>JAJHZJ010000713.1:4027361-4394861 GCA_023548195.1 Bettongia penicillata ogilbyi
CAAGTCTCTGCTTTTAATGATCTCACAGTTTGATGAGGGAGATAACATAAAAATCACTATGTACCAAAAAAAGAAATATATACAGGATAAACAGGTAAGAGAAATTCCGTGGGCACCTCAGCTGTGTAGAACTTCAGGTGACAGGCTGTTCATTATTACCCCACCCTTTTTGTCCCAAGGATTCTAAAATGCCATATGAGGCCAGTTTGACTTTATGGATAGGCAGAGGAGGCAGCTTTCTGGTATGATGGGATTTCTGTGGGATGTGCTTTGATGGGACATGCCTGAGGTAGGGTCATTGTAGCACCTGCCTCCACACGCTACTCTAGTGTTTAAACATTTTCTTGGGTAAAATTTATCTGGGGCTCAATTCTTCACAGTTGCTATAGGGTAATAACATTTGTCAAGTCTGTTTCTTATTTATATTTGTGTTAGACATTGCGTGGAGAATCAAAGGAAACAATCTTTTACTTGCTACAATAATTAGAACTGAGGATAACAGGAACCTTTCCAGTTTAAAGAAGTTCCCCAATGTCATGTTATATGGACAGTTGTCTCATTTTAGGATGAGCTGGAAGGATTTCTGAATGCAGGCTACTGCAGGCTTACTCTAGAAGATCCCTACAACTTATAGAGATGGATTTCTCAGAAGTTCTCATCCCATTCCAAGAAGGCACAGTCAGCTCACTAGATCCTCCTTGCCAGCTAGACTGACATGCCAAGGACTACAGAGGGAGATTGTGAGGAGAAGTGTGAAGTACACGGACTGGAAGCCTCTGAAAGTCCTGGAGAAGACAGAAGATTTTTCCCCCTGCCTAGTTCTTGAGGAATGCATCTTTTTTTCTTTCCTTTTTCTACTTAATATTTTTGTCCCTGGCAGGAGACAGAACACCAGCCTGAAGGGGCTATTTGGAGGCCGGGGAATTTTGCAGTGTGTTTATGACCATTTGACCTGATCAGTATCATGCCATATTTTACAGGCCCCTGTTTTTCCTTTGCTCACTCCTTCCTCCTTAAGGGAGGAGGTCTGTGCCAAAATGGTGCAAAGTCAACTTGGAGCTGGAACTACGTTGAGGGAAAATCTCTCTTGTTGCCAACAACAGCAAAAAATACCACTGAGGCTGGTTGAGTGGCAGTACCTGTCCTCAGTACAGGGTGTGCCCTCATTGTTCATCAGCTCTTATCGCTGCTGGTACAATATATCAAGAAATTTTCTTGCCTTGGAAGTTCTACTAAAAGTAGTTACGTATTGTTTATTTCCCCCTTCATTTTAAAGATTACCTATTTATTTTTTCAACTTAATATGCCTTCCTCTACTTACTGTACCCCCTTTGCACCCCAAAACTTTCCTCGGCACCCTTCTAACCAATCAAAGGAACTTGCAAACAAGACCAAGGGCTCTGTAAGTACAGTTACCAGAAGCTATGTGCGGATGAGTCTTCCAGGTCAGACCATGATTGAATTGAATTGAATTCTTATCGCTTCTGCTTAAGACTTTTCTTTCAAGCAATCGTGGGAAACTTGGTTGGTTCTGTACTATAGGTTGTGCCTTCTCTCTTTTTTTTTTTTAAAACAAAGTCTTGACTTAGAATTTTGACGTGAAATCTGCAGTTATGAAAACAGAAGACTACCCTTTTAACTTATTCTTACATGTCAGCTTGTACTGAAGGGGAAACTATTTGATGTCCCATTAATGATTTTTATTTGCTTTCTTTTCACGTCTTAGTCTTGCTGGTTAAATATTTGGTCAAATAGCCAGCGCATGAAATTAAATAGGGATCAAAACTGGCAATGCAGGTTCAGTCTGGTGCAGAGCTGATGATCTGAATGTTCCAACAATCCCCCACTTTTGGCCAGCCTTTTGTTCCATGCCTTAATCACTCAGTCTAATCCTCCAATAGTCTCTCATATCTTTTTACTTATTACCCCAGTCACCATGCCTCTCCTTCATGTAGCTAGGCAAGATGGTGTCTAGCTCCTTGTGGACATACCTATTTCAGTGTCACTGGCACCTAGGAAATCTGGCTAGACTGTTCTAGGTCAAATGAAAAAAATAACAGGAACCAAGGGATTTTTGAGTAGTTTGCCTGACCAGCAGGCAGGATTCTGGCTCTACTCAACTTTTCCAATGGCTATGTCTCTGTGAGTATGTTAAATGATGGGTAACATTTCTCCCCAGGACCAGAAATTTTCCAGTCCCTTGCAAAATCAGCTGAGATGTACTTGAAATCTTCATCATTAGCATCAAAATAAACAGCATCATTTATCAGGGGAAATTATCCCATCATTCCAGATAATCAGCTCGTGGTAATGTTTTCAACAAGCATATATCAATAGGTCATGCTATAGACATAGTACATAATAATGCAAAGCATCACTTGTTAGTTTCTTCCAATAACTGATTATCAAAATTACATGTAGGAATTATTGCATAGTCATTTCATCATTGTAAATTACTCTTTACAGAATACAAGCAAATAAGCATAATGAACAAAACAATGGAAAGCTACTAATAATTTTATCAATAGTTAATACCTAGTATTTCCATAGTACTTTAAGCATTGCTGAACTTTTAAAAATACTCCTTCATTTGGTTCTCACAGTAATCCTGGGAGGTAGGTGCTATTATTAATATTCACATTTTCAAGTGCAGAAACTAAGGAAGACAAAAGCTAAGTGATGGGAAACCCAGGGTTACACATCAAGTATGTGTCTGAGGACAGATTTTATCTTAGACCTTCTTAACTCTAGCTCTAACCCGCTAATTCATTGTGTTACTACCTGCCAGTAACTCTGTGAAAGAACAAACGTTGGTGTATATGTAAGCGAGCAAATGACAGCACAAAATAAAAAGATATAACTGCCATTCAGTCAAAAACACTAGTAATAGGAAAATAAGCATAAGCAGCAAAATAATAAAGAGAAACATTATATACAGCATGTAATTAGCATTTACATGAGTAATATGCAGTTATATTAAAGCCATGCATTACAAGAATGACTCTACTATTGCTGTTTGGCTACATGTGTAGGCATTTCTCCAGTTTTACCTGTAACCTCATAAGTCAGCCTATCCACAGGTCACCTGGACCTAGCTCTCTTGTGACCTATTGACATTTCTGGTCCTATACCTAGATGGCATAAAATTCTGCCTGTATTTGTATGCCATAGCTTGTCGGGGACCCAGACTGACATTAGTATGTTTATGTTTCATATCTTTGTAAATAAAAGTATAGGCAGAAGATTTATTGCATCCGGGTTCAATCCTCTCCACTGGTCAAAGTCTAAGACAAACTTTTTAGGTTACAATGTCTTTTTCATTTTCTTGCTATGGCTCATCAGAATCTAACTCTCTATGGACAATCAGTGATTGTATTAAATTGCATTTACAGCATCCTCTTCTCAGAGGTTCTTCTGAAAGCAGACCCTGCCGCTACTCTAGTGGAGGACCTCCTCACTTCATACCTCAGTTAGTACAATAGCAAGCTGGTGGGTCTTCCTGCCTATTAAGTCTCTCCCTACTCCAATCTATCCTGTATTCAGCCACTAAAGTGATTTTCCTAAAGTGCAGATTTGATCATGTCACCCTCCTCTTCTATGAATTCTCAGGAATCCTATTGCCTCCAGGATCAAATGTCAAATGCTCTATTTGGCATTGAAAGACTTTTATAGCCTAGCCCCCTCCTATCTTTTCAGTCTTCTTATACCTTATTCTCCAACATGTGCTCTATGATCTAGTGACACTGCTCTGACTGTTCCACATTGTTTCTGACTGTCCCGTATGCTCAGAATGCTCTTTCTGCTCCACTTTGACTACCGAACTTCAAGGCTTCCTTTAAGTTCCAACTAAATCCCATCTTGTATACGAAGCCTTCTTCATTCTTTCTTAATTTTAGTGCCTTCCCTCTGTTAATTATTACTGATTTATCCTGTATGTAGCTTGCTTTTTATATATTTGTATGTTGTCTCCCCCATTAGATTGTAAGCTTTTTGAGGGCAGAGAATGTCTTTTCCTTCCTTTTGTAGTCTCAGTGCTTAGGACAGTGCTTTGTGCACAGCCTTTAATAAATGTTGATTGATTAAAATTGTCGAGTGTCTCAAGAACTTATTTTGGAGTAACTCTCCATCAGTCTGATAACTGGTGGATCCGTTGAACTCAGTTTCTTGGCAGTGAACTTGGGCATCATATCTTTGTGTTAGTAAGATCTCTTCTAGCCAGAAGTTGGTATCAAATGAGATAACATGTGTAGCACCTCACAAATATTAAAGCATTATATAAATGCTATTTTTGTTGGATATTTTTTCCTACTGGAGGTAAAAACAATTTTTAACATTTGTTTTTTTAAAATTTTGAGTTCCAAATTTTCTACCTTCCTGCCCCCTCATTGAGAAGACAAGCAATTTTACATGGTTTATACATGTGCAGTCATGTAAAACGTATTTCCATATTAGTCATGTTGTAAAAGAAAACAGACTAAAAACAAAAAAAAATAAATAAAAGTTTTAAAAAGTGTGCTTCTATCTGCATTCAGACTCCATCAGTTCTTTCTCTAGAAGTGGAGAGCATTTTCCATCATGAGTCCTTTGTAATTGTCATGGATCATTGTATTGCTGAGAAGAGCTAAGTCATTCACAGTTGTTTATCATACAATGTTGCAGTTACTGCGTACAATGTTCTGGTTCTGCTCACTTTGCTTTGCATCAGTTCATCTAAGTCTTTCCAGGATATGAATGCTATTACTGTTGTTATTATTAACATTATCATTATTATTCTCTATCTCAGTCAAGAGGTGCCTTGATTAGGAGTTTTTGCAATATCCATTTTCTAAGACTACCAGAGTTCAAATGAGGAAATAGCTGTTGCTCTCACCCAAACATCAGCAACTATGATGTAAACTTTATTCTGTAAAACCTCTGGAGTCAATTTCTTCTAATACATTGGATTAGAAATTCTACATGGTGATTCTACTGAGTTTTTTCTTCATGTCTCAGTGTTCCTAAAAGGCATATTTGAAATGCTTAAGCTGTGGGTCTTCCTGAGCATGGTAAGGTATACTTTTAGATTTTTTTTTTTGACATGCTTTCCAGTTCTAGTATTTCTTTAAGTAACATTCTTAAAGTCTCTGCCTTGGTCAGAAGAAATCCTTACATGAGAAATGCTTCTAAAAAACTTTAATCACTTCTGACCATGGAAGTTCTAAGTCCAAAGATCATAGGGAATTCCATCGCAGTTAGAGTCATAATGTAATGGCAAATACAATTTTATTAAAGTGATAGAAAAGATAACAGAGGCCTCAATAACCTCTCTGAAGTATTTACTGTACAGAGTGAGGGGACCAGGTAGACCAGAAAAACACTTTTTATATAAAATTGAATTGTTTCTCTGGGGACTAGCTCAGTAATTGCATCAGTAATTGGGTGTCACCCAAACATTTAGCACTTGGTTATTACACAAAATATAAGGACAAATAAGGAAATTCCGGGGGCTGGGTTCAGGTAGAGGTCACTACATGTCTGAAAATGAGAGAGACCTTTTGTTCAACCTGTCTTTGTGTAAATAAACTCTTCTGCAAAATTCCTTGTCAGCTATAGCAACTACGGAAGCTTTTCAGGTTTCTTGTTGGGTATTCCTGTACATACCTGGTGAAATGGTCAGTCCCCATAAAGTTATCTATGACTTATTCTTTCCTGAGCTAAAGAGCCAATGCAGTCAAGTTATAAAGGTACTTATTTGATAGTGTTTTTCTGTGAAAACCTCATGCTTAGGTGTCTTATTTCTTTGTGACATATCTTAACCATCTTTTACTAATGTAATCCATTTCTTGCTCTCTTCTGGTTTCTCCCTTGACACATATGTCTGAAGTTACTATGTTGTGCTTTTACGGTACCAGCTGATTCCTGGTACTGTGCATATGGTCAATAACAGTTTGGTACAGCATTTGATGGCCCATTTCCACCTTCTTTCATTGTCTTACCAGTGAGGTGCTTTCCAGCAAATGGAATTCAAGTGTTTTAGCAACTGAGGCAAGGAAGGTCAGTTGATGCAGTGACCTACCAGCAAGTTAACTATTTGGAAGTTCTAGAAATTTCAGGGATGCCTCTCAAGTGGGAAATGGCTGAACAAATTGTGATATATGATTGTGATGGAATACTACTGTGCTATAAGAAATGATGATCTCAGGGAACTTAGAAAAACATGGAAAGACTTGCATGAAATAATGAAGAGTAAAATAAGCAGAACTAAATAACAGCATGCAGTATACAGTCATAGCAATATTGTTTTAAGAATGACTTTGAGTGAATAAGCTATTTTGACTCTCGTAAATGCCCAAATTAACTGCAAAGGACATATGAAGGGAGATACTATCTGCAGACAGAGAAAATACTGATAAATAGAAGTGTATATATAATTTACTTTTTGTGGTATGTTTATATACTTATTAATTTTTTAAAAAAATTAATAATTTTATTTACTAATTTGTGTTTAATGGTAACCATCTCTAGGATGGGTGTGGTAGGGAAGAAAAGAAGGAAAAAAAGAAATTTACTTGAAAATTTATATATTTGGAAGGAATAACAAGTTGTACATAGTAGATTTGCAATTTCATGTGCAATCGTCTTTTGTATTGTGCTATATTAGGGAAATGATTGTTTTATTCCATAAAGTAAAAATAGAATAAATTTAAAAAAGAAAATAAAGTTTTCAGCTTGTATTCAACTTCCTTGGTGTTGCAAATAACCTTCACTTCTGTCAATGTAGCTATCATTTCAGTATCCCACAATATTCAAGCCAGAACATCTGCATCCATATCTTTCCTGCCTGGTAGTACATGCTTGACTGGCACTGCTCCCCATTTCTGACAAGTAGTATCTAACTTGGCACTAGTCAGAAGATAGGTCTGCGGGTTGTTTTCAGTTTATGCTTGGAATTTTGCTCCATCTGTAGTCTTTGAACTTTTTCACATCAAAATCAGTGACTCCAGCTGGTGTGTATCAGTATGTGTTGGTTAATGCAGTTAGTTCCGGTGACCATCACTCACTTGGTATCAAATTGCTCCTGATCACTCCAGGGTGGCATCTGTATTCAGGATATAGCCCATAGGGCAACAAGGTGCATGCATGAGGCTATAGTTTTAAAAGCAGTCTGAACATTCTTGCTTTTCTGTTTCTGTGTCTCTTCAATCAAGTATTCAAGAGTGAGCTCATCCCTGGATTAACATTGGGAGCGTTGTTCTTAGCAAATTTATGATGGCAAATCCTAGAAAGGTCCTTAGATTCTGAAGGTTCCATGGATGTGGCCATTTCAGGAGCACTTCTGTCTCCTTCATATCATTGCTTATATCATTTTAATATGCTATTTGACCCACTCACTTTTCCAATCAAATCAATAGGCATTTATTTTTAGCACCTATAACATGCCGGTATAAGACAGAACTTGTCATTTGAAAGTTCCAGACCATCTTCCTCTAGGTGATCTAACACTCATCAGTCTTTCCTCATGTTCTTCTAGTATCTTTCTAAAGATAGTGGTGTTGCCTAGACACACTAATACTTCTGGGTAATTCATGTCACTGAGTAATTTGTATATCAGCCATAGCATTCAGAAAACCAATAATGCTAAATCAACACAAGACATGTAAAATTACACCTCAACAACATTGTGAGGCAAAGCTGCAAACAATTAGTACTTGGAAAATAAACAATGTAGCAAGTATGAAAATGAGTAAACCACTAGTTAAAATGCCAGAATCATAGGAAAGCATTGATTGTATCCAACTCATATACCAGCAATTAGGCCCAAGAAAATCCCAAGTCCAGAAATAAAATCCCAAGAAATAAAATAACATCCCAAGAAAGAAAATTAATTGCACATGTTCATTATCTGACCAGCACTTCCTTAATGTAATAATTAACATAATTGAAACAGGTACTTTGCCTTTATAACAACTGTTTTATGAATGCATCATATCAGTTCTAAGAGAAGAGACCAACTATATGAGAGATCCAAATAAAAACAAAACACATTAAAAACAGAAAACTGAATTATTTTTTTGAAAAAATTTAGGACTGGAAAAATTTTTGATGAACAGACACAAACATTTTACATATATGCGTGTGTCTGTATATGCATACATACAGACACATACATATATATATCTCTCTCTGTGTATACATAAATATATATATTTCATTTGAAAAATGAAAGATGAAAGGAAAATTCTTCCAAAAAGATTTCAATAAGACTGAACTAAAATTCTGTTCAAACTGGAAAACAAAAGAAAAGACAGAATAGAGTAAAAAGTGAGAAAGTCTCAGCGGCCTCAGTAACACCAGGGCTGAGTTGAAAGACAACTGGGAAATAGTTCCTATTATATATGTATATCTATCTCGCCACCAGGGGGAGTTTGTGAGCAAGGCCAGTGGATCTCTAGCTCCACTGGCCATCACACTCTAGCCACATTCTAGCTCCAGGTACTAGCACCTAGAGCGAAGAGTTTTTCAGTTAAGAACAATGGTACCTGCACAAAATACTTACCTTGAACTATTTTTTTTTCCTTCAACTTTATTTGCAGGAAATTTGCTAAGCTCCACAATGTGGCTTTCTGGCTCATGTTTCTCACCCTCCCTACCACCAAAGGAAAAGAAAATGTCTAATATTTGAGTAAGGATTTGTGAAATTTGCATTCTCTCTCTGGTAAGCTTATCCCAAACACCAAACTTGCTCTGAGGGAAAAATAGTCTCCTGCTCCTTCACTCTCCCCACCACCCTACCATCAGTCTTGCTCCTGGCAATTTAATAACCACAGCAAACAGCTCAGTTTTGTTGGCCAACAAGATTTTTGCAAATAACCAGTTAAATAACCTAAGTATCAAATTAAATGGGAGAAATAAAAATTTTTAGTGCTGTCTAAAACAGTTAGGATGAGGTGGTAACAAAACAGGATGCAGGGTAATTGACTGGCAAATAGTAAAACTTGGGTTCCCCTTGGATGGTGGAAGGAAAGGACCATTGTCTGAACCTTCCAACTAGTGCCTGGGTTAATAGTATAAGTTCAGCCTGTTTTAGAGCTCATGATCTCAGTGATTCTAATGACCCCTCCTTGCTCCTATTATTTTGTTCTATACTTGAATGAACAGACCTGTCCCTTTAGCAGTGCCAAAATGGCCTTTCTATCTATGCCTGGCCATTTTTTCTGGGTAAGATGACATTCTACTGCCCAGCTCTGTTGGAGTTTCTTAGCTGAATATCATAGGCGCCTAGGAACTCGAGGTGGTCTGGTCTAGGTCAAGTGCAAAGCTATAGGGATCCTGGGAACTCTGGCTAATCCAATTGTCCAGGAAGCAGCTCCCTGGCTCCCCCAAAAGGTTTCCATGGCTTTAGGAATAGACCAGAACCCCCACTTATACCTTTCCTAGATCTAGATTGTTTTCAAAACTCTTAAGCTCTCTCCCCTGGGGAGAAGCATCCCTGATCTTCAGTTGAAGAATTATGAGTGGCTTAGGGTAAGTGACCCAGAGGACCTTTCTCTAATAATTTCTGCTATTTGCCCCAGGAATAAGGACAAGAACTAGAGAAGACAGGAATTGGATTAGAGCAAGACAGGTCAAGATCTGGGAGTAATTACAGTTGTCATCTAATTGCAAATACTGTTTCTCTGTACTCCTAAAGGTGCTCAGGAGCGCAGCTTTGAGAGTGGCACATTATAAATCATTTGTCTCTGGTTTGTGGGTTGAATCCACCCAATCCCCCCGCTACTACCACCACAGTAGGCCACATTGAGAATCTGGACTAGAAAGACTTTATTATTCAGCTAGGGAAGCCTCTCTCCCTAATAAAACTGAGGTGAGTGCTTAGCAAAACACGGACCTGCCAGTCCATACACTTCGGGCTGAGGGGAGCTTCCTTTCCAGGTGACTCCAGTTTGTAAACCTTTACTTTTTCTCTCTAACCATTTTGTTGGGCTGGGGGTATTTTGCCATCATAAACCACCAATTAAAAGTCCTTTGGAGGAGGGGAGGGGTGGAGGGGAGGGAGTCAGTAAGCAAACAGGAGGAGGAGGAGGAGGAGGAAGAGATTAGAATGAAGGAAAGGCATGAAGCCCTATCAAAGAAAAATAAATTTTACAGAAGGGAAGCAAGAGGGCCCCTCCTCCTATATCTGTAAATCATCATGTTTTATGGTTGTGATACAAGCAAAAGGTAGGAGATAGGCCATCCTTAATGGCTGGTGTCATTTATCTTATTTATGTTTGTCTGAAGTTTCATATACCCCATCAAAGAGCAGCTTGGAGATGGGGACCTCTGTAGTTTTCTTTTATTGTTTTTTTTTCTTGTTAACATCATTATGATAATTTTAAAGACCTACTGTGAACTTTATTAAGTTTTTTTTTTGTTTTTTTTTTTTGGTAGAGGGGGAAGGTAAGGAAGTAGGTAACTCACCCAAGGTCACACAGCTAGTAGGTGTCAAGTGTCTGAGGCTGGATTTGAACTCAGGTCCTCCTGACTGCAGGATCCAGGCTCTGTTCACTGCACCACCTAGCTGCCCCTATTCAAAAATTCTTGAAAAGGTTTTGAGGGGGAAAAATGCTAGTTACAGTATTTGGGACATCTGAGTTCTGATCTTTGCTGCATAGCCTTGGATAAATCATTTTAATTCAGCAAACCTTTATTAGGCCCTTGTGGGGTATAAGGCATCAGATCTGCATTAGAGCATGGTCCAAGTGTGCTAATATACCTGGCATACCCATGAATACAAAGATGTACTAGAGTTCAGTCCTGGCCCTTAAAAAGTTTACAGACAGAATTCTTCTATAACTTCTTTCAAGACTTTATGAAGGGTAGCTAGGTGGTGTAGTGGATAGAGTTACCTGCCCTGGAATCAGGAAGACTTGAGGTCAAATCCAGCCTCAGACACTTACTACCTGTGTGTCCTTGGGCAAGTCATGTAACCCTATTGCCTCCCCCCACTAAAAACCGGATAGGTCATCTACCATAGTCTACATTATGCCTTTTTCTTATCTTTACTCCCAACCCCAGTCTCCAGAAGAATCCTCCCTCATTCCTTGAAAATACTTTATATCTATTATGTGCGTAGCGTTTCCCCAGGAGAATGGGAGCTCCTTGAGGGGAGGAATGACCTTTTTTTTTTGTTTGTATTTGTATCCCCAGTACTCAGTACAATACTTGGCACATAGTAAGTGCTTCATAAGGGCTTATTGCCTGCCTGTTATTTTATTTATGGCAGTGCCTGGCTCATTTGTTGTTCAGTTATTTCAGTCATATCTGACTCTTCATGAGTCATAGGCACCTAGGAACTTCAGGTGGTCTGGTCTAGGTCAAGTGCAAAGGTAGAGGAATCCTGGGAATTCTGGCTTTTCTTTTGGGGTTTTCTTGGCAAAGATACTGGAGTGATTTGCCATTTCCTTCTCCAGCTCCTTTTACAGAAAAGGAAACTGAGGCAAACAGAGTTAAGTGACTTGCCCAAGGCCATATACTTAGTGAGGGCCATATCTGAACTCAGAAAGATGGTCTTCCTGATTCCAGGCTCAACACTTTGCTACCCCAACTTGGAATACTGAGTTTCTAACAAATAAAAGGCGTATATAGAATAAGACCAGGAATTTCTCTGTAAGCGTTGAAGCAACATTGGAAATATAGTTGGGAACTCAGTGTGATGAAGGAGTGGAGTCAGAGGATCTTGCTCTATTACTAGCTATGTGACCTTAGGTAAGTCATTAGGTAAGCCTCTTTTTAAAATCATGGTGGGATTAGATTTGTTTAGTTCTTTCAGTTGTGTTGACTCTTTGTGACCACATTTGGGATTTTCTTGGCAAAGATTCTGTATTGGCTTGCCATTTTCTTCTCCAGCTCATTTTGTCGATGAGGAAACTGAAGCAAACAGGGTCAAGTGACTTGTCTAGGGTCACACAGCTAATAAATATCTAAGGCTGGATTTTTGGGATTTCACTCTAAATTTCTTCCCAGCTACTTGACTGTGTATTTGAGAGAGCAGATGTGCTTACGGTACTCCATTTATGAAATTCATTCAGAACATGATGTTTTAGAGGGAGGGTCAGCAGCCAAAATGACACTGGCTCTTTTACTAACTTGTGCAATTCACTTCACCTCATTGGCCCCCAGGTTTCTTATCTGAAAAATGAGGCTGAATTAGATGTCTTTCAAAGTTTCCTCCAGTTCTGACATTCTGTCATTTTAGAATTTCTTCTCACCTTCCTTCCTCTTCCCAGTTTGATCTTTTGCCACACAAAATCCTGAATGGAGAAGGTAGAGGAGATTTGCCTTAAAAACTTTATTTTCTTTTTGGTCAAATGGACTGAAGTTCTTATGAAACAAATTTGCCCCTGGCTTTTATTCTCATCTCCTGAAAAGGTGACTTTTCTTTAGTTTCTTGATCTGAGTGCGATGGAGTGAGGAGGGTGGAGTTCAGCAGTTGTGGTTGAAGGCTGAGGTTTTTATATGTTTCACCGAAGAGAACAGAATGCATGGCTCACGTCTAATGATAGGGCCCTTGCAGGTAGGAGCATGCTTGGGCCCTTCAGCGTGCAGACGTGTGGTTAGCCAAACGATGTTCCTGGAATTCCCAAACCGGATATGAAATTGCTAATAGGATATAGAAAATGAGGACTCAAAGTGCCCCAAGTGCTTCACGTAATGAAAAGCTCTCTCCTGTCTGGTTGTTGGATCGGGCCTGGAATAGCTCTAGAGTCCTGCAGACAGTCAGGACTCTTCTGAAGTCTGTAGCCTTAGGAAAACCTTGTGTGCATCCTGAAGTGGGACCTGCTGCTCCTGCAAACAGCTTTTTCTCACTTGGGTCTGTTTACACCCAGAATCTAAGATGTTTTTCCATGGCTGTATTGTGTCTGTAATTCAGTCAAATGCTTTGTGGTATTCCAGGCTAGATATGACAATGGTGCATTTGGCTTCAATGGAAAAAAAAAACAATCCCCAAAACAGGCAGTGTGTGTAAAGGAACTTAACCCAGACTGGTTGTATCTATTTGCTACTGGTTGGATTTGATGGGAAATTTGCATTTGGGATGGACAGGATGGGGGAGGAAGGTAGTGAATGCTCAAGATATATGTGAGAAGTTACATATAATAGGCCAGTGAGAATTCAATTGAGCAGTCTTCCCAAATAAGAGGAGAAGAGGGGGAGGTGGGTCCATGAGCAGTGCTGGGATAGAAGCAGCAGAAAAGCTAACCTGCTAAATAAAAGAAAAGAAAAAAGTTCGGATTTTTATCCAAACTGCCCCTTCTACACACAGCCACCTCAGACTCCATGCTACCTATACCCATTCATGACTTGATTCCCTGCTGTTTTTTGACATCGCTTTTTTTAAATTAACAAGCATTTATTTTCTTTCTTTCCCCACTCCCCTTTCCATTAAAGCAAAAACGATGTAACAAATATGCATAGTTAAAAAAACCTACTTCCTTTTTTGTCCATAAAAAAAGTATGTCCCATTCTGCATCTTGATTGTCTCGCCTCGCTGGCGGGGTGGGTAGCGTGCTTTCTCGTTGGTCCTCTGGAAGTATGGTTGGTCAAATCATTGATCCGGGTTCTTAAGCCTTTCAAAGTTATTAGTCTTTGCAATTTTGATGTTCTATGTTTTCCTGATTATCAAACGTATATTCCCGGGTTTCTGATGTGCCTTATCTGCTTCCTGATGCCTTAAAGAAACGTATTCCTACAGGCCCTGTTCTTCAGGCTCATCCCTCTCTCCTCCCTTCCCCTTTGTCACTGTCTTCTCCTTCCTCCCTGCTCTCTCCCTTGCCTTCTTTCTCTCCCTTTCCCACTCTCCTTCCCTCTGTCTCTTTCTCTCGCTTGTTCCGCCTGCCTCTCTCCTCTCTCCCTCCTTCTACCTACATAGACACACTCACTCACTCACACACACACACACACACACACACACACACACACACACACCCCTTTTCTCCATTCCTACTTAAACCATCCCACTTCTAGACTCTACCTCTCTATCTCCCCTAAACTCTGACTTTCCATAATTCCATTTAGGCTTATTTCATGTTCCTCTTCTGCATCTAGTTTGTATTCCATCCTAGTTAAGATTACTCTCTATTCCAGGGGTGGGGAACCTGCAGCCTTGAGGTCACATGTGACCCTCTAGATCCTCAAGTGCAACCTTCGACTGAATCTAAACTCCACAGAAAAACTCCCTTAATGAAGGATTAGTTCTGTAAAACTTGGACTCAGTTGAAAGGCCGCACCCAAGGACCCAGAAGACCACATGTTCCCACCCCTGCTCTATTCTTTCTCTTTCTTACCTTAATATTTTTGTTTATTCCATGCTTTGTGTTTGAAATAGACTTGTTCCACACACTCTTAACTTCATCTGTTGAAATCTTTCCTTTCTTTCAAGGTCCAGTGGAGATGCCACTTCCTTTATAAAACCTTTCTTCCTTGTCCCTCCACTTCCTCAAGCTTTTCATAGCCCTGCGCCTAGACCTCCGGTTTGTACTGATCACACTTTGGCTTACATCATACTGACGAGGCCCTGGGCTATATGTATATCTTTGCTGTTGTTCAGTTATTTAATTGTGTCTGACTCTTTATGGGGTTTTCTCAGCAAAGAAACTGGAGTGGTTTGCCATTTCCTTCTCCAGCTCATTTTACAGATGAGGAAACTGAGGCAAACAGGGTTAAGTGACCTGCCTAGGGTCACATGGCTAGGAAGTGTCTGAGGCCAGATTTGCGCTGAGGAAGATGAGTCTTCCCACCTCCTAAATAGTATGTCATACTATGAGGGAGGAGACAGAAAGGTAGGAACATGTCTAAATACAGCACCCTTTACCTCTCCTTTCTCCTCACTTTTTTCTGTTTTTCCTTTTTCCTTCCCCTAGGGGTGGAGCAGAGAGATAGATAGGAAAGGGCATAGTATCATAGATCTAGGGTGGGGAGGGCTGGATGACTTCGTAGTCATCCAATCCAACCTCTTCACTTTGCAGATGAGGAATCTGAAACCCAGACAAGTGAAATGATTTATCTAGCATCACATAGGCAGTGTGTGTGTGTGTGTGTGTGTGTGTTCATCCTTTATTGCCGAAGAAGACCATGCCATCTGAGACATGATGACATGATGTGCACTTAACTTTGAGTGAGGGAGGGCTGGCATAGGCAGTAAACACCAGAGATGGGTATTGTACCCAAGTCCTGTGACTCAACAATCTCAGGTGCAAATCATATCACTCTGATAACTGAAAGTGAACTAAGAATCCTCTTGATGAGGGTGAAAGAGGAGAGTGTAAAAACTGGCTTGAAACTTAACATTTAAAAAAAAATTAAAATCATGGTAACTTGGTCCCATCACTTCCTGACAAATAGAGGAAGAAGAAATAGAATTTGTATCAGATTTTATATTTTTGGACTCAGAGATCATTGAAGATGGCAACTACAGTCAAGAAATTCAAAGATACTTACTCCTCAGAAGGAAAGTCAAGGCAGATCTGGACAGCATCCTAAAAAACACAGATATCACCTTGCTAATATATAATTCATACATATGTCCATATAATCGAAGCTATGGTTTTACCAGTAGCAATGTATGTTTGTGAGAGTTGGACTATAAGGAAAGCTGGGCACCGCAGAGCTGACATTTTTGACTTGTGGTGCTAGAGTAGACTTTTGAGAGTCTTTTGGACAGCATGGAGATAAAATCAGTAAATACTTAAAGAAATTAATTCAGACTATTCACCAGAATACCAAATACTGAAGCTTTAGCTTAAATACTTTGGTCACATAGTGAGAAGGTGGAGCTCACTGAAAAAGACCCTAATGTTGGGAAAGATTGATGGCCAAAGGAAAAGGGAACGGCAGAGGATGAGATGGAGAGATGTTCTCATGAAAACAACAAACATGAACTTGGACAGACTTCAAGGGATAGTGGAAGACAGAAGGGTCTGGAGGTACTGTGGTCCATGGGGTCACAAAAGTTGGACATGACTGACTAAACAGAGCCAGGAGACATTGAGGTCAATTGGAAAAGCTAAATTGTGCTACCTGAATTGGAAAGAGCAGGGTAAAGAAGCTCAGCCCTCAATATTTTAGTTGTTCTCATATATTAGTGGGACCTAGAGTAGGAGAATGATTGAAATTGCCAAGAAGTTCAATACCTAGATCACTCTGAGCAAGTATGGCTGACTTGTGTTTGGTAGAAAGGGAAAGGAAAAGGAAAATATAGACAGGGACCTCTTTTGTGACATGGACTTTTTTGACAGTCTGGTGAAGCCCATGGACCTTTTCTCAGAATCATTGAAAATAAATAAAATATGTGGGATTACAGGGGAAAACAATTATGTTGAAATATAATTATCAGAAATACTAGAAAAAAAACACTTTATAGATCACAGGCTAAGAATTTCCGATAATAGTGTTACGAAAACAATGGGGCCAGTAAGGATTAAATACTGGCAAGACTTAGAAATAGGGACCAGAAGGGAGTCTGGGTAATTAAGTAAAGCCTTGAGTCCATGAGATGGTTCCAACAGAGAGAGTGTGTTGATCACCCCAGAATCTATGAGAATGAAGACCATAGGCATTGCCTTTCATATTTCAAGATCACTGTAGCCTTTGTTTCTAAGAGAGCTACCCTCTCCAAGGTTCAGCACTTCAGCTTCAGAGTATCTGCAATGGCTTGTTTCTAGGGGATGACACCTGGCTTCTCGAATTGGGGTGGAATCTGGGAGGAGGGTGCTTCCAAAGAAGACCCCTGGATTCTGAATCTTCTTGGTTCTATTGTATTTGAGAGGGGAGTGGGGTGCTTAGGAACACCAACTCTGATCCCTATCATTACTTGCAAGCTTTAAGTAGATTGCTGGCATTAGAAGCTTTGGGTCTTTGTATTTATAGATGTAGGAAAATAGTCCTTTATTTATAAACTGTCCTCCCTCAAATGGTTTTCAGAGAAACCATTTATTCATTTACCCTCAATCTATAGATCATATTCCTGTAGTCCTTTCAAAACTCTTTTTTAAAAATCAGTGCCTTCAGGAAGCCTTCCCAGATTAAAACTTTGGATCACTTTGCACACTTTCAGTACCTCATTAGTTTTCATTTGAAATGTATGATAGCTGCCATCACATAGTAGGTTTAGAAATACAACACCAGCTTTTTAGAGGGGGATTATTTTTCCCTTGGCAATATCCCTGCAATTCTGAGAGCTGTTATGAGATAAACAAATGGTGGTATCTGCAAGTGGATACATAGACCCAGAGGATAGGTTTTTCTCAAGCATGGAGAACTGAAAAGAGCAGAAATATCACAAAGACACAGTCATTTATGTTGGTAAGAATCTGAGATTTAGAACTGGGAAGGACCCTCAGGGACTATCTATCAAATCAGTTAATTAACTCTATCAAATCAATTCAACAAACGTTCATTAAACACCTTTGATGTACAAGGTATGGTGCTCAGTTTTGGAAATATAGAGAGGAAACAGGGTCCCTGCTCTCAAAGAATTTAAGTTCCTTTGGAAGCAAAGCTATCTGACATTCATCTAGTGCTTTTAAGATTTGTGAAGTTTTTCACACATTTCATCCTCATTGCACAGAGGAGGAAATCCTGGTTCAGAGTGGTTAAGAGAGATGTATGAAGTTACAGAAATAGGATTAAAGTAATTGTGGAATCTCAGATTTGGAAGGAACCTCAAAATTTATCCAATCCCGATTCTACTTGGGACAGCTAGGTTGCTCAGTGGGTAGAGTGCTGGTCCTGGAGCCAAGAAGACTCATCTTCCTGAGTTCAAATCTGGCCTCAGATACTTACTAGTAAGTGACCTTGAACAAATTACTTAAGCCTGTTTGCCTCAGTTTCCTCATCTATAAAATGAGCTGGAGAAGGAAATGACAAACCACTCCAGCATCTCTTCCAAGGAAACCCCAAATGATCACAAAGAGTTGGGCATGACTGAAAAACGACTAACCAACAACAGGTTGGAGATAGTAATCGAGACCAGAGTTTGCTAGTGTTTAAGAACCAGCTTTCTGGAGGGAAAATGTATGCATGACGCACTTTTAAATATAATCTACATTATTAATATTGTCTTTGTTATTTTCTTAAGCCTGATCAGCCCACAGAACAATAAATCAAGTTCTGATTTGTGGCATTTGCAGGTTTCTGAGATATAAATGCTCACACTGAAAATTTAACAATCGGCTCTAGCATACCCCTGCCTAGGAGCCAGGCAGAGTATGATGGGTCTACATCATCTCCCTCATGCTGGATACGATACTTACACATATACAGGCTATCATGCATTTGTATTTTTTGGTTGCTAACCTTGCAAATTTATTGAGCTTGTGGTTCACTAGAGCTCCCCTTTGGCGGAGTTGGCATTCAAACCCAACTTCTCTGATTCCAGATTCAGATTTATACTGCTATTTCAGTAAAGATATAAATTGTTTTTGATGTTTTTTAAAATGTGGACAGTCTTAGATAGCTGAAGGTTACACAATCACTGAGAGGGAAAGACAGGACTGAAGGCCAGACCTTTTGAGTTTCAGTTCCACCACTCTTGTTTCAGTACTACTGGTTGCATCTCATTCCATGCGACTTGGAAGTGTCCCTATTTGTGGGATTTCTTTTGGTTTGTATCTTTTATTCAATGTGTTCATGAACATGCCCTGTAGATTTTTTTTTTTTGAAAAATTAAGATTATAGTAATCATCAGCTTTTAGTATTTATCTTTTCAGGTTCTAAGATAACTTTTTTGAGTTCTTTCATTTTCTGTTTATTGATTGATCACCCAGTAATTACTCTCAGAGGTACCTGTCAGTTTGTAAGAATTTCGGTAATTAAAACTGACAACAAAATCTTTCATTTTCATTATTTCTAAGAGGCAACTATGGGCATCTAGATAATGCAAGAGGTCTGGGTGTAATGAATAGTGCCAGGTCTGGAGCCAGGAAGAGTCATCTTCCTGAGTTTGTCTGGCCTCAGACACTTACTGTCTCTGTGATCTTGACCCTTAACCCCATTTGCCTCAGTTCCATATCTATCAAATGAGCTGGAGAAGGAAATGGCAAACCACTCTAGAATCTTACCAAGAAAACTCCAAATGGGGTCATGAAGAACTGGACATGACTGAAAAATGACAGTCAGGTGGTGCAGCAGATAGAGTACTGGGTCTGGAGTCTAGACTATCTGATTTCAAATCTAACCTCAGATACTTAGTGTAATTGTGCAACCCTGGGCAAGTCATCTAACCTCTGCCTCAGTTTCCCTATAAAATAGAGACAATAATAACATTTAACTCCTAGGGTTGTCATGAGGCTCAAATGAGGTATCTGTAAAATAGCACAATGTACTAGTAGACAACTTGTACATAGTAGGCAATTGACAAATCCTTTTCTTCCTTCCTTCCTTCTTTCCTTCCTTCTTTCCTTTCTTCCTTCCTTCCTTCCTTCCTTCCTTCCTTCCTTCCTTCCTTCCTTCCTTCCTTCCTTCCTTCCTTCCTTCCTTCCTTCCTTCCTTCCTTCCTCCCTCTTTATCAAACCTCTTATCAAAGCTGTTTATAACATTATAGTTCCTTACATTATAGGAGGTTTTCAATGAACAACTATTGATTAAACAAAAGCATTTATTAAGCATCTACAGTATGCAATGTATTTGAGTGCTTGAGATATGAATATGACAGGGAAAAAACATTTCCTGAATTGAGGAGCTTACATTCTACTCATAACAGTAAAGATTGGATTTAGTTAATGAGCCAGTAGCAATAGAGGGATGTAACTTTCTCACGATGTTTCTATCATTCTTCTCCTTAATTGTTCTTAATGACTCTGTACCTCTCTTCTATTTCCAACAGAACCCTATCATATAACAAAAATGTATAGTCAAAAAAATCCCCAATATTTTGACCATTTCTGCGAATGTGAATGTGTGTCTTATTCCCCACCTATAGTCTACTACCTTTTTGTTGAGAAGTGAGAGATATATTTCTGAATTAGTCCTCTGAAGTCAAGATTGACCCTTGAATTGATTGAGAGTTCTGATGCCTTTCAGTATTATTTCCCTTACATTATTGTGGTCATTTTGTAGCTCATTTCCCTGCTTCTTCTTACTTTGCTCCACATCAGTAATACAAGGCTTCCTGGATTTCTCTGAATTCTCTCTTCTTTGGTTTTGTAATATTCCATTTCACTTTTAGGCCACAATTTGTTTGGTTATTCATCAATTGATGAGGACCCACTTTGTGTCTAATTTCTTTCGCTACACAAAAAGTGTCTCGAAGAGTACTTTAGTATATGTAAGACCATTCTCTCTGTCTTCAGCCTCCTTGTAGTACATTCCCAGTAGTTAGATTGATGACTGTGTACAGCATAGTATCTTTTCCAGTATAATTTTATATTATTTTCTAGAATGATTGTAACAACTCATAGCTCATAATTAGTTTCCCCCAACATGTTTATAGGGGCTTCTAAGAGAGATGTGGCCAAAATTCAGACACAAATTGAAAGCCAGAGGTCTGGATGATATACAAGTGAGCCTCTTTTATCTGAATAGTTAAGAGTGATCCATGTTTCTGAAATACTTTCCCTTTCCCTGACTAAACAACCAGCCTCTCTTTCAGCAACTGTGGAGTTACACCTGAAAATGAAAATGGACTTCACTTACACTCATCTGTGGGGATGAGTTCTGCAAATGATTAAGGGATACTGTATTGACCGAGGAGACAGTAACATGGCTTTTGGGCAGAGGCTGCCTTTCAGTCACAGCTCAGCTGTGTTTCAGTTTATTTTATCCCGTGCAGGATATGGAACAATGGTCACATTTCTTATTTCTTGGCTGCTGCTTTCTGGCACGCTTGACGGGATTAAGGGCTGAATGCAGGTGGGTTTCCTTCCCCTCCCCTCCCTGTCACCTGGACATTACCATGGCGATAATCCTCCCTGAAACAAAAATAAAGAGGAGAACCGGTTGGACAGAAAGTGTGGCTGAGAAATCTTCGAAGGAGGCAGAGAGGTGAGGGAATAAGAGTCAGAGAAGCAACTGAGGGGAGGGCCCTGGACAGAGGGAAATGGTCAAGGTGAAGGGTAAGGTGTAGGGTGGGGACCTCCATGACTTTGAAATCTGAGCAGATGAAATTTTAGGAAAGAGCCTTAGTCTCTAAAAATGCCTATTCATTCAGGGATTGGATAGGTTCTTGGTTTTTGTGTTTCTGTTTTTGGCATCTGTCTAGCATTTTTTCTGCTCTTGGATCCATAGTCCATATGCATGGAGGACAGTGATTTTATTGCTTAGTGAACTCCTTGACATAGGAAATTTCCCCTGCTAATGCACATCCGTACCCTCTTTACAAGTTATAGTTTTAGACAATCACTTAGAGCATTGAGAGGTTCAATCATTTGTCCAGGGTCACACAGTCTGTAAATTTAAGAGGCAGTACCTGAACCCACATCTTCCTGATTCTGAGGCCAACTCTCAGTTTCTCCTTCAGTAGAAATGAGCTGGTGATTCACTGGGGGTGGGGGGGTGGGGTGGGGATTATAATCTGTATGGGCTTTGGAATACTTTTGGGTCAGCAGCTTCTGGAGAACCTCTGACAATTAGGAAAGATTTCACTGGGTCAGCAGGCAGAAATCCAGCTCAGAGCTTAGTAGGGCAAAATCAACAATGACTGAGGTCGGGCTGGGGAGGAGGATGTAGTTAAGTGTGCTCCAAAGACAAGATTAGAATCAAACAGGGACACAGTTAGAAATGACTTTCCATGGCCACTGGTGAGGTTTAGAAAAGAAACAAGGTAAGATGTCTTAGGTCTTCAGAATAATTCTAAGGAGGCTGAGAAAGCCTGAAGATAAATAAGTGAGTTTTGATTGGGAGCTCATCTCATCAGTGGGCAGGTTGTGGGCATCTGGGATGCATTACTGAGGAACATTTTGGAATCTGCTCCTAGAGATGTTTAAGAAAATCTCAGACAAACTGTCTCTTTGGAATTGTTTTGTGTGCAGGGCTGCCTAGAGGGAGGGGCATGGCCCCGTGACCTCCCAAATCCTCTTCCAGCCCCAGAATCCTCTAGACTCTTAAGTCGTCAGATGGCATATACTCATTGGGCAGTCGCAGATATTAGCAGGAAACTGAAATCAGATGACAGAGAAGTTATTTTCATCAGAATAGTAAATCTTCACCCTTCCCTCTTTCTAAGCAACCACCATAACCACCCCTCTGATCACAGCTGTTCATTACACTCACATGCAGCTGCATTATATGGGCTTTATATATGTATCCTTCCACACACCATGGAGGGCATGAGAAGACCCCACACATTCATTCAATTCTTAGTTATCCACGTGTGCATTATCTACTCTGTGATTTATCCATGGGTACCATTTTTAAGCATAGGCTGCTATTCCTTCAGACCCTTTTTTGTCTTACCACTTATCAGGAAAGCATGCTTGTTTCAACATCTGCCTAAGCAAGGTATATTCAGGAACCCCGACTTACTCTGGGTTCATTTTCAGAAGCTTTCTCTGACTTTCCTGATGTGACTCTTCTCCCTGACAGCTTCTGGCCCATTTACTCTGAGTTCAGGATGGCTTCTGGCCATTTTTTTATACAGTTCTGGAATGAATGGAAAAGCTTACTTGTGTTTCTGGAGTTCTTTTCAGATATTTGTTGGGATTTCTGTGAAGAGCTGGGCTTCCTTCCCTCTGATCTTTCTCATTGCTATCCTAACTGGGAGTTGATAGGTATATTTTTTTAGAAAGGAAATTTGCATTAAAAAAAATCATAGGGTTAGAGATCTAAAGCTGGAAGAAACCTCAAAGGTCACCTAGCCCACCTCCCTCATTTTACAAATGAGGGAACTGAAACTAGAGTGGTTAAGTGATTTGTCCAAGATTATGCAGGAATAAATATCAAAGTTGGGATTTGAACCCAGGTTCTCTGACTCCACAGCCAGGATTCTTTGAGGGTGTTAGGGGTAAAGAGGGGGAAAATTATGTTTACTGACTTAGAGAATCATAAAACTTCAGAGTTGGAAGGAAAATTAGTGACCATGTTAGCCAGAGAGTCCCAAACTTATTTGACCTACCTCGCCCTTTTCAAAAAACAAAACAAAACAACACCTCAGAGTCCCTCTGGAAATCTACTTTTTAAAAACCGTTTAATGGTTTTTTTTAAAAAAGTATCATTTAAAAAATGTAAAATTAAAAAAATGCATCTTAAATTTCATAATTTATTACAAATTTGTGCGCTTTTTCCAGCATTGAAATTTTGATGACACAATATTGTGTCATGTAATCATATAATATGGTATTGTAAACAAGTCATTACATATCCATATTGCTACTAATGATGCATGCTGGACTCCCCAACAGTTTGCAACACACTCATCCTCCAACACTTGCTGTTAAGACCTGTCAGCAAACTTGACCACTGATGGGTTATAACTTGCTTTTTGTGTGTTTATTTGGAAAATAATGTCATCACTATGACATTAACTATTACACAACAAATTAAATGTGTGCAAACAGTTTTTCAAAATTTTCTTCTCTTCTTTCCTTATGCTTTCACTACCCCCCCCCCCCATTTTTATTGAATGCCCCCTACTTGCACCTAAGACTACTACCACACCCCTGGATCATTCCAGCATCCTCCCAGGGGGCAGTATCACTCATTTTGAGAACCTTTAGATTAATCCAATCCATTTCTTTCTTCCTGAAACTCTGCCTCCACCATATATCCTCAAAAGTATCCTGAGTTTTTCTGCCCTCCTTTTCTATATCTCTTGCCCCTTTCCCCCTTCTATATGTCAAAATTCTGTCCATCCTTCAAGGTCAAGGATTCTTGGCCCAATCCTAGGATCAAGTAACACCTTTTTTCACATCAACATGGTTTCTCAGAACAGCTCCTACAGATCTCTTCCTCTTGTCCAATCAAACACTTGTTTGTCTCACTTATAGGCTTATTTATATCACTTAATTTTTCACATGCATATATCTTCTCCCTCCAAACAGACTGTAGCTATTTTGAAAGCATTTTTATATGTCAAACTCTAAGAACCAAAGATTTACACAAGAAAATATTGCTCTTATGGCATTCCTCCAACAATTGTGAAACTTCTTGAAGGAAAGGACCATGATATATGTATCATCCAGCTTGCCATCTGGCTCTTAATAAGTACACAAAAATTACTGGTTGGTTGGTAGGTTCATAAAAAATGCTTAATAAATATTAATATTCAATTGGTAGATTAGAATTAGAATTGGAAGATACAGTTGAGTATTTGCTTTGGGACAAATGACTGTGGTCTTATGTGTTTAAAATCCCTCACTGGTTTGCAATACTTTCACATTCACTGAACTTAATGTTAGGAAAAATGTGAAACAAAGTCAGCTCTTGAATTTCTCTCTTTTTACCACCTCCTGCCAGTATGGTGGTTGTATGATGGTGGTAGGGGATGAGGAGGTAGTTGTTCTTCTTGTGGTATAGTAACCAAATCCTTCTTGCACTTTCCCTGGCCCCTTCAGACCAAAGAAAAATGCTCAAAGTTCTTGATATGCCAAAGAGGGCATTTGGGGGACCAAGTCCTGTGTCAGTCTTGGCAGAGAATTTCTCTAGACAGAGTGAGTTGACATCACTGTACATATATACAGACTCTGTTTTGTGCTGGAGTTTGCTTGATTTGTAATCAACTTTCTACAAACCAGAAAGTTTTGAAGTTTTGTTTCCTTGTCATCTTGGGAAGGAAAGGAAGCCAAAAGGACAAGAAACCAAAACAAGATGAAAGATGAAGATGAAGTGAAAACACCCACCATAAATTTTTAGAGTTTGACTTCACTTTGATTGGATAGCAATGACTAAACTATGTTGCTGAAGAAACTTTGAATGCTGGTAGACAGATAGAGCTTGTGAGTATCAAAGGAAGTGAAACATAAAGCCATTTTCTTTGGAAATTTAAGCATTTGATTATCAAGCAGCTACAAAAGCAGCTTTTCAGTTTTTTGATAACATGGCTTTGGCGCATTTGATTTCTAAGCTGTCAAGTATTGATTGCAAATCATTGAAGTATTAGACCCACAGAAATGATCTTTAATCTATAATGTTGCAACAAAGGGTTAAGTAGAAAGGGTCCTGAGCTGTGAGTCTGGACATTTGAATTTTATTCTCAGTTGGAAGAGTAAACTTGGTCAAGTTATTTTTTCTTGTGACTTGATTTCTTTACCTGTAAAATGATAGGATTGAACAAAATACCTCTGAGGGCTTCTTAAATTTGTTTCTGTGATTTTAATTTTAAAATGGTCCTGCTTATATTTACCAATATAGCCATCTCATCTTTCCCCCGTTTCCAGTTATTTTACCAAGCAAAGATGAGCAGTGGTTCCAACCAAGCTCATAAATCTTCAGTTGATGAAATGAAATGACTTCCTTCCAGAAAAGGTTTGGGGAGAAATAGCAGTGATTTCTTTAAAACACCTAATAATGACTTCTAAAAAGAATGATGCTTCACTTCAGGAGGATCTGTGATCTGGCCAAAATGGATATTCCCTTTAATGATACAGATTGTGTCTCATCTTTGGTTACTCATTTTTTATGACTTCTGTTTATATCCCTCGCATTAATTTGAATCACAATGGAGGGTCCATTCAATGTGGTGGTGGGACTGAGCTTCTTTGAGTTTCATTGAGATTGTGTGGATATCAAAGGAACACGACCTCTGTCAATCTTTCTCCCCCTTTCTGTCTGATTTTACATCACTTCTGCATATTTCATCACTTGCAATGAAATTATTATAACTCCTATAAGTCAATCTAAAGTATTGATTAAACTCATGTTGTATGTTGAGCCCACTAGAGCTATGGACATTGGATACAGAGAAAATGGTAACCTTTATTTTTCTTTGCCTTGAGAGAGTGAGGTGGAGAAATAGAACACATATCAGAAATAAAACATCAAGTAATTTTAGTATAGCTGGTGTGTATACTCAGTAGACTCCAACAAGACTTGATACTTGGATCCTCTGTCTACATGACACTCTAGAAGTTGACCATTAGCATTAGATGGGAACCTTTTTTTCCCCTTTATTCCCCGGTAGTTATAATAATTAGCCACTAATAGGTACCAAAAGCTTTTCATGTTCAGAGCGCTTTATGACTATGAGATAATCACCCCAACTCCCTAGTGATGTAAGACAGTTCCATGTTTTATAGGAGAGTGACACCATGCAAAAAAGGGCATGTGAGTCACTCTCTAGTATACTGTGGTGGCAGGGCTCAGATGAACTTTCAAGGCTGCCCATTTCCTAGCTTGTACTTAGCCTAGGCCTCATATTGGCATCCTGGCAAGCTCTCTGGTTTTTGAGTCAGATCTCAAATTTCAGGTGGGCCCAAGTTGAGAATGATAGTTCTTTTCCCTTTGTCTCTACAGATTACTCCTGCATATGGTCAGTCTAAAGGCTTTTTATATGGCAGGTAAACCCCAAGAACCCAGGAGTTTACTTTAAGAAAATATTTCCCTTGTGGACCCCATTTTCCAAGATGGTGGCTGGAGTAGAGAGAAAGCAAAGCTTCTTTCATAGATTCTGTTTGAAGGTTTCTGTGGTTGGAAGAGGGCTCGGCCATAAGAGCTGAGGGTATTTGGCTGGAATCCCTTGCCTCCTTCTACCAGGACCACCAGTGAGGCCCAGAGCCACTGCCCAGCTAGGCGGCTGCAGCCTCAGCAGTGTTTCCTTTGAGTCTATCCCAAACACTTCTGAACCTGGCTGGGAGGGGAGCCAAGGTTGGGGTATAGAGAGATAGTTGGATGGGTTTGGGAGGTACAAGCAACCTGGGTGAAAACAGCCACTTTATGATATCTTCCAAGGAGGAGAGAGACATTGAGGGATGCAAGGGAAATTTTGGCTTGGCTAGAAATCATTGACTCCCTTCGAGGTCCCTGAGTTCAAGGACAGAGATGTTCCATTGGAGACCTGTGGGTGTCCTGTGGCATTAAGAATTTTAAATACTGTGTACCGCAGGCCTGAATAAATCAAGGCAGAAAATGTACCTAAAGTGGCAGCTTGGGGAGTGGTAGTAACTGTTTGTGTTTGTATTTATGTTACTGATGCCACCAGGTATGAGATGAACAACAGCCTTTCTGTTGTATGGAGACACTCTTGTGGCTTGGAATAAGGAATGGAGAGTTTTATGTTGTGTTAAAATTTGACTGTGGGATGGTGTATGCTCATAATAATAACTCAAAATTTATATAGCTCTTTGAGGTTTACAAAACTATTTCCTCCCAACAACCTTTGGGGTAGGTGGTGCCAGGATTATTTACATTTTATGGATAAGGAAACTGAGGCTGAGAGAAATGCCATGACCCATCCATGGTCACACACCTAATGTATATCAGAATCCAGATTCTAACTCAGTTCTCCCAACCCCCAGTTCAGCCCCCTTTTCATTAGACCTGACCACCTCTCCTGACATGATAGTGTGTTTGCTGAGTAGTTTTTACCTCCGTGTTATCTCACTTACCCTCACAGGACCTTTATAAAGTGAGGGGCAAGGCTCAGAATTACTTGTATATTATTGATAAAAATATGAGCATTTAGAAAAACTAAGTGACTCACTCAACTTAACTTAGAAAGGCAAATGCTGAAGGGATTTGCTTCTCGACCAGGATGTTTTCTCCGTTTTCTTAGAGGCTCTTGGGAATAATGATGACAGTGACAAAACAAGGCAAGGAGGAATCAGAGAAGGGAGGGAAGATCCACTTCAAAAATCCCAAACTCTGAATGTCACATACAGCGTTCGGCAACCCAGTGTCCTGTCTCCAAGGGCTTCTGTTCTGCTCAAAAAAATTTACAGGTTACAGTCTTAGAGAAACAGATAATTTATTTTTTCTGAAAGATTAAATCTGTTTTTTTTTTTTTAGTCCAGTGACTCACTAGAAGGTCTCTTCCATCTCAATGTATTCTCTACTGCTCACTTTGGTTTCCTTTAAAAGCTTCAGACTACTTCCATTATAGGATGCCATTCTCCTAAAATTCAATATTTTCATTGGGCTTCATTTTTTGCCATAGTTAGCAACTAAATACATGTTAAGTCTGAATTTCCTATTAATCTTTATGGGTAGTCGGGATGGCAGAGTTGTAAGAAATAAATATTCCCTGATTAACAAACACTGCCCACTCATCTTTCTTGTAGTGAAGGACAAAGGGCTTAGAAATGCATCTTTGTTATTTTGTGTACCTTCCCATCCATCTATTAACCTGTCCTCACTTCTGTCTTTGGGCAAATTCTTCTCCCAAAGAACTATGTTCTCCCATATCTCTCTCACTTAGCTGCTTCTCTACCATGTTTTAGAAACTTATCAAGTCCTACTGCCTCCAGGAAGACCTTCCTAAGTAAACCAATTATTCTGTCAAATATTGAGATTTAATCAATAGCTATTCCAAACACTGCTAAGGCAGAAGGATAGAAAGACAGCATTGAAACAGATCCTACCTATCCAAGGAGCTGAGGAGCCCTCATTTTTCTCTGGAAAGACATTTGTGTGATCGGTTGATTTCTTCCCATCCTGGTCTTTAGTTACAGTAGGAAAAGGGTAGATAACAGAAACGAAAAAAGATTTTCAGGACATAAAGGAAGAAATATTTCTACTTCTTTGCCTGTTTATGAATAGAATGAAGTTCTTTAGTCAAACCTGATGGAATTGGGGGCAGCTATTGGCTCATCTAAGCATCAGCAACACCCCCTGATGTCCCTTTAGGAAGGAAAATATATACTCTAGGAATCAGTAGAGGCAGAAAATAGAGCTGAAGAGTGTGGACCCTGGAAGTTGAGAAGAGAATTAGGTTAGGAAGTCCTGGCTCTTGAAAGGGAATAACTTCCAACTCAGGGAAATCATGGCATCTTGCCATGTTTAGCAAGTACTTGCTAGTAGGAGAAGTAATACTCATCCATCAATGAAAGACACAGGAATTTTTTCAGTTGAGAATTAACCCTGGCCATTGGGAGTAGAGTTGAAGAAAGGACTGGGAGTCTGGCTGAGTAACCTGCCCTACCAGAGAATATCTTGAGGATACCACAAAAAGATAAAGGAGATTGGATTTTATGGCTTATGAGTTGCCTAGGCTGCATGTTTTTCCTTAATTTCTTCAATAAATGCCTTTGCTTTAAACTAATTGAGTCAACTGACTTTCTATTAAAGGGAAACACTGGTGGGGGCTTCTGAGCTATAGTTTTAGGAGTATAGACCCACAGAGTATCTTGAACCTCAAATTTTAAAGGCTTAATCCTATCCTTTCTTAAGCCAAACTTGTGTATAAATTATTCACCCAAACTTATATGCACATTCCTTTGCTTGTAAGGAACCTCTTGCTTAGAACTATTTCACTATTTGTGTAATATTTACTCTTTCTTTGAGGTCTCACTGAGGTCCCCTTTCTTTCATGAAGCCTTTGCAGACTGATATTTGTCTTTGATGTTCTCTCTCCTCTGAACACCTATAGCAATTATTTCTTGTATTCTGGTACTCAGCATAAGCTTACTTTATATTAGAATTTACTTATTTTTGCAGCTATAGCTTGCCACATCAACTCATTTGTAAGTGCTTTGCAGGAAGGGAGAGTGCTCCTTCTGTCCCTAGTACCTATTACTTTGCCTAGTAGCTTCATAGTGAATGTTTTTTTTCAATAAATTCATATTCAGTACGAACCTATTATGGATGACAATGGGGCATATCTGATAATTTAGGTGGTTCTGATTTGTGTCCACTAGAATGGTACCTCTGGTAAGGCAAGAACAGAATCTTTTCTTTGTCCTCTCAGAATGGCCTTCTCTAGTGAAGAACACAGCAGTTACTCAAGTATGATTTATTGACTGTTCTCTGTAACATCCTTAATCCAGGGATCCAAAGCAGGTCTCCAAAAAGTAATTTTATAGTTGAAAACACTTGAGTCAATTTTTAGCCAATGTATCCATCAACTTATACCAGATCACTTAAGCCAGTCAGTAACTGAATTCACATTCTATTAGATCTTTCATCGTGTCTCCATAAAAATTGTCCTGTTTTTCATATTAGGCAGGAAGGTTATGGCTAATAATTAATTTTTATCCCATAAAAGGAGAAAAATTCTTCCCTATTCGACTATGAACTTCTAGAGAGGAAGGACTGGGTTGGTTTTTTGTTTTTTTTTCCTTTCTTCACCTCCCTAGCCCTTAACACATCGCCTGGCACATAGTAGGTATTTAATAAATTGACAATGACTAACAAACAGGAAGCCCAGGGTAAGGTGAAATTTCATGACCCTATTTAGCTATATAATTTTGTGTTTTTATGGTTTTTCTCAGGATGAGAACTTTTATGACCCTTTAGCGTCTACAGAGGCAGGGTAGTATGATGGAGATAATGTGGACTTGCAATCAGACTGACTTGGCTTTGAATCCTACATCTGATGTCTACTAGTTGTACAACTTCTCTGAGCTCCAGTTTCCTCATCTGAAAAGTAGAGATAAGAATACCATAGTACTTACCACAGAGGGCTTATGGGGTTCAGAATAAGAGAATCTAAATAAAGCACTTTGCTAAATTCTTTGCTGGTTATGATTGTTAAAATTAAATAATAACAACCATAAAACAACTAGGTCTTGATTAGTGGGAATAATGAATCCCATGAAGTAATCGCCTCATTCACATCTGCCCTACATATTTACATTGGGCTGAATCCAACAACCATATTTTCACATTGTTATAACTGAATAATATGAATTTGAGTGATGTGACTACTTTATGAGATCCATTATTTGTATTAATGAAGGCCCAGCTGTATTGAGATTTGGTGGTGATAATGACAAAAATGAGAAAGTCATAATGATGATGACGATGATGATGGCTTAAGCAGGTACTGTAACTGTATACCATAGAACATTGGCTGTCAATGAAGGACACCATTCTTTTTTTAAAGGGCTCAGACAGCAGTGGCAAGAATAATGGATACTCTAGTTAACTGGGGTTTTGAGAGGATGAGTTACTTGCTTATGGTCACACAGCTACCATGTGTAAAAACAGGACTTGTACATAGGTCTTTCTGGCTACAAGACCAGTGCGTCTTCCATTCATGCGGCCTATCACATCTATTACTGATTATTAGTAATACTAATAGCTAATGGGATGTATTACCATTGACTCCAAAACACACGAACCTATCTTTCCTAAGGACCAAGAGAGCAGGATAGTCAATCAGATGTGAATTTCTTGCACATAGTTCCCCAACGGGTTTAGGAATGAAATCATTATCTCCTCATGAAAAGAAAAATTATAGAAATCCCTGTTGTTCTCTGGCCACACAAATAACCCACCTGTCATTTTTCCCTCCTGCCTGACTGTTTGCATGGGGAACATCTTCATTATGTGCAGTTGGTCACGACTTCACAAATATTTCCACTGAATTGTTACCAAGAAAACTTTTGCCATATGAATTTTTGTTTTATTACTTTGCTTTGCTAAAGCAAACAGACACCAAAAAAAGAGCTGTGGCATTCCACTTCAGGCAAGCACCATGTCCAGAGTACTCTCTTATTTTTTTTTATTTTTATTTTCTTAAAAAAATCCCAAGAAATGCCAAGTTATAAGAGTGTATTTTTCAGGCTTTTACATGAAATTATATTCTATTCCATTTTAGAGATGGGCAAACTAGTATTTTTGTTTTTAAAATCCTTCAGGCCCAACCAGACTTTTAAACCATGTTTTAAATAAAATTAAATCTATTTCGAGACAATATTATAGGCTGATGATTTACTCTAGCTCAGACTTGGTTTTTTGCTTGCTTTTCTGGGCATTTCCCAACCTGCCCTCCCATACTGTTGCCTCCACCCCAGAGGAATAAGCAGTGTGTTTAGTGAGAGAGGGACTAAGTTTGAATTCTGTCTCTTTTACTTCCTATCTGTATAGCCTAGGCTAGTCTCTTAAACATTATGAGACTAGATCTCTTTATCTGCAAAATAGGGGGTGGGAGTTTGGGAATATGGAGGGAGTTAGTCTAGGATGAAGTCATTAGATCAGGAATTCTTAACTGAGGTCCACAGGTCTCCTAGGGGGTCTTTGGAAAGATTTCAGGAGATTTGTGAGCTTTGTTATTATTAGTATTTTAATATTTTGATAATTGTATTTGAATATCATGTATCCCAAAAGACATACTGCTCTTTGAAGCCATTAAAGCTTAATTGGTTTTCTTTATAATTCCATGTATTTTATTTGATACATTTAAAAATATTCTTCTGAGGAATCTGGAAAACCCATCAGATTGTCAGGGGTCTATGATACAAAACAAATAATTTAAGAATCCCTGGACTGGATTATCATCTTGGTCTCATCTAGCTCTTAATCTATGATGCTAAGAATTTTATGAACTCTCTTAGGTCCTTTCCAGTTCTGTCCTCCAGTTTATGATCCTTTTCACTTCTGAAATTCTATGGGAAAAAAAATAAGGTATCTGATTTGAGCTCTGTTCTCAAATAATTTTCTGGGATATAGTATTCTTGAGTTGAACCAACTCTAAAAGTGTCAGTGTCTGTGATTACTGTAGTCACATCGTGTGTGTGTTTGTGTGTGTCTGTGTGTCTGTGTGTCTGTGTGTGTGTGTGTGTGTGTGTGTGAGAGAGAGAGAGAGAGAGAGAGAGAGAGAGAGAGAGAGAGAGAGAGAGTTATTCTCAGAATTGAGAGTCAAATTAATTCTCGATTGTACCTTGTTGAGGGAACTATGTGACCTTAAAGAGAAGCTGGATTTCTCCCCTGAACCTCTGTATCTTCACTTGCAAGACTGAACTTAATAAATACTTACATTAAGCACCCAAGAATTGTGGCTGTGGACAATGGACAGTTCTCAACAGGATAGCAACTGAAGACAGTCAAGACAGTGATGGGACCTGAAATGTCAGTGATGTAGGGGTCATGCAGGTGAGGAAGCTCTATCTGGCAATATAGATTTGCACCTTCTAGGCAACTTTAATTCATGTCTAGAATAAAGGTCAAACAGCCCATTTGACTCAACCCTGTAGCCAGAATCAGATTAAAATATAATTAGGCAATATTTAACAAAATCAATTGAAATACAAGAGGACAGAGATAATGTTAGTAAGTAGTTTTCTAAGTCAATATATGGTCCTACAGGGATCCCTATGTACAGTTTAGGGGCTCTGTTTCTGTTTGAGTTTGACCCAACTGCCCTGGAGCACTGAGTAGTTAAGTGATTTACTAGGGTCTCACAGCTAGGCTGTGGACGGTGGAGATTTGAACCCAGGGCATTCTGGCCTTACCTTCTAGCCGTCTGTCTGCTATACTTTGATGTATATTGAATATATTGAACACCTATATATTCTCTTAGAACCAATCAACTTGATGAGTCTTGGGCATGGGGAATTTATTTTAAATGTGCAACTTGATCTATCTTTCCAACTGCCACCGTGGCAACTGAACCATCAGGAAAATCATCTCTTGGTGTCTCCCAGCAAAGGGTGAATGACTCTCCTCTCAGTTCATTTTTTTCTGCAGACTCAGCCTCATGGAACACAAACCTGAAATGCAGTTTCTCTTGCCCTGTGTTTACTTTTATTCCAGCCACATCTGGGAGCCAAAATTCATAAATTTATTGCCAACCTGACAACAGTTTACTGAATTTGTAAGTTAGGGGAAGGAGAGGGGGAAAAATGGCGATCTCTTGGCTCCCCATGTGTAAAACGGATGGAGGGATGGATGTCCAGACTATAAACCCCAACACTGTTTATTAACATCTGTGGCCTGTGTGCAGACAGTGAAGGCATGAGCTGGGTTCTGTTTGTCTTGGAGATTTAAGGCAGAAAGTTCCACAATGTACTCTTCATATATACACAGTACAACATCTTTTTTAACCCACCAGAGACGAGGTAAAAGAAACAAGAACCATTCAGATGTGGAGGACGATGGATGCGATATGGGGAGAACCTCCATGGGCAAGAGGCCGTGTTTACCATTGGGGCAATGAAGTGGGTGGGCTGAGTGTCATGACGTACTTTGGCTTTTAAAGTAGTCATAAACCAGTCTATGAAACAGGTCTGGCATTTTCTTTGCCTTTCACAAATGGGGTTTTGGTATGATTTTTAAAAAAAAGAGAGAAACCCTCTCCTCTAAGTTGCCGTGAATGCTATCCATAAATACAAAATAGTCATAGTTAGGATAGGACTCCTCCCGAGGGTTTTCAGGTATTTCTGTGGTAGCCTTGGAGGTAGTTTGTATTTTTAGAGACTGGAGGAAAAGAGTTCAGCAGGATCCTGAGCCCTTAGGAGTCCTGTTCAGTGGCCTAGATTCATAAAGTTGTGCTTAGTGCCATTTGGGGAATACTATCCTACCCTAAATATGATAGATCCCAATGTGGTAAACTGTTATGGACACTCTCGTAGGCATTTGATACTGTAGGGGCAACCCTACAGTGGAAGCACGCTGAAGTTTGGAGAAGGGTTTGTAGAAGGAATGCTGCTAGCTTTGGCCCAAAGGCAAGGGTTCTTAACTTTTTGTGTGTCATGAACCCATCCCTTTGGAAGTCTGGTGAAGTCTATGGGACCCTTTTCAGGATAATGTTTTTAAATGCATAGGATTACCAGGGAAACCAATTATATTGAAATAGTTATCAAAATGTTTTATAAATTCATGGACCTTAGATTAAGACCCCTGGCTTAAGATATGGAAGGACTGGAAACATTTGACTAGAGGAAAAGTGGCAAGTGACATCCTTTCTGAAGTTGGTTTGGGCTCTTACCATACCTCACGTCTGAGGTTCATGCACTGAAAAAAAGGGCAGTTTTTGTGGTCAGAGTCTAGGGCTTGGACGAAACACTTGGATGGAAGGGAGAATGTTTCTGTGAAAGGCATGGCCTGCTGAGAAGGAGAAAAATCCTTGTCTGTGGGGAGTCGGGCTGCAAGGCAAGGTCCCTCTTGCCTGGAGAACAGTGATCGACTGTTGGAAAGTTTGGCTTGACCCACTGCCCAGGTGTGCTTGCCCCACAGTCAGGTGCTGTGAGCATATGAAAAGAAGCATGTGGGTTCCTTTGCCTGGCTTCCTACATTCCATCTATTGGTACCAGAACTTCTCTTGTAAGTCTCAGGATTTGCTGTTAACTTTGTGCCTCCTGGAAAACTGAGGGATGTGTATGCCTGGCACATGATAGATGCTAAATAAATGTTTATTAAACTGAATTGAATTGAATTGCTGCTCAGTTTCCTTTCACAAGTCAAGGAAGCTGGTAAGGTCTAGAGAGGCATAGGAGGATGTAAAGGGTTCCATCTCCTGCCTGATTCTACATTCTCCATCACTTAGTTTTCCCGTGTGCCATTTGAACTGAAAACCAAGATGAGTCTTTAACTGGGGCAACATTTTATCCATTTAACTTATTTAGCCTGGAGCTAGCCATCCCACCAACTGCCAACCAGCTGCCACCCACAGAGCCTAAAGCCAAGCTAAATGAGGCAGCAGGGCACCCTCCCTGGAGATGGCATGTGATAGGCAAGAGAGACTGACCCTACCACCTTGACCCCCAACTCCCCTCCGGACCCTGAATCTGAGAGTCATCTGAGAACCAATCTGAGTAGCAATTCTTCCATCATAGTGTTCCCCAGTGACCATCTTAGGCAGCATCCCTTGTGGAGATGTAGTCTGGTAGCTGTTTCTGCTATGAACAAATGACTGAAGATCAATAAAAGAAAATTCTTGCTACCAAAATCCTTGGCACTGTTATGGGTTCAGTATTAGAAACTGATTAGTTATTAATGTCATTAGAAATGACATAAAGGAAGAAAACTACCATCTGCTTTGATTGCAGTATCCTAAGGACCATGGTATATTTTCCATCCAACTTGGAACTGAAGTTTTTTTATATATATTCTTTATAAGCTGAACTCCATGAGAACAGGAAGAGTCTTTTTCTATTTGTAGCCTTAGGGTTTAGCATGGTGCTTGGCACGTAGCAAATATTTCATTCATTCAGTTGTAGGAGCTGATCAGGAGATCAAACCAATTGCACCTGAATGGGCTGGTACTCCTTGGTGGGAGCAGGGATGAAGAGTGGAGAGTTAGATCTATGTGAGAACTTGTAGGGCAGCTGGGTGGTACAATGGGTAGAACTCTGTACCTAGAGTCAGGAAGATCTGAATTTAAATCACGTCTTTGACGCTTACTACTTCTATGACCTTAGGCAAATCACTTAACCCCTGGTTGTCACAATTTTCTCCTCTGTAAATTGGAGATAATAATAACTCCTATCTCCTAGAGTTGTTGTGAGGGTCAAGTGAGACAATAATTGGAAAATGTTTAGCACATGCTTCGCACATTGTAAGGGCTACGTAAGTGTTAGTTATTGTTATGGTGGAGCAGTTATGTGATACAATAGATGCAATGTCAGGCCTGGAGGTGGAAAGATTCATCTTCTGGAGTTCAAATCTGGCCTCAGACACTTATTAGCTGTGGGACCCTGGGCAAGTCACTTAACCCTGCTTGCCTCAGTTTTGTCATCTGTAAAATGAGCTGGAGAAGGAAATGGCAAACCATTACAGTATCTTAGCTAAGAAAATGGGGTCACAAATAGTCAAATATGACAAAAATAACTGAAAATCAAATGATTATTTATACAATATGGCCTCTACAGAGAGGAAATAATTGAAGTAATATAATTTTATCTTTGTCTATCTCATTACTACTGATCAATAAATTAAAATAAAAATAATTTTACATGTGATTTGGAGAGGCAACATTGTACTGTGAAAGAGGCTGCTGGATTTGGGTTTTGAGTCTCTGGTCACTCCTTTTCTGACCTTGGACAATTTCCGCAATCTCCCTTGAGTCTCTGTTTCCTTATCTGTAAAATAAAGGAACTGGACTATATGACTTCTGAGATTACTTCCAGTTTTATAGTTATGATCTGAAGGGTGGTTGATTTTACAATCCTAGATTTCCCTAGAAGTACTTTGTCATACTACCACTAAGTTGATAATTAGCCCTTTACACCTGAAAAATGACGCAGGGAGATAGAGTGTACTGGCTTATCTCTGACACATACAAACTGACTATGGCAGGTCCCTTTACACCTCCTTGTTCCAGGAAATTTTCCAAGACTACAAGTTGGAGAGAAATTAGTGATGCTTTGGTGGAATCAGTTTCCCAAACTAGTAGTTCAGAAATTTTCTCCACCAATGGAAATCATGGATCTAGACCAAAAAAGAAATAATAAAATTATGGTTCATGAACTAGCTAGTTATTCCAATAATCTTGGGCTTTTAGAGCTAGAAGGTATCTAGTCCAACCCTCTTGTTTTATGGGTAGGGAAACTGTGGCCCAAGAGAGGAAGTGATCTGCTCAATGGTGTGCAAATGCCAAGAAGCAGGACTGGGATAAGGCAACAGACCTGTAGATTCCTGGTCTCATGTCCTGTTCCCCCGCTCCTCCCCTTAAGCCCACACTGCTGTTTCCTCCCTTCTTGTGGACGCTTGTTACATCTATATTTGTCTTTTTAAAGCTGTTACAACAGCCTAGGAAGGTGGGGTGGTGGGTTGGGATGGAACTCAACTCATGATTTCGTTGGTATTAGCAATCCCCTCTCTTTGCCAAAGCAAATCAGCTACTCTGAAATTTAGAGTTTTAGGGAGTTCCCTTGGGGACACTAAGAGATTAAGTGATTTGCCCAGGGCATGTGTCAGAGGCTAGACCAGAATTTAGATCTTCCTGACTTTGAAGGCTTTTGTACTATGCTGTTATTTCTCTTTTATGAGGCCCCCAAACTAGTTAGTGGTAGAGATGAAGCTATCTGTGTTTCTAGCTAAAAAAGATTCTAAAAGAAGGAAAAAGTATGGAAAAGTGTCATTTAAATTTATTTTAAAATATGCCTTTATTTCATTACATATTTCCCAATTATACTTAAAATAATTTTTAATATTTATTTTAAAAAATTGGAGTTCCAAATTCTCTCCTTCCCTGTTGCCCCTCCTCTACCCTTTGAGAAGTCAAACAATATATTGATTATAATGTGAAGTCGTGCAAAACATACTTCCATATTAACCAGGTTGTAAAAGAAAACACAAGGTGTCATGTTATAATGGAAAGAGGAATATTGTCAGAAAACCCACATTCAGGTCTTGACACTGGACAGATCATTTGCTCTCTCTGACCCTCATTTTCCCCATTTGTAAAATGGGAAATAATACTTGCTGCAAGACTGTTGTGAGGAAAAGATTTTGTAAAATGTTAAATGCTATATAAATGTGATTTATTAAAACTACTTTCAAAAGTAATGGGATTTTAAAATTAACCATAGACTTCTAAATCTTTCTACCCAACTACATTTTTAAGAACTGTGTTATAAAAAGAGTATTTCTGATAATAGTCTGTCATGTATTTATTAAGCACTTAACTGTATTCTAGGCACACAGTATGTATGCCACCTTATCTCTTCTGCTACCACCTGGTGAAAACCTCTATTACCTCTTGCTTGAAGTAGCCTGCTACTTGGTCCGTATGGTCTCAAGTCTCACCTCACTCTTTTACGTCCTAAGTCATAGGTCTGGCCCCATCAACTCCCTTAATTCAATAAATTATTAACTAATTTACTTAATTAACAAGTTAAATAAATCCAGTGGTTCACTTTTACCTCCAGGATCAGGAATATTATCCTCTGTCTGTCATTTTAAACCTTTAATAATCTGGTCCCTTCCTACATTTTTAGTCTTCTTGTACCATATTCCCTTCTCTCTATCTATGGTCCAGTAGTAGCAGCAGCTATCTTGTACAAAGATCCATGTCCTGACTCTACCTTTTCCCTTGATATTCTCCATGCCTGAAATGAACTGCCTCCTTATTTCCATCTTCTGGTTTCCCTGGTTTTTGTCAAGCCCAAATCTTGCCTTCTATGGAAGGGCCTTCACAGGGTCTCACCTTCCCCTCTCCTGCTGCTATTGAAACGCCACCCCCTTCCCCTGAGAACGCCTCCCATTTACACTGTCTCTATTTTGTGTATATATGGTGTTTTCTCCTTTATTAGATTGTGAGCTCCTTGAGGGTAGGGACTGTGTTGTTTTTCTTTGTTTCCTCAGCTCTTAGTATAATGCCTAGCTTATGTAGTTACTTAATAAATGCTTGCTGACTTAACTACCAGCTACTGAATCTTAAACTTTATTATTTTGCTTGATTTCTGGTGGGATTGTGTGTTGTGTTATCAGCATCTTAGGTACGATAGGAGGAGAAGGAGAAGGAAAAGGAGAAGGAGAGGAGGAGAAAGAGAAAGAGAGGAGAGGAAGATGAAAAGAAAGGGAAGAAGCAATTATTAAGTGTTTACTATGTGCCAGGTGGAAGCTAGGTGACTCAGTGCCAAATCTGGAGTCAGGAAGACTCATCTTCCTGGGTTCAAATCTGACCTCAGATTCTTATTGCCTGTGTGACCCTGGGTGAGTCACTTAGCCTTGTTTACCTCAGTTTCCTCATCTTTCAAATGAACTGCAGAAGGAAATGGCAAACCACTCCAGTATCTTTGCCAGGGAAACCTCAAATAGGGTCACAGAGAATCAGACATGACTGCATAACAGCAACATTTGTCAGGCATTGTGCAATCAAATACAAGCAAAAAAGAAAGGCAGTCCCTACTCTCAAGGAACTTCTAATAGGGGAAGACAATACATAAAAGGGAGCTGAAAAGGGGAAGCTGAGGGAGAAAAAGGACTTGCGGGAATATTATGGTGATATCCAAAGAGTCGGGAGCAGAGCTGGAAGAGCAGTGAAAGATGGCTAGCCCAGAGCCTTGCCTCCAAATCGAATTTCCAGAAGAAATACTCCAGTAGGAGGATGGAGCTGCAGGGGTGAAGGTAAGGTATCTTTCAGGATGACAAGGCAGGAGAATAAAGGACAGATCTTGGAGAGAAGTGAATATGGAGGAGTGTATAACCAAAAGAGTTCTCTTGATTCTGCCTTGTTAAAGCCTAAAAGGACTGGGTAAAATTTTGCTCTTGGATTTTTTACATTAATTTTGTTGTTTCTTCTTATTATAAAAATGAAAAATAAGAATGATAAATTCATAGTTTCTACAGTATTTTATCACCTTTGAAATAATTTCCTCTTGATAGTCCCAACAGATAGCAAGTAAATATTTTATGTTCACTTTATAGATGAGGAAACTGAGGGTCAAAACAAGTGACTTGTCTACAAGTCAAGGAATTTAAGCTTCACATTTTAGGCTTCAGATTCCAAATCTAGAGCTCTCTGTAAACAGCTGGAACAGGGCCCCCATGGGGGGGCTAATGGTGGGAAGTTTGGATCCGGTCTGTTTTAGCTATTGAAAGCATACTGTGATTAATGTCTACAGAGTGCTCAGAGAGAGGCAGCCAGAAAGCATTGGCTCCATGAAAGGAAACCCTTGAACATGGTAGAGCTGCCTCTGGAGCCGCTGGCTCCAGACTTCACTACCTGGGTCATTTAATCTCTCTTTCCCATCTGTAAAATGAAGAAGGTAGAGTAGGGATGATCCACTCAAAATCTTATTTTCCTTGTGAATAATTTGACCTGCGACAGAATTGTAAGCCCCTTGAAGGCAGGAGCTCTTTCAGAATGGTGCTTAATAAATGCCTGTTGTTGATGTCATCTTTCTATCCCAGCACCTAGCATATGTCTGACACCTAGTAGGTTTTTAATTAATAAATGTTTATTGACAGTAATTGATCGGTGGGGCCAGTGGTGTCAAAATCTGAAGGTTTGCTTCTCTATTGGGTTAAAGCTTTTATTCTCCTTCCTGAATGAGTTGTAAGTGTTGGCATGTTGTTATATTTTAGAGTAAGAGCTATAAATAGGGATTAGTATCCCTATTCTTAGGAGCTCCTTGAAGGCAGGGAGTATGCCTATATTTGTCCTTCTGTATAGTTCTAATGGAGCATCTTATGCCCCGTTAGGGTGGAAAATAAAAAGCCAAACCAAAACTAACAGCCTTTCAGAAGGTACTTCTCATTTTTCTTTCCCTCTCCTGTTTTTCCTCAGCTCACTTTCACCCCCCTCTTTAGCTTTGAAGCTCTAGTCGGAGGTTGAGACTTCCCCCTTCCTTCCTTCCCCTCCCTCTCCAGGCCCCTTCAGGTAATGAGTCTGAGCCCAGAAGCAAGGAATTCAATGACTAACTCTATCATCATCTTATCTTCGGCTCTATTTAAATAACTGATTCTAAAAATGAAACTTCCAGTGTGGCCCAGAAACCAGTAGTGGCACATGGTTGGTGGAGCCAGGATTAGATTACATTGTGCTTTTCTGTGTCCTGAGAAATGTCTTTTAGCATCCAGCTCTGTCTGTCTGTCTCTGAACCAGAGGAACCAGGTTGAGCAACTTCCCTATTAGCTTCTTAGTTGAAGCACATTGGGAATTCATCCATTTTTAAAGCCAGTTAAACGCATGAAAAGAGAGCTTTCCCCCACCCCATTTTGTTCTAATTAAAAAAAAGTCGACCTATCTTTTTCATCTATACAAAAAGAATTAACTTTCTTTTTAGGGCTTTATGACAAACCCAAGCAGAAAAAAACTATTGTCCTCATAAATCTCCCTCTAGTGAAATTGCAATAATGGTGTGTTGGGTGAATAAAATGCCTTTCTTCTGAAACTTCTGATCACTTTTTCTTTGATTTAATTGGTCTCTACAATAGCCTTGGGAAGCAGGAAGGGAGTATGGATTATTATCCCCATTTTGCAGAGTGGAAAAAAGAAAGCAGGAATGTTTAGCTTGGAGAGAAAGAGAGAGGACATAATAACTGTCTTTAGATATTTGAAAGCCTGTTAGAAGGAAGGAGTCAAGTCAACAAACTTTTATGAAGCACTTACTATGTGCCAGACATTGTGCTTAAGCACCAGAATTCAAGCAGGAGCAAAAAGCTTAACATTCGAATAGGGGAGAGGCATTGTTACGTGTTAAATATAACATGTAAAAGGAACTGAAATGGAGTAGGGGGAGAGTTACTTGGATGGGGGCATATTGGAGAAAGAAGCCCAGAGTGTCGGGAATGGGACCCAAAGCAGAATGGAGTGATCATGGCTGTTATGAGGATTGTAAAATGGAGGTTGCAGAAGGAAATGACCAAGCAGAAAAAGGGGCCACAGGAGTGGAGGATCTTCTAGGATGAAGTGTGGGTGTTCATCCTTTGTTGCCAAGAATACCATGCCATCAGAGAAATAATGACATGACTTACACTTGACTTTGTTTTGAGGGAAGGAGGGCTGTCTAGGATGAGGGTATTGGAAAAGGGTACTGAAGGAAACTTCGAGGGTGAGAATGCTTCTAGAGCATGGCATTGAAGGAAACTTCCAAACTGAGAAAGCTTCTGGAGCATGGTGGAGAAAGAAGACTGAAGAGTTAAGAGGAGGAGAGGAGATGGAGGGTGGGATGGGAGAAAGCAGAGAAGAATGGAAGACAGATTAAACTGGTTCTCTTTCATCCCAGAGTGCAGAACCAGGAGCACTGGGGTTGGTTTGGGGATTGAAAATCAACAGAGAGATCAACAAATTTAAGCTTGTGGCAAGGAAATATTTCTGACCAATAGCCTTGACTTTGGGCAGCTAGGTGGTACAGCAGATAGAGTGCCAAACCTGGAGTCAGGAGGATCTGGGTTCAAATCTGGCCTCAGATACTTTCTGAGACCCTGGCAAATCACTAAAACCTGTTTGCCTCAGTTTCCTCATGTGTAAAATGAGCTGGAGATGGAAATGGCTAACCATCCCAGTATCTCTGCCAAGAAAACCCCAAATGGGGTCAAAAAAGACAGACACGACTGAAAAATTACTGACCTACAATAACATGGTGACTTTCCTGTTACTGGCGATCTTCAAGCAGTGGCTGGTTGACCGTTTGTTTAAGGATGTTGTAGAGAGGAATCCTGTTCAGATACAGGTTGGACTAGATAGTCTCTGAAGTCCATTCCAGCTCTGGAATTCTGTCATTCTGGTTACTAGATTCGCATTAATGTTTTCTGTCCTGAACCAATGGTCTGTTTTTATTTTAACTCTTTTATATATACCTGGTCTCATCCTACACAACTGACTTTGAATGGGGGGCTGTACTTGACTGGTTTGTTACCACAGGGATGTCCATGCACAGCATGATGGTTTTTCCCTTCAAGAAATTCCTTACTTTAGAGTGGTGAGCTCCAAATATTCTAATCATACACACTTGTCTGCAAAATTTTTTGAGCACTCACCCCTGGTGTGTGTGTGTGTGTGTGTGTGTGTGTGTGTGTGTGTGTACTTGAGTTCAGGTCTGTAGTCTCAGACACTTACTAGCTATGTGACTCTGGGTAAGTCACTTAACCCTGTTTACCTCAGTTCCTCATCTGTAAAATGAGCTAGAGAAGGAAATGCAAATCAAGAAAACCCCAAAATAGGGTCATCAAGAGTTGAACACAAATGAAACAACTCAACAAGAAATATATACACATATGTTGGAGGTGCATGTTCATACACACACATACATACATATATGTTTCTGTGAATGTTTATGTGTATATATGCCCTGTTTATAAATTCTGCATATGTACTATTATATTCATAATTATGCGTATTGCAATGGTCAAAAATAGAAATTAAAAGGGGAATAAAGATAAAACAATATTTATTGCCAGAATCAATAGGAGCTAGTGGAGTTTACTGAGTAGGCGAGTGATCCAAGCTTAAGAAAATCACTAGATGATAGATTGGAGAGGGGAGAGACTCTATAGAAGCCAGGAGACAAAATAGGAGGTGATTGCAATAGGCTAGGTGAAAGGCAGTGGTGAGGGCTGTGACCATGCAAGTGAAGAAAAATGGGCTGATGTGAGAGATGCAGAAGGGCTATAAATGGCAAAATTAGGCAACTGACTGGACAGGTGAGGTGAGGGAGAGTTAACAGTGTCAAGGTTACGAATATAAATGACTAGAAGAATGGGGCTGCCTCTGACAGTAATAGAGAGGCTTGGCAGAAGGGTGGGGTTTTTGGAAAAAGATAGCGTGGTGAGCTCTATGATGCGAACATTCAGTCAGCTAGCATTTATGAAGTGCCTACTGTAAGCCAGGCACTGGGTTAAGGCTGATGAAGATCACAGTCCTCCTATGCCGGCTCATCCTGGGGATTTACTCTTCCATTCACTAAAATGAAAAGGAGGAAAGCAGGGCTCTCTCACCACCTTCCAAGGGGATGTTTGCCTCAGCTAGGAAATCAACTGGATGAGTGGGAGGTGAGTGGGGAATAGAAGGGAGTGGAAGGGAACAGAGGAAACTTTCCCAATGACATCTGAGCAGCCATTTGTGTGGGTGCTGAGGTAGCAGTTAGGTTACAACTGTCAGTGGAGATTGTTCGGTTCAGGATTAGAGTGTAATGAGACACTCGTTGACCTTCTTTTATTGTGTCTAGTTGTTTCAGTCGTGTTTGTGATTCTATTTGGAGTTTTCTTGGAAAAGACACCAGAGTGTTTTTCCATTTTCTTCTCCAGTTCATTTTACAGATGAGGAAACCGAAGCAAATAGGGTTAAATGACTTGCCCAGGGCCACGCAGCTAATAAGTGTCTGAGGTCAGATTCCAACTTACCAAGATAAGCCTTCATTGCACCACTTAGCTGCCCCACTTGGCCATTTTATGTTTAATAAAAAGGAAGTTTACTTCCAGTGGTATAGAAAGGTTCCTGTAATTCCTGCTGCCACTGTCTCCATACTGACTTAGTGTATATTGACTGGCATAGTTGTGGCATGCCCTTCAACTCCCAAGGGCTCAGATTCCTCCTAGGTGGGACTCTTTATGACTTAGGCTACCAGAAAGCTGTGTCAATGTCTGAAGCCTTAGTCTCCCATAACAATCAAATCCTGGAGAAATCTTCCCTGTCTTTAGGGAGAAAGTAGCTCAGAGTATGAGGCATGGCCTTAATCAGTTGTTACTCCTACCATGACATAGCTAACATGGAGACAAGTTTGCCTTGGCAAGAAAGGCTGCCTCTTTATTAGAGGATGGAATAAAAGTGACCTTGGGATACTGTGTAGTAATCTTTAGAGCCAAGAGAATATGGCAGTTGCATGTATATTTGAGCCAAACAGAAAGTCAAATCAAAGGCATCTAAGTGGTGCAGTGTATATAGTGCCTAACCTGGAGTCAGTAACACTCAAGTTCAAATCCTGCTTAACTTCCTTCAACTTCTGGAGATAATAATAACATCCACCATCCAGAATTGTTATGAAGACCAGATGAGATGACCTATGTAAAATGCTTTGAAAACCTCAGAGCTCTATTAAATGCTAGCTATTATTATATAATGAGTCATTATTATTATATAATGAGTCAATGGTATCCAAACTGTCTCTCCTCCATCGTGTTTTAATGAAAGGCAGTCTGGGATGCATGAGGAAGAGGGTGTGGAGGGAGATGGCTGTCCTTGGTGCTGCAGCTTCTGGTGCTGCCTCTGCTGGTACCATCTCTTAATGCCTCAGTGGAAGCCCAAGTTGGGGACCCTAAGGGGATATGGGACTTCTATGGGGCTATTCCCCTCCCCTCCTTTTACTGTGAATTACCCAGACTGAAAAGGTGAGAAGCCTCTCCATCCCAGACCCAGCAGCGTGTGTTTCTTCAGCCAAAGAGAGAAGCTATTAAAATGTAATCCACCCTTCAATAAATCAGGGCACCTGAGAAATGAACTAGGTGACCACACTAGGTATTTTTTTTCTCCCTTCTCGATTAAAACAAAATTGTAATATGTCAACCTGTCACTCCTTTGGCAAGTCGGCAGGGTGGAAAGATGATTACCCTAATGGCTTTTTTAAAGAGAGAATTTGCCTAGCCGAGCACTTTTTAATTAATGCCATAATTTAACATTAAGAGCTGCCTAGAGCTCTGTGAGCCAGGTTGGATGATGGAGATTTCTCCCTTTTTACAAAACACTATTTATCTCTGGTAGGTTGAACATTTTGGGTTGGCTGACAAACTCGTCTTTGATTCCTTTTAGGAATCTACTTTATGAAGGTTAGAGAAAATAATGAGGATTCTTTAAAGTAATGCTGGATTTATATAGTGTCAAATACTTTTATTTTGGCAAAAGTAGAGTTGTCACCCCTAGGGCCCCACAAAAGAAGTCCCTTCCCCTTCCCAAGGTGCATGGCTGTGACCTTTCTGGGCAGTTGTATAGGGGAAGACTTATGAAAAATGTTTCTTGTAGGCAGTGTTCTAATGGAAAGAGTTTTGAACTCAACCTTTACTTTCTTTTCTGTACTCTGTGATTCAACTTCACAGGCCTACCTATTATTCCTCACTCAGGATACCCCATCTTCCATCTCTGTGCCTTTTTAGTGGCTGCCTAGCAACCCCCCTCACCCCCAGGGCCTGGAATACTTTCCCCTCTTAACCTTCTCTGCTTTCTGTTTGTCAAAACTCCATCCCAATCCCATTTTTTTTGGTAAGAAACATTTCCCAGTTATTCTGAGATTGCTTGCTATGTAATACTCTGCTAGCACAGTAATAGAACGTTGGACTGGAGTCAAGAGGATTTGAGTTCAATTTCAGATTCAGAAAATTCCCATCTTAGTCTGTTTCTTCATCTGTAAAATGAAGGGATTGGATTCTATCCCCCAAGGTCCCTTCTTGCTCTGAATCTGTGATCCTCTGATCTTGTCTGCACCTAGAAGGACTATTTCCTGGCATATAGTAAATGATTAAATGCTTTTTGAGTCATCGAAAGACTGAGGAGTCAGAAGAGCCAGGTTTAAGTCTTGGCTCCCAAACTTGCTAGCTTTGTGTCTATGGGCAAGTCATTTCACTTTCTTGAGTCTTAATGTCCTTGTCTGAATGTTTCACCTCTCTGGCGATAATTCCCAACTCACACGTGCAGGTTGAGTTCCCTGGGATCATGTTCGAAGTACTTTATGGGCCTTCACATCAGAAACTATCGTTGTTGCTGGTTTATTTCCCCCTTTTAATAATCAATTCTTTAACATAGCTCAAAGGAAAAAAACACAGCATAGCATGAAAAGTAGTAACAAAATATACCCCACCCCCCCAAGGGACTTTGTTATCCTTCAGTCATTTTCAGTTGTGTCTGACTCTTTGTGACCCTATTTGGGGTTTTCTTGGCAAAAATACTGGAGTGGTTTGCTATTTGTATCTCCAGCTCATTTTGCAGATGAAGAAATTGAGGCAAACAGGGTTAAGTGACTTACCCAGGATCACGAAGCTAGTAAGTATCTGAGATGAATCTTGCTGCCTCCAGGCCCAGCGCTCTGTCTACTGTGCCACCTAGCTGCCCGTTTACAGGGACATACATGGCCAAGTTAACTCACATCTGTGACACAAGACGACCCTATTTTTTTGGTCATTGTGTTTCTCCTCAGGTTTCATTGTCTCCACACAGTGTGTCATACCATTGAGTTTCAAGGGCCTATTCTCCTTCAGGGCCTGTTCTTACCATGTGGTTGGACTCTTTGGGCTGGCTTTCTGCTGGTGTGATGTTTCCTACTACGTGAGTTGCTTCTATGCAAGATGTTATTATAGATAGTAGGGAGTCAGAGAGGAAAAGGAAAAGAACGTTTTCTTCTCAAGGACTGGTTTTTCTTCCATAGCTAGTTTTCTCCTTACCTATCCTGATGGAGAATGACTTTTAGATTGTCTCTTTTCTCAGAGCTTGGTCTCACTTTTTAAAGGCTACCAGAGGTAGAGATGATCCAATGGCTAGGCACCCTGTAATTTCATCAAATTGACTGAGTAATTCTTTCACATCTCCTAAAGTAATACACTTCCTTTATATTGTTTTTCTAAGTCTGAAAGGGGTGAATTCTTAGAAAATAAGAATGTGCCACTCCTAGTTTTCTACTCTTCACTGCCTGCAAATAGGTTACTCAAGGTTGAAAAGACTGAAGTTGGGGAGACTTGTTAAGAGGCTGGAAAAATAACTCAGATATGAGATAATGAAGGCCCAGATTAATTTATGAATGTTGAAATGGGTGCCTGAGTATCGCTATAGCAGGACTGCTAGGGCTTAATCATTTTGATTGTTTTGAGGAAAGAGGGAAGAGTTGAAGAATGATTTCTAGACTTTGAGTCTGAGTGGGTGACTTGGGGAAACATGGTGGTTATATCAACCAAAATAAAGAAATAGAAGATGGGGGCAGGAGATGATGAATTTGCTTTTAGGCATGCTGAACTTGATGAAATGGCAGGACTCCCAAGTGGACACCCAGCTGGCAGCTAGAGACATGAAACTCAGAGTGGGAAGGTCATGACTAGAGATGGTTGATACATTAGTCATCAGTTTATAGGCTACTGATAAAATCTTGAAAGTGGACAAGATTGCAGAGGAAGAGAACTCAGAATAAAAAGAGGGACCATGAACTGATCATTTGGGTTATATGGAGGGTAAGTGAGGAGTCAGGGAAAAAAGCCAAAAGAGACAGACCTGGTCTTTCATTCAGGAGTCCTTGAGAAAATCTGATATAAGCAACTTGTAACATAATGTCAGGGAATTTTGGTTTTCAGATTCAAATATTATTTTATTTTTAAATTTGTATTGATATCTTTTATATTTAACTTTACCTTATTATCCTAATATGTCTCTTCTTCTCCATCCAGAAAGTTATCCCTTATTACAAAGCATTAAAAAGAAAAAAAAGTTTAAGAAAGCTAACAAACACGTCAACTAAATACAGTGTCACATAAAACGTTCTGCATCATAAATGTCAAACGCATAGGGGTGAGGCAGTGATCAAATTAAAATATAATTAATTGGGAAGTATTTACCAAAATAAATGAAAATATAATAGAAAGTAGATAATGTTCACATATGGTTTTCTAAGTCAATAAGTAGTGTGCCGGGCTCCTTTTGTACTGTTTGTTATCATTCTATTGTTTCAGTCATTGGGTTTTTCTTGGCAAAGACATTGGAGTAGTTTGCCATTTCTTTCTCCAGCTTATTTTACGGATGAGGAAACTGAGGCAAATAGAGTTAAGTGACTTTACCAGGGTCACACAGTCAGTAAGTGTCTGAGGCCTGATTTGAACTCAGAGAGATGAGTTCTCCTGAGTCCAAAACTGGAGCTCTATCCACTATACCTAGCTGCCAATGTACTGTTTAATGGCTCCATTTTTATTTGAGTTTGACACCACTGTTCTATACTCATCTTCCTCTTACTTCTACAAAGAAAAGTGAGAGATCCTTCAATTTTCTCATCCAGAAAGTGAAGGGGTCAGGCTAGCTCAAAAACTCTTCACTTTTCTTGTGCCATGGTTCCCTTTGGCGGTCTGGCAAAGTCAATAGACTCCCAAGGAGAATGGTTCCAAATGCATTAAATAAAATAGATAGGATTAAAAAAACCCAACTATATTGAAATTCAATATCAATATGCTTTTTAAAAGTTCATGGACCCTAGGCTAAGAATTCTGGATTAGATGACCTTTAAGGACCCTTCCAACCCAATTTTTACCTGAGACAGGATGTATGATCCTTGAAAGCAGGATCTTTTTCATAGTAGGTGCTTAACAAGTAAATACTTACTATAAATAACAACCGAATATGCTAATAAATAAATGCTTAATCAATGCCAATAAATGAATAACCAAATAAACGTTTTTCAGGTTCATAGTTCTTAGCACATAGTAGGTATTTAGTAAATTCTGGTATATTGATTGATGGCCTGTTGCATACATTAGTCTGCCTATGATGTTAACATGCAGCTGCTTCTGTATGAACTCATGCCTTTATTCCTTCAACTGCATGTACTCTAAATATTATATTTTATACTTTGAGCTATGAAGGATTACTATCTTTATTTGTATGAACTCCTCGAAAAAAAGAAGGATGCCTATATTAGTCTATAGTGTAATGGGTGGAGTACTGGACTTTGAATCGGGAAGACCTGAGTTTAAGTCTGACCTCAGACATTTACTAGCTGTGTGACCCTGGGCAAGTCATTTAATCCCATTTGTTTCAGTTTTCTCACCTATAAAATGAGCTGGAGAAGAAAATGGCAAACCACTCCAGAATTTTGTGTGTGTGTGTGTGTGTGTGTGTGTGTGTATGTGTGTGTGTGTGTGTGTGTGTGTGTGTGTGAGAGAGAGAGAGAGAGAGAGAGAGAGAGAGAGAGAGAGAGAGAGAGAGAGAGAGAGAGAATAGAGCTTTCCAAAGGATAAACTTCTAACTTACTTTTCCTTCTCCTGTTCTCTGGTTCATTTTTGCCCACTTCTTCAGCCTTGTAACCATTCAGTTTCTTCACAGAAGAGACTATGGTCTTCTTTGGGGCGAAGGTTGGTCACTGTAATTTTAACAGTATTCAGTTTTGATTTTCTTGTTTTTCTTTTCATTTACATTGTTGAAGTAATTGGTGTTTTTATTATTTTCTTGGTTCTGTTTATTTCACTTTGCATCAGTTCATATGTCTGCCTATGATTTCCTGTATTCTTCAGTCATCATTTCTTCCAGTACCATAACTGTTACATTATATCCACACACCACACACAATTTGTTTAGTCATTCTCTAGTTAGTGGACATCTACTTTGTTTTCAGGACTTTGTTACTCCAAAAAGAGCTACTATAAATGTATTGGTGTATGTGGGAACTTTCTATTAATCTTTGTTCTTGGGATATATGTCTCACACTAGTTTCTTTGGGTCAAAAGGTACCCCCATTGTAGGGACACTGTAGTCAATTTCTTAGCATAATTCAAAGTTATTTTCCACAATGATGACCTAGTTCACCATTTCATGAGTGAATTCATGTGCCTGTCTTTCTATAAGCAGGCCAACAGTGACTATTTCTGTATTTTTTCATCTTTGTCAGTTTCTTGGATATGAGGTGAAACCACAAAATTGTTTTGATTTTCATTTCTTTTATCAATGATTTGGGGCATTCTTTCACAAGGTTGTTAACAGTTTAGTTCTTTTGACAACTGTTCTTATCTTTTGACCATTTTGCTACATATATACATTTGTGGTAGATTCCAACACCCTCCTCTTTAATCAGAAATATTTCAGGCAACAATTATTCCCCTACTCCATTGCTTCCTTTCTTAGCCTAGCAGCTTTTGATTTTGTTCATGCAAAAGCTTCCTACACCCATTTTAAAGTTCACCTGGGGAGTTAGGTTGCTTACTTCTGGCACATAGCCTGCAGGATATATTAGTGAAGTGTGCCCTGTTGCCTTCAGCCTCAGGTTATATAACCAATGTGGGGAAATGCATCCAGTCAGTCCTGAACTGAAAGAAGAATAGCCCCTAAGCCTGCGATACAGCACTACAAGTATTTAGAGAATGTCATAAAGCAGGTCTGTTCAATCCTGTGGTCTGCAGGCTTTTAGCTGGGGTTGTGGTATGTGGTCAAGTTCAGAGTTAAAGGTTTTTGACTGTAGCTTCCAGAACAAAGTATGACACTCCTCTTGGGGAAAGCTACATTTGGCAGCTTTAGAGATCACTTAGAGGGCAGGTGTAATCTTAGCATTTCATTTCCTCCATGTTCTTTACCCCCAACAAAATAGATAGCATCCTCCCCACACTTTTGTGGTGTTCATCAAGAAGATGACAAAAAGAGCCTTGTTTCCTGAGATCACATACCCTTATGCCACAGAGCAATAGTATATCTCTGCCAGTTCTCCATCAACTCAGATGCTATGAGGATATAGACTCATATCATTTAAGAACTAGAAAGGAATCTTAGAACTCATCTAATTTTATAGCTGAAAAATTGAGGGTTGTGGCTTGCCCAGTGATACATAGGTAGTAGCTCAGCCTGAATTTGAACACAGGTCTTCAAAAATTCAGATTCAGTCCTCTTTTCACTACACATCCTGTCTCCGTATTACATTTTCCCCAAGCTTACTAAGGTTTCTGAGTGGATCTTGCTAATTTTATGGAATATAGGCTGACAGAATGGTAGATGGATAGACAGAAAAGAACATGTATTTATTATGTGCCAGATATTGTGCTGGGCAGCTAAATGACATACTAGATAGAGTGCTGGGCCTGGAGTCAAGAAGATTTATCTTTGTAAGTTCAAATCTGGCCTTAAAAACTTACCAGTTATATGGTCCTAGGCAAGTTACTTTACCCTGTTTGCCTCAGTTTCCTCATCTGTAAAATGAGCTGTAGGAGGAAATGGCAAACCACTCCATTATCTTTGCCAAGAAAACTCCAAATGGAGTCATGAAGGATTAAAAACAACTGAACAAGAATTTGTGCTAAGAACAGACTGCAGAGTGAGCCAGGAGGGAAGTGAGCAGCATGGCTGGAACTTTTGATTATATGGTGGTTTCATGGGAGAAATATCTAGGGATTCTTTTTAGCACCTTGAAATAGCAAGCACCTTGAGTTAGCTCTGTTCTGAAGGAATGCTCACAATGACAGTAGTACTCACTTTTTAAAACCATCCTCCTCATCCTCTCTGTCCATATAGTGCAAACTGAACCAAAATAACTTTCCCTGCCTTCTTAAAGGGCCCATTCATCACACATCTATGTCGGGACTGAGTCTGGAACTTGTAGAGAAAGTCGTGTAAAAATCTCCAGTAAGGATAAACCAGCTGGACTGTTTTAAAACATTTGTAGAATCTTAGGAGTTAATATCAAAGAGGTTTAGAGATAGAGAGGATTTCAGAGATCATTTAAAACAACACCCTTATTTTACAGGTGAAGAAATTACGGTCCAGAGAGGATCGATTAATTGGTTGTCTACGGTCCTATAGAAGATTAGTGGCAGAGCTGGACCTGAAATCTAGGTCTCTGGTTCTTGTCCCTTTGTTTCTGAGATAGCTTTGAATGAGTTGACAGAAACATCTCTGTGCCCCAGGCACAAAAATACCCCCAATGCTTATATTTACCCAAGTTAAACAGAGTCACATCTGGGCTGTTTTTCTTAATTTATTGTTCTTATTTATTAGCTTCCCAACAGTCTGCCCCTCCGCATATACCTTTTCATTTAAAAAAATGGTTAAGCAAAATTGTTAATAGAGTGCTTGTGATTGATAGTAAACAATATTCTCAATGCATTACAGTTTACAATTTGTTAATAGAAAAGAAGGATGAATGTTTTAACATCTTGGAATGGGCACAGTCCCTTATATTTGATTTGAATTTTGTCTAAGGACAAGCATTGAGGGCTTTCATATTGCCCTACATATGTAATTCAGGGTCCCTGAAAAAACTGTACCATGTGCCCTATCTCCTTTACAGTACAGGACACAAATTGCATCAGCTACACAGTTGAACACTAGATTTTTTTTTCCCTTAGATTAATTTTTCTCCATGAAAGTTCTCCTCTAATGTCTTACCATGATTTTGGTTGGTAATGAAGTTGATCCTGGCTTCTTGAAGATTATACCTGAGAAAGGCAAACTCTGTAGATCCTACCAAGGTGAAAGGCTTGCAGTATGGGTATGTCTGTGATCCAAAGACCAACTTGTACAGAAAGTACAGAGAGATTTACTGGAAAGTTGGCCAATAAGATGACCAAGTTTGATTGTATTTTAGTCATAGTAGTATATATATATATATATATATATATATAGATATATAGATATATAGATATAGATATAGATATAGATATTACAGTAGACATAGAGAAAGATATAGATATCTATATAGAGAGATAAATACAGATATTTGTAAATATCTATATATTGCTATATCTATCTCTATAGTGGTATCTATGTCTATATGTTTATCTATCTATCTGTCTATCTATCTATCTATCTATCTATCTATCTATCTATCTATCTATCTATCTATCTATCTATCTATCTATCTATCATCTCTCTCAAGACCCTAAGGCAGAGAAAGGTTGAGGTCCACATTAGTGAAAGGAATATCTACTCCAGTAAAATCTCAGATTATTTTTGGATAATTCAAAAACAAGTATGTACTATTTGCCTTTCTCTTCTGATGCTTTTTGCCCTTGAGGAAAAAAAAAATCCTTTCTTAAATTGAAACAGTACAAATCACATATAAACAAATTTATTCTTCTCCTAAAGAAATGTACTGAAGTGAGTGTTCTCTCATCTACTATAAAATTATGGAAAAGTAGGGTGGCTAGGTGGCATAGTGGATAGAGTGCTGGGCCCAGAGACAGGAAGACTTAAGTTCAAATGTGGCCTCAGATACTTACTAGCTGTGTGACCCTGGGCAAGTCACTTCACCCTGTTTGCCTCAAGTTTCTCATATGTAAAATGAGGTGGAGAAGTAAATGGCCAACCACTCCAGTATCTTTGTCAAGAAAAGCCCACATGCGGTCATAGAGAGTTGGACATGACTGAAAAATGACTAAACACACACACACAAAAAGACTACCTGGGCAGGATGTATGAGCCCATGAGTTAAATTGAATAGAATGAGAACTTTGTCTTTTGCGATCTGGTTCCCAAATGAATCACTGCTTCTGTTACTCTTTGGATTTTACCAAATACTGAGTAACTATATAGCTCCTTTGGTTTATTGGTACAGTACTGAATGTTAAATAGGTATATATAATTTGTGGTGAGGAATGGAAGGGAATAAGCATTTATATAGGCTCTATTAGGATCACCTATTAGTGCCTAGGAGCTGGAAAGGACCTAGGTGATTGAATTAAAATTTGGTTAAAATGACCTGTCCAAGGTCACACAGCTGATTAGTTGAAGAACCAGAGTTTTTTAAAAATTATTGATATTTTTAGTTTTACGTCATTTTCATTTTCAAACTTTTAATTCCCTCCCTTCCTTTCCTATAAAGAGACCCCATCCTTTGTGTCAAATAATAAAAAAGAAAAGGAGGGGAAAGCAGTTCAACAAAAATAACCAGTGGGTCACCAGAGTCTGACAGAATATGCAATATTGCACATCCATCGTCCTGCACCTCCTCAAAGAAGGGAAGAGATTCATTTTCCTATCCCTTGGGAGACTAGCTTGGTCATTTTAATGACAACGTTCAGTTTTGTTTTTCTTTTTTCTTTTCTTTTGTCATGATTGTGTATCTTATTTGCCCAGTTTGGCTTACTTTATTTACATGAATTCACATAAGCCTTAGGATTATAGGATCTCAGAGGCTATCAAGTCCAACTCCCTTGTTTTACAGATAAAGAAACTGAGATATTAAAGAGGTTAAATGACTTGCTCTGGGCCACACAGCTAGTCTGAGGCAGGATTTGAATGTAACTCTTCATTAGCTCTATTCACTACTCCACACGCTATATTCCAAACTGCCTTCTACTGCTCTGAATTCCTCACTTGCATCATTCTATTCAACCATCCATCCATCCATCCATCCACCCATCTATCTATTCATCTATATCTATCTATCTATCTATCTATCTATCTATCTATCTATCTATCTATCTATCTATCTATATTTTATTTATTTCACCTATCCAGCAGTGAATAGAATTCTAGACCTGGAGTCAGGAAGGCCTGAGTTCCAAGGAGAACTCAGACTCTTACTAATTGTGTGACCTTGAGCAAGTCACTTCACTTCTGTTTGCCTCAGTTTCCTCATCTGTAAAATGAGGGTAATAATTGTACCTACGTCCCAGGGTCATTGTGAAGGTTAAGTGGTATAATAATTTTAAAGCACCTAACATATGGAAAGCACTATATAAATGTTAGCTGTTGTCACTGTTTCTCAATAGCATAGTAGCATTCCATTACAAAAGAGTGAGGATTCTTAATCCAGATATCCTAATTCTGGTAATGAACCTCTTTGCACATCATTATTTATAAGATATCCTTATCTATAAGATAGATAGATATAAGATAAGTATCCTTGTGCATAAGATGAAGAAGTTGGATAAAATAATCTTTTAGAGTCTCTTCTAGTAATAGTCTGGTCAGTGCTACTGCTCTTATCAGACCCTTAGGATCTTGTGCCAGAACCATCTAGAAGTTCACCAAATAAGCACCAACACCTTCTTTTTGCCCGATCCTACTGAGGGCACAATTATCCTCTAAAATACCCAGTTTTTTTTCATTTGTAACATACCCTCCAAACTGCCAAAATGATAATGGCATTCCCTCCGTTGGAGATCTTCAAGCAGAGATTGTGTAATTTCTTCTTAGTTATAATATGGTGGGTTTTTCTTTTGGATATCGGTTGGAATACATGGCTACCAAGATCCCTCCCCACTCTGAAATTCTATGATAGTCTATGATGCTCTTCTACCCAAAAATCATCAGTGTTTTTCTGTTGTCTTGGCACAGTGGATAGACTGCTGAGCCTGGAGACAGGAGACTCATCTTTGGGAATTCAAATGCGGCTCAAATGCTTATTAGCTGTGTGACTCTGGGCAAATTCCTTAATCCTGTTTGCCTCAATTCTTCATCTGTAAATGAGCTGGAGAAGGAAATGGCATACTACTAAAGTATTCATTTTTAAAGATTTTGAGTTCCAAATTCTCTCCCTCTGGTCCCTCTTCCATTCACGGAGAAGACAAGCAGTATGATATATTAGGGCAGAACAATAATCCACAGCTTTCACATACCATAATTTGTTCAGTTACTTCATTCCCTAACTTGTGGGCATCTGCATTATTTCTAGTTCTTTGCTTCAATAATCAATACTTTTGTGCATATGGATCTTTTCTTTTGGGGTATGTGCCTGATAGTGGCATTGCTAATTTGAAGGATAGTGACTTTTTTGGGTAGAGGTCCAAATAGATTTCCAAAATGGTTCAGTGAATTCATAGCTTCTCCAAGAGTGCATTAGTTGGTTGTCCTTTTACATCCCCTCAAACAATTGTTCATATCCATTGAGCATTTAGGTACTGGGGTATGCTTCTTATTATATCTCAATTCCCCTTATGTCTTGATTACCAGACCTTTAACAAAGAAATTTGCCATCAAGTTTTGTCTAATTAACTGCTCCTCTTCTAATTTAAACTGAATTGATTGTTTGTATAAAACTTTTAAATAAAAATTTGAATTAATCCATTTGATCTTCTGTGATTCTCTTTATTTCTTGTTTGATGTTTTTTCATCTACAATTATGAAAACTGTTTCCTTTCTTGTTCCTCTAGCTTTTGATGATATGACCTTTTTTAAAAATGTTTATTTATTTTTAGTTTTCAGCATTCATTTGCACAAGATTTTGAGTTACAAATTTTCTCCCCATCTCTCCTCCCCAACCCAAGACATCATACATTCCGATTACTCCTTCCCCTAATCTGCCCTCACATCTATCACATCCCTCCCTTCCCTTATCCCAATCTTCTCTCTTGTCTTGTAGGGCAAGATAAATTTCTATACCCCATTATCTGTATTTCTTATTTCCCAGTTGCATACAAAAACAAATCTCAATATTTGTTCCTAAAACTTTGAGTTCCAGCTTCTCTCAGTTCCTCCCTCCCTACCCATTCCCACTGAGAAGGCAAGCAGTTCAATATAGGTTATACATGTGTAGTTACAGAAAAGACTTCCTTAAAAGTCATGTTGTGAAAGGTTAACTATATTTCTCTCCATTCAATCCTGCCCCCCCATTTATTCTATTCTCTCTTTTGACCGTAGCCTTCCCCAGAAGTGTTTACTTCTAATTAACTCCTCCTCCCATTTGCCCTTCCTTCTATCAACCCCCCTCCACACCTCTCTTAACCCCTTCTCCCCTACTTTCCTGTGGTGTAGGATAGATTTTCATACCAAATTGAGTGTGCACGTTATTCCTTCCTTAAGCCAAATGTGATGAGAGTAAGCTTCACTTTTTCCCTCTCACCTCCTCCCTTTTCCCTTCCATTGAAAAAGCTTTTTTCTTGCCTCATTTATGAGAGTAATTGGCCCCATTACATTTCTCCCTTTCTCCTCCAAATATTTTCCTCTCTCACTCCTTAATTTTATTTTTTTAGCTATCATCCCCTCCTATTCAACCCACCCTGTGCTCTCTGCCTGTAATCCTTCCAACTACCCAAATACTGAGAAAAATTTCAAGAGTTACAAATATTTCCACATAGGAATGTAAACTGTTCAACTTTAGAAACTTTAGAAAGTCCCTTATGATTTCTCTTTCCTGTTTATCTTTTCATGCTTCTCTTGATTCTTGTGTTTGAAAGTAAAATTTTCTATTTAACTCTGGTCTTTTCATCAAGACTGCTTGAAAGTCCTTTATTTCATTGAATGACCATTTTTTCCCTGAAGTATTATACTCAGTTTTGCTGGGTAGGTGATTCTTGGTTTTAATCCTAGTTCCTTTGACTTCTGGAATATCATATTCCAAGCCCTGTGATCCCTTAATGTAGAAGCTGCCAGATCTTGTGTTATCCTGATTGTATTTCCACAATACTCAAATAGTTTCTTTCTAGCTGCTTGCAATATTTTCTCCTTGACCTGGGAACTCCGGAATTTGATTACAATATTCCTAGGAGTTTCTCTTTTTTGATCTCTTTCAGGAGGTGATTGATGGATTCTTTCAATATTTATTTTGCCCTCTGGTTCTAGAATATCAATCTAAGCTCTTTTCTTCATCATGGCTTTCAGGTAGTCTCATAATTTTTAAATTGTCTCTCCTGGGTCTATTTTCCAGGTCTGATTTTTTTTTCCAGTGAGATATTTCACATTATCTTCCATTTTTTGATTCTTTTGGCTTTGTTTCGTAATTTCTTGGTTTCTCATAAAGTCATTAGTTTCCATCTACTCCATTCTAATTTTTAAAGAACTATTTTTTTCAATGAACTTTTGAACCTCCTTTTCCATTTGGCTAATTCTTCTTTTTAAAGCATACTTCTTTCTCCTCATTGACTTTTTGGACCTCTTCACCAATTGAGTTAGTCTATTTTTAAAGGTATTGTTTTCTTCAGCATTTCCTTTAGCAAACTGCTGACTCACTTTTCATGATTTTCTTGCATTGAGCCCAATTTTTCCTCCTCCTCTATTACTTGATTTTCAAAATCATTTTTGAGCTCTTCCATGGCCTGAGACTATTGCACATTTATTTTGGAGGTTTTGGATGCAGAAGCCTTGACTTTTATGTCTTCCTCTGATGGTAAGCATTTTTCTTCCTCATCTGAAAGGATGAAAGAACATATCTGTTCACCAAGAAAGTAACCTTCTATTGTCTTACTTCCCCCCCTCCCCACACACACACCTTTTTTGGGCATTTTCCCAGCCACTTACTTGAATTTTGAGTCCTTTGTCAAGATGAGGGTATACTCTGGGGACCTGTAAGTTCTCAGTTCCTCCAAGGTGGCATAATCAAGGGAGAGGAGTTTGCTCCTCTCTTGGCCTGTGCTCTGGTCTGGGGGCTATCAATGTTTTTCTGCCCAGGATCTACAAGTAGAATTCCCTTTCCAGAGCCTCCACCAACTCCACCATGCCAGCCAGCACTCTTCCTCACCCCAGGGCCGCCACTTAGGGCTGAGATCCAGATCAGCAGCTCCACTCCCCCAGAGGCTTTAGGCCAAGGGCTCCAAGAATGGATGTTGCTGCCACCACTGCCACTGCAGCTGCTGCCTGGGGCCAGGCCTAGGGGTGGACCCTTCTCCCTTCTCACCCAGATGAAAAAGGTTTCTCACTGATCTTTGAAACTGTCTTTTGCATTTGTGGGTTGAGGAATCTGAGGATCTCTGCTGCTGCTGGGGATTCTGCCCCCCAAGGCCTGTTCTGGTCCTATTCCTGCTGGTTCCATGTGGCCAAGGCTGAGCTGGGGTCCATGGACTATGCTTCACTCCATACTTTGTGCGATAGACCTTTCCTCTCTGCCTTCCAGGCTACCTTGGGTTGGAAATCTCTTTCACTCTGTCATTTTGTGGCTTCTGCTGCTGTAGAATTTGTTTAGAGTCATTTTTACAGGTGTTTTTTGGGCTGTGGGGGAAGAGCGAGAGTATATGCATCTTTCTACTCCACCATCTTAGCTCCACCCCCCATATGACCTTTCATAGCTAGATAATATAGTCATTTGGAACTTTTTATGGCATATGGTATGAGACATGAGGACTCATATCTTTTCTGCCATCCTGCTTTCCAGTTTTTCCAGGAGTTTTGTTATATAGTGCATCCTTATTCTAGTAGCTGAAGTTCTTGGGTTTACTGAACACTCTCCTAATACATTTGATTATTTATGGGTCTTGCATGCTGTGTTTGTTCATAGTTTGACTTTCCTTTTTTCTTTTAACCAGTATCAAATAATTTTAATGCTTTGTAGAATAGTGTAAGATCTGGTAGGTCTTTCCTTCAAAGTTTTCTTCATTATTTCCCTTGAGATTCTTGATCTTTTGTTTTTCCAGATGATTTTTGTTATTATTTGTTCTAGTTCTATAAACTGTTTTTTGGTAATTTGAATCATATAACTCTGAATAAGTAAATTAATTTAGATAGTAAGGTAATTTTTATTTTATTGGCACTAACTATAAACAATGAGTATCTCTCTTTTAGTTGAATCTGTCTTTATTTCTGTAAAGAATGTTTTGCGGTCATATGGTTAATGGACTTCCAGAAATTACATACATATTATATAGTTATTTTGAAAGAAGTGTCTTTTTCTGCTCTTCTTGCCAGGTTTTATTTTCAGCATTCATAAAGGCTGCTGATTTCTTGTGGTAGTAATTCTTAGGTGATCCAGCTTTTTAATGAGCTAAGGAGATGGGTGATGACACGCTGTTAGCAAATATATTCTCTTGGAAGAATTCTTGAAGATGAGAAAAGGAAGGGAAGTTCACGTGTATATGTATGTAGAGAAATGTATATTTGTGTTTCTCGTTGAGTAAACATTACATTATTATACCAAAGCAATTAGGGGGGTAAATTGCCATCTGGGAATGCCAATGGTTTTTTGTTTATCTTGTACCGGGTAAGTGTCTCCTGTTGAGTGTATGGAAGCTGGAATGATCCATTTGTTGTTTGTTTGCCTTATGGCATATGCCTTCCTTTATCTGCTACTTCATTTACTTGCCTATTTACTTGTACATTGAGTAGGATGGGGAGTAGGATAGGAGATCCCTCTATTGCCATCTGCCCCTCTGTAATGAAGGAGAGAGGCCCCTCTACCCTGTCTCAACAGAAAACCCTAATCCTGACCCTGGGGCATGTCCCAATAAAACTTCAGGTTAATTTTACTTGCTGTTCCAACCCTGGAATTCATTGTGAGAATTAGACTGTTCAGCCGGACTAATTTGCCAGATCAGATTGTATCATTATCTTTTATAGGGCTGGGCATGATGTGTGTTGGACCTTTGTACTCCAGGGGCTCAGAAGGACAGACAGACAGAAAGAGAGAAAGAATGGATGTGAGGTAGAAGAGGGAAGGGAGGTGGGGAGAGAGAGGGGGAGAGAGGGAGAGAGAGAAACAGAGAGAGAGAGAAACAGAGGGAGGGAGAGAGAGAGAAAGAGAGAGAGGGAGAGAGAAACAGAAATAAAGAGAAAGAGAGAGAGGGAGGGAGAGAGAAAAAGAGAGGGAGAGAGAGAAAGAGAGAGACAGAGAGAGAGGAGAGAAAGAGAGCGGGAAAGAAAGGGAGAGAGAAAGGGAGAGTGAGGGGTAGAGAGAGACAGAAAGAGAGAGAGAGAGAGAGAGAGAGAGAGAGAGAGAGAGAGAGAGAGAGAGAGAGAGAATTGGTCTTTAGTACTCCTCCCCCATCTCATGTAATTGTCAGAGTGAGCTTTTCAACAAAGTAGTGAATGAAGATGCTTTCTTGGGTACTTCCTAATGAGAACCAGGCCCAAAGTGCCAAGAGTCCTGTTTAATTTGCTCGGGGAGAAGGCTTGTAACAGTGCTGGGAGTGGAAAACTAAAGGAAAGGTGTGCCTAGCTTCATGACATGATATGGATGAAGACTCAAGCGAGGAGAGGACAATTTTAGAGGTTCTGTGGAAGCTGTCCAGTGGTTTGGTATTACAGTGACTTGGGGAGAACTCTGATGGAAATTGACCCACCATACTTCTGAATCTATTAAAAATTGGTCTTAGAAAAGGACTCCCTTTTAATGTCTACAGTTCACCAGAGGTAGGGATTTCCCTTATGGAATAGGTCAGAAACTCTTAGGCTTGGTATACATCTTTTCCCCTTCTGTCCCTGCCATTCTCCCAAATGGAGACTCCAACTAGATTTTGTGCTTCATTGATTTCTGAGGGATGGGAACCTTGTGAAATATCTGTGAATGTATTTGTCTTCTGGCCTTTACCCAGGAGACCATTTCCTACCCTTTTCAGAGAGCAAATCCATCTTGGCCATCGTTTGGTGTTTCTTTTTTTCTTGGTTTTGTTTTGTTTTTGTTTTCCTTTTGTATTTGAGTCGTGAACCACTAGGTGGTGTCTGATTCACAATTATTTATGAGATATTGAGGGGGGAAGTCTTCAAGGGTGGAGGGTGTGTGTGTGTGTGTGTGTGTGTGTGTGTGTGTGTGTGTGTGTTTTGAAGGGTGGGGGGGTTTTGTTGTTGTCGTTAAAGGCCTTGGGGAGCTGAATTTGGTTTTTCTAGGTCACTGGGATCCCTCAGAGGTCTAGCATCTGGTGTACTATAGTGGGGCAAGTGGCCAACAGCAGCCACCATGGCTGTCTCTGACTTCTGATGCTGGGACAGCAGGGGTAGACTTCTCCAGGGTGGTCTTAGCAGAGCTTATGTGGTGAAGAGTCCAGGGCTGAGGATGTCAGAGACTGCAGGCAAGACTGGCAGAAATGGAGGCCAGAGGCCTGTGGGGGCCAAGCTCTCTCACCCTCCCTGGGAAGGATCACATCTTTTGGTTTGTGTACAAGAAAGAAGAGAAGAGTCTGAGGACATCTAATCAGTTTAGGAATAATCTTAACCCTTTAGAGATCCATTATCACCCTAGAGCCATGGAGGTAACCTGATATAGTAGAAATAGCATGGAATCCAGTAAGAAAATCTGATTTATTATCTTAGTTCTGCCACAGATTAACTGGTTAACATTAGGTAAGTTGCCATCTCTCTCTGTTATATTACAATTTTTATATATTTTGTTTAATATTTTCATTAGGTTCAAGTTGCAGTTGGGAGTTTTGAGGGTCAGATTTGGTTCTGTGGCCTAGAGCACTAAGGAGGTTAATTAAACAAAACAAATAACAATGGTTGCACACTCGGCAAATTGACAAAGATGACAAAAAATGAAAATAGTCAACCCTGGATGCTGTTGGAAGATAGACATACTAATATATTGTTTGTGGAGCTGAAAATGGGACTAAGTCATTAAGGAAGATGATTAGAATTATTTGAGGAAAATCACTACACCATTAATCCTTTTAACTTAGAGATTCAAAGACAGAGGTAAATGCTACATACATACCCAAGAAAAGTAAGAGGAGAGAGTTTTGTAGTTGTAAAAAACTGGAACCAAAATGGCTGTCCATTGGTAGTTGGATAGATAAACAAATTATGGTATGTAAGTGTCATGAAAACTTCTAGCACCATAAGAAGTGATGAATACGAGCAGTTCAGAGAAACGTAGGAAGACTTATGTGAACTAGTGCATAGAGAAGAAAGCAGAATCAGTAGGGCAGTAAATACCATAGGTAAATAAATCATGAAAGGAATGCTACAATGAAGCTTCATGTTAAGTAATTCTAATGATCAGTCTTGATCTTGGAGAAGAGATGAGAGGAGGGAACATATCTCTCTCCTTTCAGCAGAAAGGTAGCAGAATAAGGGGATAGCATATTTCATACATTATCTGACTGAATTGGTTGATTTTAATCAACTGTATTTCTTTGTTCCAAGGAAGGGCTTCATGGATGGTGGGTGAGAGTACAATGTGTGTGGAAATACAGAGATGTAAAATCAAAACACATCAATAAAATATTACTAAACAAAAGTAATAAAATTTTCTTCAATAGCATTCTGCACCTTAGATTTTTAAACTATATGGATAGGGAACTGGTTTGGCTAGGGAGTTCTTGACATCCTGTCTAGTCTTGTGAAGGTTGCCAACCAAATATGCATCTTCAGGTCCATAGTACCCAATCTGAGCTTGAGATGTGATGTTCCTTCTGATGAAGGAATGGTTTTGCATTGGCGGGAAGGTAGGGCAAGAAGAATTTACAAGTTAAATCAAAATAGATAGATGTGACATGTGAAGGTAGGATGGAGAGGACTTTAATTCTTGATATATAACTGGCAGTGATATTTTGCAAGTCCTATTGGTTCTTGTTACACAGTGTTCCTTTCCATTCCCATGACCATTAAGCTGCCATTTCTTTGTCAAGGTGGACCATGTTTTCCAAGTTTTAATTTGGAGATGAATTTGATTTTTGGTTATTTAGTGTCTTTGTATAATTTTCATGTCTTCTCCTTATTTTTCCAGTTGAACTCAGAAGATTGTGGAAGATGTGCCAGACATGATGCTTTAATCCAAAAGGTGAAGAATATTGCCGTTGTACAACAGTGATTTTTATACAAGAGAATAAGGTATGCTATACACTTTATGGTTGGTATCTTTTAAGGCCCTGGTGACTTCAATTTGAACTTCTTTCCTCACTATTCCTACCGTTGACTTCAGATAAAATGAATGTCAGAGTGTCTTGCTGTTGGGCAGTAAAGAGCATTTCTGGAAATAGACTATTTTTTTTAAAGTGTTGAAGATTCATTTGGACCATTTGCTTTCTATGCTTCTGAACCATCTCCTAATACAAGTTCTGGGTTACTGAGAATTTGGAGTTGCCATTTAGAACCATGTAGAACTTTGATCAGATATTTCCAGTCATCTAGATTGGAAACTCCTTTAGATGAAGGAGATTCCATATGATACCTTCAAAGGAATATTCAAGTCAAAAGGAATATTCTAGTCCTGCCCATACCTGCACAGAAATCCTGTAAAAAACATTCTTAACATGTTCTAATCTCTCCATTTCAGATGATCTATCTATCTATGTAGATATATATGTGTGTGTATACACACACACACACACACACATATACACACACACACACACATATTTACATTTACTTAGTTGTTTATATGCTATCTCCCTCATTAGAATCTCCCTCTTGAGGGGCAAGGACTAGGTGTATGTGTGGCACACAGTAAGTACATGTTGACTGACTGGCTGGATGTGTTGTGATGGGAAATTCATTACTTCTTAAAGCAAACAGTTCAATTTTTCTTCTTCTTCTTAAGAAATTGTCTATTTTCCCCTATGTTGATCAAGAATAGATCTCTTTGCAGATTTCCCCTTGCATAAAGGAAGAGTTTTGCTGTGAGACCAAAGAGGATCTCTAGGCATTCTTGAGTTACATTAAGTTAAGTTTGGTCCTCATAAAATAAAGTTTGGGCAGAGAGGAGTGAGATGTCTGATTGTAAGGACTGGTTTTACCAGTAGTAAATATACGTCAATACTTAGTCTACAGCAGTTGTCCTGGAGCTCTAGGTCAGAATTGCGGGTTTCATTCCCACATCTTTAATGGTGTCATTTCTTATTTAATTCAAAGCCCAGAACCTGGGTGGATTTGGTATAAATAACACAGACTTCTCCATTTTCACTACTTGCTTCATTCCTTCTTGCAAAAGGATACCTGGTATTTTTTCATTGCCCTAATTCATTAGTGAGTCTTTCCAATTCTTTGTCTCCCATATTTTTCAGCTATATCCCATCTTCCCTGGACCTACTGCCACTTTTTTAGTTCCCCCTAGCATAATGCAGCAGTCTTTCTGAATTTCTAGGCCCACTTCCTTCACCAGAACTTAATCAATTCTACACAAGGCTACCAGAAAGACCTTCCTCAAATTCAATTTTCATCATGTCAGTCCCTTGGTTAAGAACCCAGTCTGACTCTTCCTAATCCCATTTGGGGTTTTCTTGGCAGAGATACTCCAATGGTTCACAAATTTCTTCTACAGTTCATTTTTACAGATAAGGAAACTGAGGTACCTATTGTCTGATGACCCAAATGCTCCGTCTGGCATTTGGAAGTCTCCATTAATAAAATCTCAAGCTTATTGGCTAGGTATTCAACTTGCTCTGCCTAGAACACTCTCACCAGGCTTCTCTTACCATTCATGGCCTCACAGCTTTCATGGAACAATTCAAAGCTCCTCTCTCCAAGAAGACGTTACCTGGCTAATTGCTGATTAATAGGCAAGACCTCAGTAGTGTGTGACTATTTGTTTGTATTCAGTTAATTTATACACACACACTCATATCTATCCATATCTAAATATGTGGCATTTTATAAATAGGCTTCTCAGTAATTCCATATATGCATGCTTTTTTTTTTTTTTATCTTTCCAGCTTCCTTCTAGAGGACCTTATCTTTCGTTTCTTCTGTATCTTTTCCTCACCCCCACCACATAGCATTAAGTACAGAATTTTGTACCCAATGGTTGTTTCCTGGATGGTACTGATGAACTGTCTGTGGGATGAGTCAAGAGGGGAAAATGTCTCTTAGAGATCTTTCTGGGATTTGTTGACTATCTAAAGTTACCTGGGTAAGGGTGAATTGGGGGAGGAAGGGACAGAGAAGTTAATGAATGATTTCAGGGGGATTTCCAAGTAAGTCACGGCTCTTGCTTTCTTGATGACAGGCACCCCCTCCACCCCCACCATATTTATATCCATCTACCACCTCCATTGCACATAAAGGGGCATCTGTAATGAAAGTAATAATTACAATAACTTGCATTTACATAGAGTTTTATAATTTACAAAACATTTTATGTACAGATTTTCTTGTTTGAGCCCTACAACAACCCAGGGAAGTAGATAATATAGCTGGTCTTATAAATCTCCACTTTTAGGCAGAGAAACTGAGAGGTACATTGAGGTTAAATGACTTGCCCATGGCCATACAGCTACGAAGTGGCAGAGATAGGAATTGAGACAGAATTTGAACCCTGATTCTTAGATCCTGAACCCAGCATTCTTTTGTACTCTGCCATAGTTTTGGTGCTTAAACCATGAGGCCATGAGGGTAAGACATAGTAGAAGAAGGAAGAGAGACTATCCAAGGAGCACTGATGTTTCATCAGCTCAAGATCCTTTAAAGCAGAATGGAATGGAGCTGGATGTTATTACTGGTGGTTAGGAACAGTCTGCTGGCATGTGCTGGTTGGTTGGAATCAATGATGTCATTTCCTGATGATTAAACCTTGGGAGGTTTGGCTTCCCAGACAAGGGCCTCCACCCATGGTAACCTGGCCTCATAACCCAAAACAGGTGTCACTAAATTCCCTAAGCCTGAGTGCCACTAGGGAAATTAAGCAATGTCTGTGAATGATTGAAGGCATAGAAAGAAAAGAAGGGGTAATGGAGAGGCAGAGAGAAATAATGATAGCAATAATGATAGCTAAGTTAGCTTTTATATAATGTTTACTGCGTGCCAGGCACTGAAGTAAGCACTTTGTAAGCATTAGCTCATTTGACCCTCACAAAAATCTTGGGAGGTAGGTGGTATTGTAATTCCCACTTTACAGATGAGGAAACTGAGGTAAATCAATGAAGTGACTTGCCCAGTGTCACACTTGCCTGGTGAGTGCCTGAGACTGAATTTGAACTCAGGTGTTTCTGACTGAAGGGCCAGCACTCTATCCATTGAATCATCTAGAGAAAAGGGAAGTACCTGTTGGGAGAAATGGTAGAGTTATGTTAGTCTCTTTTTGTTGTCTGCATCTGTGTCATCTTTGTGTCTTTATTGTCATGAAGAATGGCCACTCTGAAAATTTCCTTCCCTTATTGTTGCTGTGGATCAATCCTTTTTCAGTCATGTCTGACTCTTCATGACCCCATTTGAAGTTTTCTTGGCAGAGATATTGGTGGTTGCCATTTCCTTCTCCAGCTTATTTTACAGATGAGGAAACTGAGGCAAGCAGGGTGAAGTGGGTCACCCAGCTAGTAGGGGCAGCTTGGTGGTGCAGTGGATAGAGCACCAGTGCAGGAGTCAGGAGGACCTGAGTTCAAATCTCACCTCAGACACTTAAGTCACTTAACCCCGATTGCCTCATCCTGGGTCACCTCCAGTCATCCTAATGATTATCTAGTCACTGGATTCAGATGACTCTAGAGGAGAAGTGAGGCTAGTGACCTGCACAGCCGTCCCTCACTCAAAACAAAGTCAAGTGCAAGTCATGTCATCATTTTTCTGATGATATGGTCTTCTTCGGCAATGAAGGACGAACACACACAGCTGGTAAGTACTTGTCTGAGGTCAGATTTGAATTCAGGAAGAGGAGTCTTCCTGACTCCAGGCTGGGTACTCTATCCACTGTGCCACCTAGATGCCCCCTCAATTATGAAATTCAAGAACTCTTACATAACTTAAAGACTTAGAATGTTGTCTAGGATACAGAAGTTAAGTGATATAAACAGTCATTCAACTAATATATATGAGAGGTGGAACATGAGCCCAAATCTTTTTGACCCCAAGACTGGCCTACCTCTCTACCACTGCCTCTCAAAGGGAGATGCATGACCAGTGAATTGTTACAGTGGCCTTCTTATGCCACACATTGTCAAAAATGGAACTGCTAATGGTTGCTGCCCTGGTCAGGTGATGGACATCTTCCTCCTTTGGTTCTTGAATAGAATCTCCCAAGCTTTCTCATCCCCATTCCTCTCCACCTGACCCATGTTCTCCCACTCCTCAGTAGAAACTGAAGATTTTGGTTCATTCCTTGTGGAATTGAAAAACTAGAGATACCATGAAATAATTTTCTTCTTACCCTTTGGTGTCCTTTGGCTAAGCATAGAACAGAGTAAGAAAGGGCTAAGGATTTAGTCTTAAGATCCCAAAAGTTTTCTGTCTGAGTCAATATCTGTGTCTTTTCAACTCATTGACTCTTAAGCCAAGTCAGAGCGGTTCTCTGTAGAGAGCCAATAGTTTGCCAAGTTGGTTTCTTGAGAAATGTCCCTTGATAATAGTGGGTATCTTGAAAACCACATACCTCTAAGGGGATCACATCTAGCGCATTTGTTCCATGGAATTTTCTGCCCCCCTAATCCCAGAGACGCTAAACCAGGCAGAGCCTCCCAGTTGTAGTGTCTCGGTAATACCAGGAGTTTTCTTGGTGCATCTCCACCTGTAGTGATGCTAGGAGAACGTGGTAGTGCTCTTGGAAAGGCTGATGAAAGGAAGGGAGGATTTAAAATGTAAAGCTCATTTTCAGACTCTTCCTTCTAACGTCATGATTTTTTTTCTGAGTAGATTCTCTAAGTTCCTCAAATAGTTTTTCTCCTAGGATATTTTCCTGATCCCCTTGTACTTAATATAAATATTCTACTCATAGGACCTAGGCTTTTAGAGATGGATGGCAAGGGAGCTCATACTTATCAACATTTCAGGACTCTTTAAATATTTTTTTAATAATAATAGTTAATATTTATATACCTTGTTCAATTGATTCAGTTGTGTTTGACTCTTTGTGATCCATTTTTTTTATTTGGCAAAGATGCTGGAATGTTTTACTATTTTCTTCTGTAGCTCAATTTACGGATGAAGAAACTTAGGCGTACAGGGTTTAGTGACTTGGCCAAGGCCACATAGCTAGTAAGTGTCTGAGATTTGAACTCAGGAAGATGAGTCTTCCTGATTCTAGGCCCGACACTCTATCTACTGTGCCAATAGCTACCCACAAAACACTTATGTACTTTTATCTCATTTGAACCTCATAGTAACCCTGAGAGGTAGGTAGGAACCACTGGTATTACAGCCCATGTTTTACACATGAGGAAACTGAGGCACAGGGAGATGAAGGGACTTGCTCAGAGTCACATTGAACCCAGTTCTTGACTTTGAGCTCAATGATCTGCCTTATTGCTTGTAACTAGCGTGATTACTTTGCTCTTATGTAAGTGCTTTTGCTTAGCACTGAATAGTCTTATATTTGGTTCAAAATTTTAGCCATAGAAGGTGTATACTTGGGGTGGGAAGGATGGGTCTAGAAAGCAGTTCACTTAAAAAAGATCTAGGAGTTCTTGGGAATCTCACGTCCCATTCAAGTCAGCCATGAGTTATGCCACATTATAAGTCTGTGATCTTAGATACCATGAGTAAAACATGAAGTCCAGAATGTGAGGCAGGTGGTAGTATCTACTATCAATCTACAAGTATCATGTATATCTAAGGGTGGCAAGGTGGCACTATAATGCATAGAGTCCTGACTTGGAGTCAGGAAGACTAATCTTCCTGAGTTCAAATCTGACCTCAGACACTTACTAGCTGTGTGACCCTGGGCAAGTCACTTTACTCTGTTTGCTTCCGTTTCCTTATTTGTAAAAATGAGCTATAGAAAGAATTTGTGAACCACTTGAGTATCTCTGCCAAGAAAACCCCAAATAGGGTTAAGAAGAGTTGGACTTGCCTGAAAATGACTGAACAGCAGCACAATCACATACAGTTCTGGGCACCACATTTTAAGGACATTGACAAACTGGAGCATATCCAGAAGGAAGCAGTCAGAATGGTGGGGATACTTGCAGTCATGGCATACAAAGATTCTTGGGAGGGAATACAGATGTTTAACTTAAAGAAGACTTTGAATGTGAAAGCCACCTTCAAGCTTCTGAAGAGGGATTAAACTTGTTTTGCCCAGTTCTGGAGGAAAGTATTAGGACCAATGGAAAGAAATTAAAATGAAATGGATTGTTGTGGGATAGAAGGGAAGCTGTATTAGTGGATAGAGCATTGGACTTGGAGTCAAGACGACCTGCATTCATATCCTGCCTCAGATACTTACTGGTTTGCATGACCTTGGGTAACGTATTTAACCTCTCCTACCCTTAGTTTCCTCTTCTGTCAAATGGGTATAGTAATAGAAACTACCTTCCTGGCTTGTTGTGAGGATTACATGAAAGAAAATGTATAAAACTATTTGTGGATCTTAATGCACAATTTAAATACTATTATTAAAAGAGGAATAGATTATCTCAGGAGACTGAGTTTTCTGTCCCTGGAGCTCTTCAAGCCAAGCTCGCACTGGGTTAAGCCTTTTGGGGAAATTTAAATGAGATTCATAATTTGTGTCAAGCTTAGATTTAATGATTTCTTTTAACTCTTCAGTCACTGTGATTAATAACATCAATAATGTCCATAGCTTTAGAATACCTCTGTGAGACAGGTAGGAGATATGATGGCCACTTTATAGACAGAGAAACTGAGGTCCCTCTCAGATCACACAGTGAATCAGTGGTGAAGCTGGCACTCAAACTGGTATCCAGAGTCTACCCCTCCATGGTCAATAGCAGGGATGTAGGGGTGGGTAGGTAGGAAGGGGAACTGTTGGGAGAAAGAAGAACAGAATGTTGGTTCTGAGTGGTGGCAGGGATGACCTCACTGTGAGAGTGACTGACCCTGAGGACAAGAAGACTGAACACATTCATTCTCTGTGTCCAAATGTGAGTCACCTTAGTACATGTCATTTTGGTAGCTTCTCCCCCCACTCCTACCCAACTCATCCCAGGACATCATGGCCTGACCTAATGACTCATTTGTTCTCCAGGTGCCAGGCCCTGGGAGTGGGGGTTTTCTCTCTGCTTGTGACCTCTCTTTCCCCTTTGTGATAAACCTGCAGCTTAGCTGAACTATTTCTGTAGCTGATGTATATAAGACACACGTGCAGAAGAGGACAGTTCAGAGACCTGGTCTTGGAAAGAGGTGTTTAAAAGTTAAGACTGGAAAGGCTGGGGGTCTCCATTTGTAGGGTGCACATTCAGGCCTCTATTCAAACAGAATGAGTTACCTTCTGATAAATGATAGATGGAAACTGGGGGTGGGGAGGAGAGGATAAAGCTTACTGAAAGAGGAATTAGTGTGGATAAGCCTGTGGAGTTCACCCCAAAACACCAATGGCTGGCTAATGATTGGCTTTCCTGATACACTCAGTTGTCCTTTAACCTCCCATGTCATTTTTCTTTCTTTGTTTTAATCCTTTCATGAAAAAGCCTGTGCCATTTGTCTATCTCATCATTTACTTCACCAATCATTTATAATAGTAATAGTTACTTAGTAATAATATAATAATAATAATTTACATAGCACCTACTATGTGTCAGACACTGCTATGCACTTTACAAATATTACCTTTAGAATAATTACATATTACAGATATTTGATTCTCATAATAACCCTATTATCCTCATTTCATGGATGAGGAAACTGAGGTAGACAGAGATCAATTGACTTGCCCAGGGTCACACAGCTCATAAATGTCTGAGGTCAGATTTCAACTCAGGTCTTCTTGATTCCAGGCCCACAGCTCTATCCCCTGTGCCAGTCAGCTGCCCCATTCCCTCACTGCCCTGTTCACTAGACTGATATAATCTGTTTATTGTCAATTTTAGAAACCAGATAACAAGAGGAACTTTCTGATGTAAAAATCCCCACAGAAATCCTCAAACTATTTTTTTTTTAAATAGAGGCTACATGTAGGTGAGAGAAGTCCAGATATGTCCAAAGTGTCCACGTATCTGGCCTTCTTGGTTGATATGACCTCTATCCAAACATCTACAAAGAGGAGAGAGGCTCAGGAAGGTTTTTGCTTTCTGAATTCTAAGTTCAGCCCCTTTGCTGTGGCTGAGTACACTCACTTTCAGCTTCTCTCCTGCTGAGGCTGCCTTCAGATCAGATCTTTCAGAGGGTCTCATTGCAATATAGTAACTTAGATCCAAGGAGAGCATCTTTTCAGATTCCCAGGTTTGAGGAGAAGGGAAGGAACATGCTTAGAAATTGACATAGAAGGCACTTAGAAGATATGCCAATCAACAGGAATGGCTGAGTTCCTCTGGAGTCTGGTATGCTAGAATCTCTCTCTCTCTCTCTCTCTCTCTCTCTCTCTCTCTCTCTCTCTCTCTCTCTCTCTCTCTCTCTACCTACCTAATTTTTTTAATGTAGGAACTGAGCATAGCTGCCAACATTAGGGATATGCAGGGGCTATATGTCTTTGAGATAGTGGAGTTCCACCTGGTCTACTCTGTCCAGTGAGGACCTCTTCCCGCATGGAGCCCACAGGGCCTGTGAAGCATGTGGGTCTATCAGTCATTGATGCAAATGTCATTGTGCCAAGGTATGTAGTGTCTGTGTGAAAGGGTCAGCCCCTGGTGACTCAGCCTGCTGGGAGCTCATAAAATGGAAATGACTCACCTCTAGCATTGAACAACAACTCCTAAGGCTAAGCCGCCAGCACCTGTCTGGGCCGTGGTTAGTTATTAACATGTTGCCAGGAAAAGTGTCATGGGAACAGAAGCCTGCCTTGCTCACTATGTGCACCCTGTCTTTGCAGTGCTTTGAGAGAGTCCCATTCCCTAACACCCTCACTCTACCATCTGCTACAATTTCAGATGCCTCTGGGCCTGCCAGGTGCTCAGTCAGCATAGTATCCTTGGGATGATGAAAATGGTAGGAAAGATGAGGAGGGAAGAAAAGAGATGGGTTAGGGCAAATTGAACCGTGGTCATTCTCTTGTTACCTGGAAATATGTGCATCAGAGATGAGTGTCAAAGGATCCAGCCTCACAGTCTGAGTACCTGGGACCTAAACCTCTCTGTGGTTGGAGGGAGAGCTTGGATGGAGGGGAGAAGCTGGGCTACATGCTAGCCTTCTGTCACATCTTGCCCTGGAGCTCTATCCCATGTCCTTCCCTACCCTGAAGGGACCACCTCTGGAGTTCAGACTTCCATGGCCCTGTCAGCCCTTTGCCAGGGATGCCAATTAATGCTGACAGGTGTTGTAGGCCGCCCATTCCAGGGGCATAAGGAGGAGCTCCGCCAACTCATTTCACACAGGGAGTTGTCTGGCATGAGGGCCATATACTCATGCCCCATTGACCTTACGCGTTCAAGAGCAGCCAAGAGTTCCTTGGTGGCCTGCTGTGCCACCAGAACCAGAACCACATGGTCATAAAGTGTGGCTGCTTTTTTTTGTTGGATGGTAAAGTGTATTGTTAGGGTAGACTTACTCTTTTTAAAGTTCTTTGGAGGTCAAGTATAGTATATAGGGATTTAAATCCTTACCCTGTCCTCACTTCTCTCCTGCCATTTCTGCTCCCCACCCCATTTACCAATACTTTTTAGGAAGTATTCCCAGCAAGTTTTTCTAGACATATGCCCTACATAACTCTGGGGAAGGCCCAGATTGAATCTTATATAATCAAGGTCTGCAGAAAATCAGACTCCACCACCCCCTTCAGTTCCTTCTCCCTCCAAAATGTCAGCTCCCTATCTCTGTCTCTCCTTTACCAAACTGTTTTATAGGAATGACACAGAAGGTCAGCAGTTGGCACAAACACAATGGAACACTCCTGGAGTTGGAGCTGGAGTAGGAGTTTGGATGGAGGGGAAAAGCTGAGCTGGATTCCACATTCTGTCATATACACCCTGGAGCTTTGGCCCTATGTCCTGCCCTACCTTGCTCCTACAACAGTCCCCTGCTATGGTGTCTAAGAAGGATAATGAGAATGTGGAAGGGGCAGAGATTTATTTGCCACTCACTTACTATTCATCTTCCTAAAGTCTTGGTGGCTAGAATGGGAGAGACTGCAGGGAACACCCAGAGACTAGCATGAGGCTAAATGGGCCGTATGCTCCTTCCTAAGATGACTGCCCAAACCGCATTGTGAGTTTGCTTTCTATTATGCTCCTACACTTAGAATAATGATAATAACCTTTATTTTATGCACACCCACACATACATACATCTCATTTTGGGGTTCACAAACAGCATTTCTCACAATAATCTTGCACAAATGCAGCATCCATCCTCATCTTTCAAATAAGAAAACAGAGAGATTAGTTGATTTTTCTAAGCCAGTGTGTATCAGAGCCAAGACTCGGACCTAGGCTTTCAGGCTCCAGTACTAACAAGTTCTCTTTTTCCTGTGCTATATATTACTTTCCCAAATCCCAGAACCATAAGATAGTCAAATTGGGCATTATCTTAGAGGTCATCTAGTCCAATCCTTTTATTTTACAAATGGGCAAAGTAAGACCAAGAGAGGGAAGGTGACATTGTCCAAAATAAAACAGGCCTTGGCAGGATAAAAGACTGGAAGATATAATTCCTCTTCTCTGTACTCCGGTACAGGGCAGCTAGATGGCACATTGGATAGAACACTGGGCCTAAAGTCAGAATGATTTGAGTTCAATTCCAGCTTCAAACAATTACTAGCTGTGTGACCCTGGGGAAGTGACATAACCCTGTTTGCCTCAGTTTCCTCATCTGTTAAAATGAGGTGGAGAAGGAATGGCAAACCACTCCAGTATCTTTGCCAAGAAAGCCCCAAATGGGGCCATAAAGAGTTGAATATACCTGAAATGATTGAACCACAGGTAGTCTGGTGCTAATTCCATTGATAATCAGTCAGCCATCCTTTGGGGGTAGCTTTGACTGACCCTTACATCTCCTGTTTAGAACCCATAATTTTGAGAGGCTAACTCTAAAAGTTGCATTCTTTTCTGTGTTCTTTACCTTTATTAAGTATCTAAAAAAGAACCAAGTAGAGTCCACTTCATTACATCAAACATTGGGGATAATGGAATGTAATGGAAAGAGCCCTAGCCTGGAAGAATCAAGGAGACCATGGTTCCAGTCCTATCTCACCTACTTTCTCATATTATGATTATGAACAAGTTCCTTCATCTCTCTGATAGTGATTTGCTGTAGCCAGCTTGTACCCAAGCTGATCATTAAATTTTCATCCCGAGCATTTATATCCTGGAAGTTGGCAAATGCTATAAAACAGACTTTATTTATTGTTCTGTCTATGAGTTGTCAAATTATGGCCTGGATTGCCTTTGGGCAGCTGAACTAGACTTCAGAAAGTAATGGAGAGAATATTGATGATGCAGATTAAAAGTTAAAAAGTGTATCCTACATAGATCTCCATTCCCCTAGTCATTTGTTCAACATCTGCCAGCACAACTTTGTCTCTGTACTACCTATCTCATTTGGTCGCTATGATGAAAATGATCTGTAAATTGGAAGACTCCATACAAATATAAGTTGCAAGTAACATTATTATTACACGGAGGTACTCAATAAGCAATAAATTGTGTCTATGTAGAGCGCTTTAAGATTTTACAAACTGCCTTCCTCATAATAATAGATTCACAGGGAAAATATTGTCCCTGTTTCATAGAGGAGGAAACTGTGGCTCACAGAAATGAGGGGATTTTCCGAATGTTACACCGCTAGTTAGTATTAGAGACAGGATTCCAACCTAGAATTCTGAGTGGGCCAAATTCCTGTGTTCTTTTGTCTGGACCTCACAGCCCAAATAAATGAATTCCCACCGTGTTTTGCTGTCCCTTTGACAAAGTATATACAACCTTATGGAGCATCATATATTAGCCTTAGGAATTTTGAGATGCAGTAGACCAGCTCATGAAATTAACCAGTATTTCTCAAGTGCTTGATGTGTGCCCAACATTGTGTTTGTGGTTGCCAGAGACTAAAATAGCAATTACAGTAATAAAAGAATATATACTTTGCTTTCAGGGTGCTTCTTGGGAAGACCATCAAAGAGTCAGGAAATAAAAGGGCACAGATTTTACTTCAGTACCTTGCGTACAAAAGGTATTTAATAAGTATTTCCTTAAATGAATCATTGAAGGTATACCTGTGTCCTAGATCATAAAGTCATGAATTTAGGCCTGGGAGGAATGTTGGACATCATCTAATCTAACACTTTTATGTTATAGATGAGGAAACTGAGACCTGTACAGGTTAGATAACTTGCCCAAGGTCACATGGACAGTATCTGAAACTGAATTTGAACCCACCTCATATACGGAAAGTACATGTGCTCTATAGGAAGTTAAGGGATTGAGAAGATCTTTGTAGACTAGAGTAGTGAGGAATGACCCTATGGTGAAAGTAAGGCCTTGAAAAACAGAATGAGATTAAAGTTGATGGAGGAAGAGGCCAGGGTCATTCAAGATGTGGGGGAGAAACATGAGTAAAAGCTTGGTGGTAGAAATTGTGTGTGTGTGTGTGTGTGTGTGTGTGTATGTGTATGTGTATGTGTGTGTATGTTTATTAAGATAAGCCTGACTGGTTTTGTTTGAGGAGCTAGTGAGAGATGAGGTTGCATTGGAAAGGTTGAACCAGCTGCCTTTAAATGCCAAGATGAGGAGTCTACTGTGAAAAGCACTTCATGCTAGGCTGTCAGAAATTCCCATCATTGTTTGAGAAAGCCCTTATGCCTGGAGTTAAGAGTTTATTCATTATATTATGGAGACATGGGTTGTGAAAATATTCAGAACCTTTACTCAGTATAGGGACATAATAATACTTTGTAATTTCCCCATCCCAAATATTCGCTAAGTAGATATATGTGTGGAATATATATGTATATGTTTTTGTATCTATGTATGTGTGTATGCACACACCAGGCCTGGAATCAGGAAGATCTGAGTTCAAATCTGTCCCTAGACACTACCTTTGTGATCCTGGGCAGGTCACTTAACCCCTATTTGCCTCAGCTCCACATCTTTAAAATGGCAACACACTGGTGAAGGAAATGATGATCCACTCTAGTGTCTTTGCCAAGAAAACCTCATGAACAAGTTTGTGGGGTCATGAAGAGTTGGACGTGACTGAATGGCTAGACAACAAATATATGTGTATTTGTGTGTGCATATGTGTGTGTATATACACATATAAATACACACACATATACATACATACATACATACACACACACATATACACTCTCATACATTTCATACATTCATATAGATAGAGGGTTTTTCTCCCATTGTCCCTTTAAGCTTCACCTTGTCTGCTTTCTTCCTGACTCATAGGAGTCAAATTAGAGACATGGATTTAGAGTCAGAAGACCCAGGTTTGAATATTGCCCCTTACTAGTTATATGACCTTGGGCAAGTCACTTTCCCTTCTTTAGTCCTCATTTCCCCCAACCTCCAAAATGTTAAGAGGTTGAATAGATGACTTCTAAGGTTCCTTTTGACTCTAAGTCCTATGAAATCCCTATTACAGGAGTCATTTAAGTTGGCCTCTAAGGGGCCCTGGAACTAATGAAATAATTTTCACTAGGAGGAGGGGAGGAGAGGGGAGGGGAGAGGAGAGGAAGATAGCCTTTCTTTCCCTCGTTTGTTTCTTCCCCTCCCCCAGCAGCACCCAGGCTTCTCCTTCAGTTCTGGCTTCACTATCCACCCCTCCATTGTTGTTAAAGTCTGCCATTGTGAATCGAGTCCAGGCATGTTCAGGAAGTTGTCCTGCTGCAGCCTGTGCCACGTGATGTGACTGAGCTGCAGCCCGGAAAGATCTGTTCTCTGCCTCTGTCCTCCCCCTCTTCCCAGGGTTCTACTGTCTCCCCTGCCCCCAGTAGGCAAGGCAAGGTGACTGAATGGGGAGTGCCTGATGGCACTAGGAGGATGCAGGGTCAAGGCTGCAAGCTTGGGCTGGGTTTTCTCTCACCCTCACTTCTTTTTGAGAGTGGAGAGAGAGAGAGAGAGAGAGAGAGAGAGAGAGAGAGAGAGAGAGAGAGAGAGACAGACAGACAGACAGAGAGACAGAGACAGAGAGAGAAGGAAGGAAAGAGAGAAGAGGGGGAAAGAGAGAGAGGAGGGAGGGAGAGAAAAGGAGGGAGAGAGAGACAGAGAGAGAGAGGGAGAATGAATGTGTGTGTGCTGGGTGATTTCTTTTCCTTTTGTTGCTGCACTGCCCACGCAGCTGGTCAAGGCTGTCCACAAACATGAAAATCCAGTTTGGGATCTTTAATTAGAAAAGTGTGAAGTAACCCAAAGTTCAGTGTGTTTTGAAGTTCAGATCAAACTCCCGGAAGCACATCTGGGTGGGGGGAGGCTAGGAGTGAGGAGGGGTGTGTATGTGTTGGGGGGGGCATGATGAGGGCGTAGAGAATGTGTGTCAGGCTCTAAATGAGTCGTCCTGATGCAGGCATTATGTTGTCTTTCTCATTTTCCTGCTCCTTTCCAGGATGCCCAATCTGCATTCCTGGAGGACTGCTGGGGGGCAGAGCCCCCTGGGTCATACCCTCCCCACTCCAAGTCAGGGTCCCTACCACCCAGAGGGAGCTGTTTATGGCTCTCTCTTGGTGGGGGCTGTTGGGAACCACATGGTTTATTTTTTCCTCTCCTTCCTGCTCTCCCCAAGGGAGGCCATATGGTGGAGTGTTCGGAGCACAGGGCTAGGAGCCAGAGGAGCTCAGGGCTCTGGGGACAGAGCTGGGGCCCTGATGCACTGTGTGTGTGGCCTGCTCCAGGAGCTCCCTGCCTGACCTCCCAGTGCCTCAAAGAGCCCAGCTGCAGCCATGGGTAACAGCTTGGCTCCATTGTGACTGGGGAAGGTGCCGGAGCTGGAAGGTTGGTGTTCTGTGCACACTGGAGCTCTTGCTGGCAGGGCTCAAACCAGCCAGGCATTTTTCCAGGTGGATTTAGCCTAACCTGATTGCTAAGGCTGAAGTTACTATAGTACCACACATATCTAAACCCTCTCGCCCCCCAAAAAAGCCAGGGATACGTAGCTGGAGTGGCTTGAGGAAGAAAGGTGAAGTTATGGAGTGGGATTTGGGGAACAGAGTACAAGGGAAAAAAAGAAACAGATTTGTAGGGCCTACGATTAAGAGCTAGAAGATGCCTGTGCTTTTCTCCATTAAATAGAATCAAAGATTAATTATAACATAGCATATAAATCAGCATCAGGTATTTTAGGATCAGGAGCCTAGGTGCTCTTTGTGCCCAGATAGTGGCATTGGCTAGCACGCTGTATGGCAGACATTCAGGGACTTCTCCCAACCTTATTACCTCCACCCTCCTATAGAGTGAGAATGAGAAGTCAGACTCCCTGAGTTGAGGGAGTGGGTGAGGGCACACACAGCAAAGAAAGGGTTAACTCAAATCACAGGGATATGGCCTTGCTATCAACACCAAAGCAATAACAACCAAACCTTACCTCCCTAAACAGTAGGGACTAGTTCTATGCAGTTGCCTGCCTTTTGTGTGTGGTTTATATCCAGAAAATGACCTTGGGATTCACCCAACTCCGAAGAATTGTAACCCGGATTCCCTTCTCATCTCTGACAATAGCAAAGCAGGCCTTTTGAGCTGGTTGAGACCTTTGAGATCATAGAACCAAATCCCCTTATTTTGCAGGTGAAGAGGTGGAGGCTGGGAGAAGCTACTCTAAGTGAAGAATAACATTTTGAACTAGTTATAATTCTAGCCTTCCTTCCAAGTTAATGCTGAACCCACCATTGTGGAGCATCCTGAAACATTTCCCAGTCTCCCATGCTGCAGACAGAGTCAATCATTTGTGGTCCCTAGTACACATCCCAAACCTCTCCACCTCTGGGTCTTTGCTCATACTGTCCCTATGTCTAGAATATGATCCCTCTCCCATCTCAGGAAGAGAGGAAGAGTAGGGGCAATTTCCAACTCAAGTCAACAAGTCTTGATGAAATGCCTACAGCATGGCCCAAAACCCAAAAACTGAGCAGCCCTTGCTCTCAAGGATCTTATCCTTTATTGAAGGGGAATAAGTCCAAAGGAACTGGAGATGCTGCTCATTTTTCAGGTCCCGGGTCAAACATATTCTATGAAGTCTTTCTTGATTTCATCTCTCCTCTTTCCATCCTATCCTGTTCAGAGTCAGAGATGATTAGCCTTTCCTTTGACTTCACACAGCTAACTTTTTTTTTTAAAAGCATTTCCTATGTTAAGTGTCATGGTGGATAAAGCCTTGATTGGAAGTAAGGAAGGCTCAAGTTAAAATCTGGCCTTCAACACTTATTAGTCGTGTGACCCTGGGTGGGTCATTTTACTTCTGTCTTTCTCAGTTTCCTTAACTGTAAAATGGAAATAATAATACTATTTATCTCCCACGGATGCGGTAAAGAGCAAATGAGATAATATTTGTAAAGCACTTAGCACAGTGCTTGGCACACAGTAAGTAGTTAATAAAAGTTTATTTCCTTTTAATATTCTGCTCCATCCTGTGGTTATTATCTGTATTGCATGTATGTGTTTGTATACACATGCACACACGCACGCATATCCCCTTTCCTGAATTATATATTTTGTGAGGAGAGGCTTCATTGTCTTTCTTTTTCCCAATACAATGCTTCACTAAATACCTAAGTAATCGACTTTCGATAAGTGTTTGTGAAATGAATGTCAATTGTGAAGCAGTCAGTCAGTTTCAGATGGATCCTGTACCACACATTAGAGCAAAGTCTCCTTACTTGGTCCTTTTGTTGTGGCTCTTAGGTCATGTCTGACTCTTTTATTTTGGGGAGGGTGGGGTTCTTGGCAGTGGTGGTAGAGTGACTTGCCATTCCTTCTCCAGCTCATTTTACAGATGAGGAAACTGAGGCAAACAGAGTTAAATGACTTACCTAGGGTCACACAGCTAGTACATGTCTGAGCCTGGATTTGAACTCGGGAAGATGAATCTTCCTGACTTCAGACCTGGCTCTCTATTCACTGTGCCACCTCGCAGCCCTACTTGGTCTATACAGGGATGAAACCTATGTCCTTGGCCTCTTTAGCATAGTACTGCATTGTCCATGTAAGATTGTCCTTAAAATTATTGTTAGCTTATTTATAGATTTTTAAGCTCCTCAGGAACAGGAATTGTCTTCTTCTTTTCCTTTGTGTTCCTATTACTTTCACAGGGCCAAGTACTTAGTAGGTGCCTAATAATTGTTGCATTGTAACAGTGCTTTTTTTCTTATATGTACTAATAGAATATTCTAGTTGATGGTACAAATTCATACATTTCATATGCCTATAGGGCAGAGGTTCTTAACCTGGGGTCTATGAACTTGTTTCTGAAAGTATTTTGATAAGTATATTCCAATATCGTTGGTTTTCTTTGTGATCCTATGCGGTTTATTCTTTTTAAAACATTCTGAGAAGTCTACAGGCTTTACCAGATTGCCGAAGGGGATCCATGATACCCTCTCCCCTTGAAGTTTAAGAATGCTTATTTTGGGGGCCGTATCATGTGGCTCAGTGTCTTTGGGCTAGCCAGACAGTTCCTGGGAGTAATTTCCTACTGCCTTTCCTTGTTACAGGGTTGAGGTGGAAGAAATAGAATTGCCTTCAGCCACCTGGCTTGCCTGTTCCTGGATATGGGGCTTGATGTAGGGCAGAAGGAAGTTTGGGACTAGATTATCTGTAGAGTTCATCATTCTGAACAAGCGTCTGGGGATAAATATGGGAATCTGGGTGGCTTGACTCGGAAGTGCCTTTGATCTACCTATTGTTAATGCTTTTCCGTTGAATGCCAGCAGAAGCAACCCCACCCTGGGCCAGAGAGATAACAGGCTGGGGCTTTCGCAAACGCAAACGGGCCCCTTGATAGTGCCGGTTTTATTGAGCTCTGATCGGGGCCCAATAGGATCTGGAGGCACCCCGGAAACATCAAACAGAGGAGAAGGCGTTGCCTTGTGCAAAGAATCCTGAGTCCTGTGTGTGTGGACCTGTGTGTGCACAGGCCTATCTGTTGGCACCTTACTCCATTGTGTTCAAGTCTATAGAGCAAAGATGCTTAGGTCTTAGAAATGACCTTGGAAAGTTATCTAGTGTAATCTTGCTACCTCCAGGTGAGCCCATACCAAAATCATCTTAGGTAAGGTTTTAATACTTTTAATAAGGAGAGGCATTTGGTGTGCACATGCATATATGTCTGTGAAAATATAGTACAACATAATCCAACAGAAGATATGATATGACATAATGTGATATGATATAATATGAGCAGGAGAGTGGTAATAAAGAAATGACCTCAGAATTATGGAGACCTGGGTGACTTTAATCCTAGTTCTGTGGCCCTAAGCAGGACCCTTAAAATTTCAGTGCCCTGAGGCAGCTCATGGAGAAACAAATTAGAGAACAGATGCTAGTCTGCAATGGTAAAGGAGTGCCTGGTAAGGCGTTTATGAAATCAAAGGTCCAGTAAAAGAATATTAATAAAATAATGAGAATAATGTGAATAAATGTATTTATGAAGCACCTACCATGTGACATATTATGTTAGATATTCCCTCCCTTACAGAGCTTACATTCTAGCGGGGAGACTACACATACATGCATGCATGCACACATACATATATACACATACATACACCCATACATGTATACACCCATACATGTATACACCCATACATGTATATAGAAGCTAGATACAAAATAGTCTTGGAGAAGAAGATACAAGCAGCGAAGGGAACCAAGGGCAGCCTTGTTCAGAGAGATAACATAAGCTCAATCATGAGCTTCTTGAGAGAAACCAGGAATTCTAAGAGTCAAAGATAAAGAGGAAAAGCATTCCAGGAATGGGGTACAGCCAGTGCAAAGATCCACAGATGGGAAGTAGTGTCTTGGGTGAAAAACATCAAGGAGGAGATGTTTGGGCCACAGGGTGTCTGGAGAAGAACAATATGTTAGAAGATGAGAAAAATAGGAAGGGGCCAGGTTGTGAAAGTACTTTAAATGCCAATATTTTTTATTTGATCTTAGAGGTAATAGTAGGATGCCACTGGAGAATGTTATGAGGTAGTCAGGTCTGTTCTTTAGGAAAATCACCTTTATAAAATGATGGATTGGTGTGGAGAGAGGAGAGAATCAACAAGACCATTGAGGAAGATAGAGCAGTTGTCCAGCACATGATAATAAAGACCAGAACTAAGGTGGTAGCCATGTAACTAGAGAGAAAGGAATGTATGTGAGAGTTGTTGTGGGTAGAAACAACAGGTTATGGTGATTGATTAGCTATGTGGAGTGAGTGAGGCTGAGGAGTCAAGGGTGACAATGTGGTTGTAAGCCTGGGTGACTGAAAAGATGTGGTGCCTTTGACAGGAATAGGAAAAATTCATGTTCCCAAAGGGCTGTAAAAATGCATGACCGCCCCAACAATATCACTACTGGGTCTGTATTCCAAAGAGATTAATAAAAGAAAAAGGGAAATTTGTATAAAATTATTTATAGCAGTTCTTTGTGGTGGCAAAGAATTGGAAATTGAAGGGATGCACATCAACCAGGAACAGGAAAGTTCAGAAGAGGGATGGATTGGGAGGAAAAGAGAATGAGTTGTTTTGGACATAATGAGCTTGATTTTTCTATATGCCCTGGAACATCCAGTTTGAAATGTATAGTAGGTTTGTACGTCCGGAAATCTTGAGAGAGATTGGAGAGGCTTGAGAATCATCTGCTTAGATATTAGAATTAAAAACATAGAAGTTGACAAGGTCACTAAGCAAACAAGTACAGAAAGAGAAGAAGGGACTAGGTCAGAGCCTTCCGGTACACTCCCTTGTAGTAGGTGTGATAAATGGTCAGATGTAGGAAGAAGAACCCAGAGAGATCTGTGTCTTGTAACCCAGAGAGCAGAGGCTAGTAAGGAAGAGAGGTCGACAATATCCAATGCTGCAAGGAGAGCAAGAAGGGTGAGAATTGAGAAAAGGTCATAATGTTTGGCAATTAAGTGATTCCATCGGTAACTTTGAAGAGAGTCTTTCAGAGTAATGAGGTCAGTAAGGCAATAACCATTTACTTATCGAGAGCTTCCTAACTATTGGGGGTTGAACAAGAGGCAAAGATGTGATCTCATATTCAGTTAAGAATCTTATCTTCTATTGAGGGAGACAACTTTCTCTCTCAAAACAAACACACATACACATGCACACACATGTACACGTGCTTGCATTCATGAGTGTGTGTGTGTGTGTGTGTGTATGTGTGTGTGTAGGAGGCATCTAGATTGCTCAGTGGATAGAGAACTGAGTCTGGAGTCAGGAAGACCTGAGTTCAAATTCAGCCTTAGACACTTGCTAGCTGTGTGACTTTGGGCAAATCTCTGTTTGCTTGAAGTCACTGGAGAAGGAAATGGCAAACCACTCCAGTATCTTTGCCAAGAAAACCCCAAGGACAGTGTTGGTGTGCTAGGGTCCATGGAGTCATGAATAAATGGACACAACTGAGCAACACAACACACACACAAGACATATACAATTTACGTGGGAGGTAATCTTAGAGACAAAGCAGTCACATTGAAGATGGGACTTAGGTAGGGTTTGAGCTGAGTATTAAAGGAGGTCGAAGAAGCCAAGAAATCAAATTTCAGAGGATAAGAAGAAAATTAGAGAAGTGGAGATAAGTAAAGATAGATTTTTTTCAAGCAGAGAAAGAGGAAGGATGTAGGATTATATAGCCCATGGTGCTCAGAGTAGGATCAGGACAGGATATAGCACGCACACACACACACATGAATGCAAGCATGTGTGCACGATGATATATATGTATATAATGCATATGTGCACATATGTGTAAATGTGTATACATACATATGCATTCACATATATGTGTAGATAAAGAGATAGATATTGATGTGATGCAATGCTATGTGGGCCATGGGGAAGAGGGCCTACCTGCTCACTAGGGTTTGTTGGGGAGGGGGATGATGGTCAGACATGTTTTTGGAGAGAAAGGGTTAGTGAGATAAATGAATAGGGGATGAGTCTGGGGGAGTGTTCTTTCCCCTCACCCTCCTCTGCCGCGTTCCTCTTGGCTCCCAGTATTTCATCTAGACAGGCGAGCAGGCAGGATGCTGTGTGCTGTGTATTGGCCTCGAGAGACAAGAGCAGGGTAACACCACAACACAAACAGAACATCTGGAAGTTTTTTAAGGTTTCTTTTTTTAACACATTTGCAAAAGTCAGGACATTTGCACACAAGGTTTACTGGTTGGAGAGAGCCCAGGGGTTTTAGTCAAGTAGGAGGGATTTGGGGGTATGTGGTGGGGACAGAGGAAAAGTTCAATGCCAGAGGCAAAAAATAATTTAAGTCTTCTAACAAACTTGTTTGCAGAAAGGAAACTGTCAAAAGTAAATCATGGCAGAAACACGGAACAGCTCTAGTGATATAGCTGGGAGTGAGACCCTCCTAAGTTCTTTTTCTCTTAGTCTCACTGGAACAACAACTGGGTCTCTTCTCTTTTTATCATTGAAATCAGCTGCTCTGAAAAGAATCTGAAAGAATAGAAGGCCAAATTCTCTGAGAGAGGATGGGATGCTCTTGGCATACACCCTACCCTCTTTCTGCCTTTAGGCTGCTGGGAGCCCAGGAGCAGGGACATGGAAGGCATTGGGCTCTGACCACGTTGCTTAAAGACATATCCCCTTTCCCTCAAGCAGGGATTGGGGATGAGATGGCGATATAGAGAGGTGGGTAAGGGGAACGGGTTAACTCCTGGGGGGAAAAGAGTGCTGTCTAGGCTCAGCTCTGGTCTGGTCCACCCAAGACTATCAGATCACCTTGTGCTTCCTTTCCCTCCCCCTCCTTCTTGTGTCATCCCAGGTTTGATGACTTTGGCCAAGGGAAGCAGGAAAAAACTTGGCCCAGCATTGCAGCACCACATGCTGGAGATGGAAGAGGAAAGGGAGAAAAAGGCAAGCTCAGCAGGGAATTCACCGGGACCCCAAAACATCCTCTGAAAAGAGGACAGGACTTCATGCTGTCCATATCTTCCTCCCTGATGGTGGCTATGCATATATATATATATATATATATATATTTTTTTTTTTTGAAAGAGCCCCAGACTTGAGCTTTCTCCTTCCTTCCCCTTCTTCTCTATCTGGTTAGTCATGAAATCCTAGCTTGTGCCTATTTTCATGCCTTCATTAAATATATGTGAAATCTTGCCCAGCCCAGTAGAGCTTTATGGTAGGAAACAAGACCCATTTTCTGTTGTCAAAAGGCTTGCTTGATTGGGAAGAGAGTCCCATCTCTCCCTTACCATTGGCCAAGTCCTTGCTTTATTCAGACTGTTCTTTGCATGGGGATCAGCTTATCTTTACGTCTCCTTGGTATCTATCATCATGAACTACTTATACACAAAGGAACTGAGGCAATGAATTAAACTGAGGTGTATTCATGGTAATAACGTCAAGAAACTGCTTAGCTTGCCCTGTTTTTCATGGAAAAGTCAGGGACTCTACCTCTTCTAGATTCAATTGTCTTGTCACTCTGACTTAGGACTTAAGGAATTCCTTCTCTGTGCTTATCTAAATCTCTCTTGCTCCAATTTAAGTCTAACCCTTTGTAAGGCAATCCTAGTAGCTGTGCCCTGGCATTAATTAGGAGCAGGGTTGACCTCAGGCCCTCTGCCCTCTTGTGCCTTGGATTAACACGTGTGGGTCTGGGGTTACTCATACAGTACGAAGAGCCAATAGCCCTTGCTTTAGGATTAGAATCCCTAACCCCACTCAGTAAAGTTTCTCTTGTTGCCACATGAGTTTCCTCAGCTGAGAATCCTGTTTGCTTAAGCCTCTTCTACCTCCCTGCTCCTCCCTGATTTACCTGGCCAGCCTGGGCTTGACTTGCCTAGACTGATTTTCTACCTGCCTGGCTCTTCCTGCTTTTAGCTAAAGCCCTAGTCCTGGCCTACTCCATCATTTCCTTGCCAACCTTATATGATTGTTCTTTATGTTTTCTTCTAATTTGTGGGGAAATGGGAGAGTCCTTTATCTTCATGATATATCTTAATTTTACCAAAGATTTTTCAGTAGTTACTGGGCCCTCACTATGGCAGGGCTTTTACATCTCCATAACTGATTCTTTTAACTCAACATAACTACTGTTGAAAACTTTTTCTTCCCTCCTCAAGCCTCCCACAGTATACTCTACACCCACTTTCTTGGCAGAGGACCTTGGCTCATTCTTTATGGAGAAAACTGAGGACCTTGGCCACAGGACTCCTGTTCCCCTATTTTTTCTATTTTTCACTCCCTTGACTCTATCTCATACTGTATCCTCCTACATGCTAGTCTCTAATGAAGAGGTAGCCCTTCTCCTTGCCAAGGTCAGCACCTTTACATGTCCCTTTGGTCCCATCCCCACCCATCTTCTCTAGTACGTTGCCCTGACTGCTATCCCCCTTCTCTCTAATCTTCCATCTTTCTTTATCTACTGGTTCCTTCCTTTCTGCCTGCAAATATATATGTCTCCCCATTCTTAAAAATCTTTATTATATCCTGTCATTCCTGCTAGCAATTATGTCCTTCTTCCCTTTCTCTGCCAACTCCTTGAGAAATTGATTTGGCACTCAGTGCATACTTTCTGGACTTTTACTTTCTTCTTTCTGAAATTTTACTTCCAGTCTCAACCAAGTTGAAACTGGTTTTTCCAAAGGCATTGGAGATAGTCTGATAGCTTGTTTTCAATGTTCATCCTTCTTGACCTCTTCGTAGTATTTGACCCTGTTGACTCTCCTCTCTTCCTAGGTACTCTTGCCCTTGAATTTTCAAGACTGTTCTTTCTCTTTGTTTCCCTACCTCTCTGACTCCTCCTTCTCAGTTTACTTTGCTGGATCATCACCCACACTAATTGTGGGAGTAATCCAAGGCTCTGTCCTGTGCCATCTTCTCTCACTACCCTTTCTTACTTGATGAACATCAGCATCTTTATGGGTCTAAGACTGACTCAGGCTGGTTCAGTGGTTCAGGCTTGGAGTTGGAACAAATTGAGACATTTGAAGATTATCTAATATTTAATAAAGAAGTTTAGTTAACAGTAGTAACAGTAGCATAAAAAGGATATTAAACAAGGATATTATGGATTCAAGTAGATGTGGCCCCCATCATCTCCATCCACAAGTATTTCTGGTCAGAAGGTTGTGTTGACTTGCATGGTATGGGGGCATTCATCAAATCATAAGGGCATCAACTCTTTATGGGATGATTATTTTATACCCCCATGAAACTGGGAAGTTATGTCATTGTGTTGAGCTAGTCCCTTGGACCAGTCAAGTCTCAGGAACAGCTTCCTTGCTGTTTAGGGGGAAAACCAAAAAAACTAGCTCATTCTTTATGGGAATAATTCTAGTAGATATTGCTCCCACATCCCATTATTTTGCAGGGTACTAATGGTCTTACAGATCTTCTACCACTTTAATGGTTTTAAGGACATTTTTTAATAGCCATAACCTTGGAAATTTGAGAAATCTGGTCCAGATAGCACTGGAGAAAGGGCTTAGTGCAAGTAAAAGAAAAACAAAAAATAGAAAGAAAGTTTAAAAGAAATTCATGTAATGTTCCTTTAGAGTGACTGCATATAGAAGAAAAGGAAGACCAGGAATCCCAGGCTTTACCCTCTCCATTGAGAAAGACAGAGTTCTGGATCTTAATGATCTGGTCCATTTGATGGGTGATGAAAAATCTTTACAACTCATGGTGAGGATCCCAATGTAAAGTGATGACAATGAAGAACCCCATCAAGACCATTAGGGCCAAGGTACTCTTTTGGCATAGTCACTGATTCTTACCATGTATGAGGATCATCTATAGTAGGGTAAAGAGCATTTTTACGTAGACCTTCTTTTATGAAGCCTGTTTTGGTGCTATAGTCACCATCATGGTAGCACCATCCATTCAATGTTCACTAGCCCATTAGCCAGGATCTCCCCCTTCCCTTGGAGCCTATGGCACTGGGGGAGAGGAGAGAATAATATCCAATATTTGCCCTTCAGCGCAGCTCACTGGGAGGACTTGCCAGGAAGTTCATGAATGAAAAAGCATTTGTTGTGGTTATTCATTCGTTTTCAGTTACGTCTGAATCTTTGTGACTCAATTTGTGGTTTTCTTGGCAATGATTCCAGAGTGGTTTACCATTTCCTTCCCTAGCTCATTTTACAGATGAGGACACGGAGGCAAACAGGGTTAAATGACTTGCCCAGGGTCACATAGCTAGTAATTTTCTCCAGCCAGGTTTGAACACATGAAGAGGAGCCTTCCTGACTGTAGCCCTGTCACTTTTATTTACTGTGTCACTTAGCTGCCCTGAAATAGCATAATAACCATGTGCAAAGTGCAACAGTAACTATTGGAGATTTCAATAGAAAAACAAAATATTTTCTGCTCTCAAGAAGCTTACATTCAGATAGAAGAGATTTCAAATGCAATTCCAATGAAGAGGCTTAGTGGTCTTTAGGACACAACAGCAAAGCAGATAACAATGCATCTTTGAAAACGTCATATCCTTTTCTGACTTGGAACCATTTGACAATGCCAAGGATACTGATGGCTTGCTCTTTTTGAGGATGGATATGGAGATCAAGTTAAGTAGGACTGGTGTTCAGTTTGGGGGTAAAGAGACAGCTATTCCTAGGGCTCTTGTGGTTTACCTGTCTGTTGGTGGAAGTTAGGTGGAGGTTGATTTTTGGTGGTGATGGACATAGTAAGTCTCTTCCCCCTCAAGGATTTCTTCCCTCATTGATGGTTTCTGGGAACCATATTAGAAGCAAGGTCATTAGTCTGAACTCTTAGGCTTAGGGTTCTGGTCTGCCTTCACCAGGGTTTGAGGGGTGGTGGTAGTCATGGTTTGACCCACCTGGCACATGCCTCCTCTCAGATTGCCTTGCTGCTTTAGCTAGACTAGCCTGACTGCCTCATCTAGGTATTGCTGTGACTAGATGTTAGGCATTGAAATCAAGTTGTGATTTCTTACAGTAGGTGGACCAAGAAGACTATTAACCTTCAGGATTCAAGTCCCCAGAGATAAGAGCTCATTAGGCTAGTGGAATAGAGAGAACTGGGCTAAGACTGATATCCCAGGAATGATAGTCACTATTGTCTACTCTACCAGTATCTGCACTGCCACTGGTGCTAACCAGTGTTTTGTCAGATTTCAGTAGCTTCTTTTGGACCACATATTGAATCATCTGAGTTTTTCTTATCAATCATGTTTCCTCAAACTTGACTAAGTGGGCTGGACCCTTGTTTTTCTTAGGGTTGGTCTCCTATTCTTGCCCATCATTTTTGTCTTGTCTGGTCAACATGATATTATCAATGTAGTGGTGGATATTGGTGTCCACAGGAAATGAGATCAATCCTAGGTCTGACTACTAGACTGTGTGTGTGTATGAGAGAGAGAGAGAGACAGAGACAGAGAGAGAGAGAGAAGAGAGAATACTTGAGACTAGTCTAAGTCACAGGAATAGAGAAAAAGGCATTAATGAGGTTAGCAACTTTAAAACATTTTTCCTGAGCCTGGGATATTTGGTTCATCAAATTGATGAAGTTAAGAAGATGCCTCAGCATGATGACTGCTTTATCTACCTCCTATATAGTCCGTAATAAGCTACCAGGTGCCATCTTCCTTCCTTACCAGACGCATAGCGTTACTGTAAGGAGAGATGATATAGCAAAGTAGTCTGGCTCTTTTCTTCTCCATTGCTTGGGAGGAGAGACCTTTTACCCCACTTGTCATCAAGTTTTAACTACACAAAATGACTCAGGCAGATCCAAGAGTTTCCATTTGGCCCAACTCACAGTAACTAGCATAGAAGTTGCAGTAAGTTCCTGTAGAAGTGCAGACTCCCAAGAATTCATGATATCTCTTCTCTCTGTCCCCCACAACTCCCCCAACCTTTGCCCAATGGAAACCGATAGACCCATTGGTGATTCCTTACTCTTTAACCTGGTTGCAGTATCTAGTAACCCCTTGTATCTAAGAAGGGTGGGGTGATACCTTGGTTTCAGGTGAGTCTGAAAGGCCTTTACTGCCCCCAGTACTGGAGGTTATACTAGAGATTTACTAGGACCCCTATAGACTGGTGATCAATTGTCTCCTTATCAAGTCCAAGTTTTAGTAATCATATTCAAAGCTCCTTAGAAGAGAGGGTATTATCACCCTTCACTCTATATCTATATCTATCTATGTTTATGTCTTATATAAGACACCTATATAAATATACACCTATATAAATATACACAATTTATACCCATGTGATATATATGTATGTATACACATATATGTATACATACATATACATAGAAATGTATGGACATGCACATACATATATACACATACATATACATACACACACACACGCGATCCATTAGAATTTAAGCTCCTTGAGGTCAGGAAGGTTTTTTTTTTTTAATATTTGGCTTTTTTATTGCTGTTTTTTTGTTTACTGTATCCCCAGCACATAGTACATTAATGGCACATACCAGGTGCTTAATAAGTGTTGATTGATTTATCTATCTCACTCACTTTTTCTGTCTTTCCTGGACTATTCAAAATAGATAATGCTGATATATTTTGCTTCTGGTAGAGGCATTTCATATGAACTAGGAGATATGGTCTAATGGTCAGGGGAATGGCTTGGTGGGTTTGTCCTATAAACTCCCTGGGGGCTGTATAAACCAGCAGTATAAAAAATAATCTAGCAGAGCTGGCTGGAGGTAAGATGCTGACATGGAGGAGGCTTCCTATCCAGGGAAGTGACTCAGGCAGGCTAGGGAATGATGCACAACCAAGAAAAGTCACAGCAGATGCCAAAGTTCCATGGCAAGCACTATAATGCCCTCTGGTCTGTGTGTTTGTAGGCAGTCAATCTGCTTTCTAGGTATATTTTGATCCCCCTATACCTGAGATTTTGCCTTCCTGTATGTCATCTAACAGAGGTGTGTCTTTATCAAATAAATGAACTTCTTTGGAAGGGTTTGGTGGGGTAGGGAATGGCAGAGGTGGGTGGTGTTGCCCCAGTGCAGTTATAAACTCATCAGATTGCCTTATAGCTTTTTACTCACTTATCTGTGTTTGTCTCCTGCTTTCTACCCTCTTATCTGGCTTCGTCTCCTACACTGGAACAAGAGAAGGTACAATCTTGTATGTTCATTCTTGATCTTATTTTGCAGACTTCTCACAGTCTTTTTCTCTGTGCTTATCATCTTGCCAAGTCCGTGAAGTTGCTGAGCAACACGAAGGAAGTCCTGGTGTTATTCACTGGCTTGGTGCTGATTAAAGTGCTGGCCATGTGCATCTCCCTGGGAAAACAAAATCTTCTCGTGGAGTTCCCTGGTGCAGCTCCGAAGGTTGTCATAGGGGAGGTGAAAGGAGATGATTGAAGAGGACTTAGTTTTCTTTTTGTATGTTTAAATCTAGGGGAAAGGGAGGGCCCTGGATGAGTGGCTGAAGCCAGAATTCTCGAGTCTTTTCTTTACCATCCATTGTTCTAGCTGGCTATAGCTCTGCTGGCTTTCTCTTGGTGTCTTGCACATAGTAATCACAGAGAAGTTTGAACTTGACTGAATCAAAGTTCCTGTTGTCTGTAGAATGGACCGCCATGTCTGTTATGTAGGAAGTATGTGTGGACTTGAAGGTAAAACATTCAGATTTGTAGATGGAAGAATTCTAAAGTCCAAATTTCGGGTCGGTTTCATAGCTTTTTAGTCGTACAGCGAAGAGCTTTCCCTTGCTCTAGCCCCCCTCCCTACTCTGTCTTTCTTAAGGCCTTGTACTATGACTTTCATTTGAATATTTGGCATCTGTAACTCAGAGATCTTTGGCACTTTTTTTGTCCAAGGTTCATTCTGTGTCTATCAAAGATCCTCCATTCACACTGGGAACCATTGACCCTCTTGGAGCTATAGAGGAATGGAGAGAAACCAGGTTGGTTCTCAGAATGTTCTCTCAGGCTCTGGTTCTGGTCCCTGCTTCAAAGATCATGCTATAGTTACTTTTCCCAGCTTGTTAATCACCCCATCCCACTAGCGGAGGAAGAGCGGATCAAATTGATTCTCCTTATGTTGCAGTTGTCCAACTGGAATCCTGTGATGGGGAGTTCTGGTCAAGTAGTCATCTTAGGATGAAATAGATCCCAAAAGCTTTTCTCATTTTACCCAGAGAATCATAGTTCTTTCTCCACTTCTCTCATATCCTGCTTTCTCACTCTAAATCGTGTTGTGGATAAGCCCCCATATGTTACTGGGGCATTCAAGTGGTTAAGTAGTGTGTTCAAAGATGCTAATCGCTTTATGTATGCATCTTTTTTGTCATGTAAGTGTCACATTTTCCTTGCCATAAGAATGGAGGGAGGCAAAAAATATTTTGTACTGCCATCCTGTTTTCTCTAACCTTCAGTGTCTTCCAGACTCCACATCAGTTCCCAATTAGATGTAAATAGTGCTGAAGTAATAGCAAAACTAAACTGAAAATAAAAATTCAGATTAGAGATCAGAGCATCTTTGATCCCTATCCCCTGAAAAAATCTACCTCACTCTGTTTCTTTCTCACCTGTAGAAAAGAATAATCTGACCCCTTCTTCCGTTTCTCTTTGTTTTTGAAGCTGGGTCTCCCTATCTCACACAGGCTGGGAGTAAACCAACCGTCTGCAGTGACGTTTTGACTGGCTCTTCTTCAGACATGGGCCTCCTTAGACAGCCTAGTGGCCCCTGCCTTGTGGGGGCTCAATATATTGGTGGCTTGGTGCTTAGGCCATGGCAACTCAGAACTCCTGAACTCAAGTGTTCCATCAGCCTCAACATCCCCAAAAGCAAGGGATGACAGGCTTGTATTACCATGTCTGGCTTGTATCCTCATCTTAAAAGTAGTGGTGAAGATAAGATGTTCAATGATGATGGTAACTTTTAGTATATGTTAACTTCCTGAGTTCAAATCTGGCCTCAGACAGTTAGTAACTGTGACCCTGGGCAAGTCACTTAACCCTGTTTGCCTCTGTTTCCTCATCTGTCAAATGAGCTAGAGAAGGAAATGACAAATCACTTTAGTACCTGCCAAGAAAACCCCAAATGGGCTCAGGAAGAGTCAGACATGACTGAAAATAACTGAACAACAATAGCAATCCTCTATGATTTGTACCTCTTTGGAGAGAAAAATGTAGTAGGGATTTTATCATTTTCTGGCCTCCTTTTAAGTCCCAACTAAAATCCTGTCTCTACATGAAACTTTTCCTAACCCCTCTTAATTCTAGTGACTCTTGTCTCTTAAATATTTCCTATTTATCCTATAGATAACTTATCTGAATATATTTGTTTGTTGATCTGTCCCCCATTAGATTGTGAGCTTTTTGAGGGAGGGCGCTGTCTTTTGCCTTGTATCCTTGTATCCTCCAAACTAGCATACTACTTGACACATAGTAGGCCCTTAATAAATATTGATTGACTGACTGGTGGAGGATTCTTAATAATGAGACAGTGTAGAGAGCGGTTCTTCATAGATAGTTCAACAACAAACCTCCAATTCTGTTCAGGATCCAGCACATTAGAGGATTTAAGGGAAGTACAATTGGAGTAGCAGAAACCAGAGACTAGTTCTTATTTTCTTTCTTCCACAGGCCCTGGGAAGAAGAAGTGGCAGATGGAGATAGTGGGACAGAATGTCAAAGTTGGCTCTGCCTTCCCTTGCCTCTACCATCTCCACCACTCTCTGCACCAAGATTTTTATCACTGTAGAAGCAGAACCCCTGGGCCCCAACAGATGGACTTCACTGGGGCCTGATCACCTCTTAACAATGAACATTCTTGGATTTGGATTGTAAATCTTTTGGGGAAGGAAAATATCACATGCCAAGGGTCAATAAATCAATGATATTTGTTAAGTACCTACTGTGTGCTAGTCACTGTGTGAGTGTTGGGTTTGAATTGGATGCTGATAGAACTATACCCTAAATAGCAAGATCTTGATGGTGATGAACTACAGCCAGGAAATACTGTTGTGTCTTTCTGTCCTTGGGGCTTTTAAATACAAGGCATTGGGCAACCTGGATTTGGAGATTTTACCTTCCCAGGAACTAGAAGGCTCTCCACTGTACCTTCTCCTCAATGCCCCCTCCCCCAGGTCTTGGCTTTTTACTGTGCCTTTGGACTCTGATTTTTTTTTGTTTGCTCCGTTATCTTCAAGCCGGATACAGGGGTGAATAGTTAACAACTCTTAGGTCAAATGGTAGCTTAATTTTTCCTGCTCTTTCTCAAGGGCCCAGTGTTTACCCATTGCCATGGGAGCAGCCATGGAATTGATTTCCTGTCCCCTCCTGGTATTTTGCAGGCCTTGGCCCCCTAAGCTCTAGAGTAATGGTTTATGACCTAATATTGCAGGCCTACTAGTTACTTACTTTAGAGTTTCTGACATTTGGCTGGTAGGAGGGAAAGTTCCTTGGGATCCAGGGCATCTACTGAAATATAGTATTCCCCCCATGTACCCCCATCTAGATTGCTTCTTTGGATGATAGCCTTGGAGGGGAAAAAGCTATGAATTCTTGTTAATGGAAGCTATCTTCTGTTCACATTACCCTGGGACTCATCTTTTGGAAGGTCAGCTGGAAAGACCCTTGTTTCTTTGGCAATAGTTTCTACCTAGGATATTCCTTTACAGAGCTGGTGATCCACCAGGATTGGTGGCTATTTGTGATTGAGGACCCCAACATGTGCTTACAATGAGGCTTGACGTCCCCTTATCCCTGAAAACAGAAAAGAGAACTGGGTCACAAAAAACACAATTAGCTTTTATGCCTCATCTTTCTCATCCCTGTATCCTGGGACCTGTCATCCATTTCTGAAACTGATTTCCTGGACATTTTTTATGGTTCAATCTCAGGTGGAAACATTGAATCAAAGATGTATGGATTTTCTTATATTCAAAATGAAAGACCTGCTTGTTTAAGAAATTATTTATTTAAGATATTTAATTAAATTTTATATTTAAGAAATATTCTACTACTTTACTTAATGTATATAGCTATGTAGGCTTTTTCTGAGGCAAAGTTAGAGCTCTTCCTGAGAGCCTTAGATTTGCCAGGAAATAATTAATGATCAATCAGTCCATAAGCATTTATTAGGTGATTAATGCTTAGTTAACTAGTGCTTAATTAGATGCAGTCAGGTGTCTCAGTGGACATGAGTTCCAGGATAGCCTCGGACATTCACTAGCTTTGCGATACTGGGCAAGTCACTCAGTTGCTGTCTGATCCAGTTTCCTCATCTGTAAAATGGAGATAATAACAACACCTACCTCCTAAGGTTGTTGTGAGGATCAAATGAGATCTCATTTGTAAAGTGCTTTGCAAAACTTAAAGTGCCATATGAATAGCATATAATTATTTTTGTTATTTGTTATTCAGTCTTCTCAGACATGCTTGACTCTTCATGATCCCATTTAGGATTTTCTTGGCAAAGATATTGGAGTGGTTTGCCATTCCTTCTCCAGCTCATTTTACAGATGAGGAAACTGAGGCAAAAGAATCTAAGTGACTTTTCTAGGGTCACACAGCTGTTAAGTGTCTGAGGCGAGATTTGAATTCAGTTCTTGCTGACTCCAGGCTCAGCAATCAATCCACTGAACCATCTAAGTGCACCATTTTTTGTCATTAACACTGTCTAAAATTGTCATTTTTCTGGCTAGTAAGTCAAAGGCCAGTTTTGCTTGGGGACTTATCTAGGTGACTTGCCAAGGATTCATCCTCCATTTCTCCAACTAGAAGTAATGGCCCAAATAATTTATAGGGAGAGAACACAGTCCTTAGGAGCAAACCTTTCTTATTTTCAGGAATAGCTAGGTACAGGGAATGAATTACATGGTGGGGTAGAAAGCTGTATGTAAACATCAGCCAATTCTTTCTTTGTCGCTGAGGAAGGAAGAATCCAAATGTAAGAGTATCTCCCTTCCTCTTACATTTACTATTGCAGTGACTGAAGTCCTAGTCTAATGTGGTAAGAGTCTGGAAAAGAATCCTCTCTTAAAGGATGCAGTCATTTCAAAAGAACTCTTCTGCCCACCTCCAACTCTTCATAGAGTGCTTTTATTGGTACAAAAGGCCTAGGCTTCTTCTTTCACTTTTTCAGCTCCTTTCTTCATTTTCAGTAAGCCAGAAGAAAGAGCATCAAGAGTGGCATTGGAAAATGAGATCTGATTACAAGTTTTGTAGGCTCTGAGTACATTTGTCTAAATGAATCGGAGGAACCCAGGATACTGGGGAAGAGTGCCCAAGTTGTCAGATGCCCCAGGGAGCCAATTTCCTGATGGGATCTTGGGCCAAACCACTCTTCCTTCATCATTCGTCACCCCCCAAATTACCACCATAATTAAGCCCTTTCTCCTGGCTCCATGTAGCATGAGGCATAACAGCAAAAGGACTGAGAGTCAGGAAACTTCTAGGCATCGTTGAAAAGAGGATATTACGATGTCCAGCTCTGGCATCTTTGAGCTAAATATATACATGATTCTTGCTCTCGTAGGAGCCTATAAACTAAAAAGAACTTTGAATGTCAATATTCTATAGTCCCAAGTATAATATGAAGTGTGGGTTTAATTCATATACTGATGATACTTTAATTTTTCATCATTCATTATGGGTCTTGTTTCAAAGCAAATTAACACCAAAAACACTTACCAAAGCCATTATTTGTAGGATTTTTTTCCATGCCATCAAATTTTGACCTTTATGGATATTCTATGGAAAACTGATATGGGCATGTCTGGGGCTATGTTGACATGTGATTGAAGACCCTCAACAAAAGTATGAAACTGAAGGTGGCAACTTCCCCAATCCAAAGACAGTGAACTCTTGGCTTTAAAGGCAGCCTTGAAAATAATCAGTAGCTCAGAGAAATGCCCATTAATGCTGGTTTAGCTCTGTAACCTGTTACAATCCTGGTAGGGGAACAGAAGGAATAAAACCTGACACTTCTTTAGCAAGGTGTTCTAATTGATGGAAATGAGTTTAATGGAAAGACTAATAGTGAAGATATCCCAAGATATCTTCCCCTCCAAATATATCTTCCCCTCCAAATGTGAGTGTGACTATTAAATATTTTGTAAGAGCCCTTCCTGCCCTAACATTGATTTGGTGATTACAAAAAACAATAAACAGTATTTCTGTGGGCCCCAGGTGACCTGCCTGAAATCTTGCTTCCCCATATCCTCTGGTTGGATGTATTGAAAATATGATTGCCTTAGTAAGCTAAGCCCTGAAACCCAGTGAAAGCCAGCAGTAAGATGCACAGTCCAACACAAAAAGCTTGAAACAGAGAAGGACCAGAGGCCAAATCTCATCTAAAAACACCAGGTCACAAAAAAGGCAGAAAAAATGAGAAAGAAGAAAGAGGTTGGCTATGAAAAGTTACTATGGTGATAGGGAGGATCAAGGCATAAACTTAGAAGAGGGCAGTAATGTCAAAATGGGTACATGTGAAATCTCAAAGAAAAAATGTAATTTGGTCTCAGGCTCAAGAATAATTCCTAGAAGAGCTTAAAAAGGATTTGAAAAAGGAAATTAGAGAAGTAGAAGAAAAATTTGGAGAAGAAATGAGAGTAATGCAAGAGAATGATAAAAAAAAGAGTGACTACGATGTGAAAAAATACACAAAAAATTTACCAAGGTAAGTAACTCCCTAAAAAATAAAATTGGCCAAATGGAAAAGCAAGTGCAAAAGCTCACTGAAGAAAATAATTCTTTAAAAATTAGAATTGAATGAGTGGAAACTAATGACTCTATAAGACATTAAGCTATAATAAAACACAATTTAAAAAGTAAAAAAAAAAATAGAAGAAAATGCTAAATTTCTCATTGGAGAAAACAAGTGACCTAGAAAATAGATCCAGGAGAGATAAGAATTATTGGACTACCAGAAAGCCACGATTAAAATAAAAACCTAGATAACATCTTTCAGGAAATTATCAAAGAAAACTGCCATGGTGTATTAGAACCATAGGGTAAAATAGAAAGAATCCACTGATCACCGCCTGAAAGAGATCCCAAAATGAAAATTCCTAGGAACATCATAGTCAAATTCCAGAGCTTACAGGTCAAGGAGAAAATATTGCAAGCAGTCAAAGAGCAACACCACTGCTAGATCTGTATCTTGAAGACATACTCCCAAAAGGTGAAAGGACCTACTTGTACAAAAATATTTATAGCAGCTTTTTTTGTGGTGCCAAAGAATTGGAAATTAAAGAAATGCCTATCATTTGGGGAATGGTTAAACAAGCTTTGGTACATGATTATAATAGAATAGTATTGTGCTATAAGAAATGACAAGCAGGATGATTTCTGAAAAACCTGGGAAGACATACATGAACTGATGCATAGTGAAGTGAACAGAACCAGGAGAATGATGTACACAGTAACTGTGTATGACTTAGCAATTCTCACCAGTACAATGATCCAAGACAATCCCCAAGGACTAATGATGAAGCATACTTTCTGCCTTCAGAGAAAAGAACTGATATTGATTGAATATGGACTGAAGTATGCTATTTTTCACTTTCTTTCATCTGTTTTTATTCGAGTCTTATACAAAATGAATAATACAGTAACGTGTTACGTAATTGCAGAAAGAGATCCACATCCCTGGGGGAAAATATGATTGCCTTCCTTGGGAAGTTCATCACCAAAGATGACTTCAAAATTATTTGTTCTGGATGTTGGTTGCGTAGAGCAAAGGGTTTGTTGAGGGAAAAGGCAAATAGACACACAGGTTGATGACAAGAGGGTGTGGAAAGAAGATTACTATTTACCTGAGTAACCAGGAAAAAATCTGCCTGCAGTTTTGGCCAATAAATAAAAACTGGAAGTCCAGCATGGCTAAAACTTCATGGGGATTTATTAGTTTGCTTAACAAAAGGCAAACACAAAGGTTTAAGGTATCTAGTCCTGGATATGCCTTTTTGGCTTTTGTGTGCTGTCTGGCGCCAATCAAAGTGTACTCTGGGGTTATCAAGTTCTGCTGAAGGATTTCTTAAAATGCTGTTTTCTTCTTCCCTTTCCCTTCCTTTCAGCTCTCCCATTTGTCTCCTTTTTGACATTTGTAGCAAAGGCTACATCAGCTTTTCATTATCAGCTAGGTTACCCATATTCAGGGTCTGGGCTTGTTTTAGGAATTTTATTGCCTAGGTTATTAGCTCAGGTGACACCTGGATGGGACTGTCCTACCTGAACTTAGTTACACTGAGGTACCTGCTGACTGAGAAGGGGATGGTGATATGTCTTCAAAGATAATTGAAGACATTGAAAGACCTCCATATCTCATTCCCAAGGTAAATTGTAACCATGTATAAAATTGTACATATAAGATAGTGGGGCTATGGGTATAGGAAAGACATTAGGTACTAACTTGTAATGATTAAAAAAGAAAACATAATTGGTATGTGTGAGAAAAATGTTTCTTAGAGGAAGAGGCATGAGTATTGATGAGAAATTTGTTCATTGTGGTTCCTGGGAATGGAGATGTCTTCCACAAGTCATGAGGTTCTTCCCTTTAGACAAGGGGTTCTTAACTTTTTTGTATATCCTGGACCCTACTGGGAGTCTAATGGTGTCCACAGGTCCCTTCTCAGAAAAATCTTTTTAAATGCACAAAATAAAATATATAGGAAATATAAAGGAAACAAATTACATTGAAACAGTTATCAAAATGTTTTTTTTTTAAATTCAAGGAACTCAGATTAAGAACCGTAGACTAACCTAAATTCATAGAATCTCAAAGGTCATCTAAGCCAACCACTACATGAATAAGGATCCTTTCTACAATATACTTGACAAATAGATCATAGGGTTAGAGAACTAGAGCTGAAAAGGACTTGAGACAATCTGGTATAATCTCTTCATTTTACAGATGAAGAAACAGAAAGATTGAATGACCTGCTCTGGTCACATGAGGAATCACCATCAGGAAGAGTAAAAAGCCTTTACTAAGTAACTTCAGTAAGGCAGAACCTTTTATAGTCCAAGGAAGCCCTTTTAATTAGCCTTCAGAGTTATAGGGTGTTTTTTCCAGGCATTGACCCTAAATTTGCCTCCTTGCAACTTCTACCTGTCATTACTGCTGCTGCTGTCCTTTTCTTCCTCTTCTTTCTTCCTCTCTTCCCTTCCTCCCTCCCTCTCTCTTTTCCTCCCTCCTTCCCTCTCCCTCTCTTCTTCCCTCACTGTCTGTTTCTGTCTCTCTCTCTTTCCCTCTCTCTTCCTCCTTTCCCTCTCTTTCTTCCTCTTTTCTTCTCCCTCCCCGTCTGTCTCTTCCCTTCTCTCCTTTCCCTCTGTCTGTCTCTTCCCTTTTCTCTTCCTTCTTTCCCCCTTCCTCTCTCCCTAACTCTGCCTAACTCACTTTCTTTCTCTTCTCCTTTTTCCTCCTCCCTGTCCCCCACTTCCTCTGTCTTTCTCCCCCTTTCTCTCATCTCCATCTTTCTGTCTCCCTGTCTCTTAAAAAAGGATATTTGTTTCAAAAATATAAGAAAAAAGTACAGTTCCCCTCAACATTTCAGAGAAACTCTCTGATACACCATGGTCCCTGAAGAAAGTAGGCTCAGTCTTAATAAAATTTCCACAGTGCATTGCTTTGACCAAGTTCACACCCCAATGTACGTCTATCTCCTTCATGCTGGATGAGTCTCTGATACTGTTGAGCAGCATCTGGAAGTTTGTTCTTGGGAGCTTCAAGCTGTACTGACTGATGGTAAACCCTAGCATGCACTAAACCCACACAGTTATAGCCTCTAATCTCCTTCACCTGAAATGAAATAAAAAATGCCGAGGCAATGCACTGAGGACTCTATTCATTGGTAGTCTGTTGACCTCAGATCAGGGGTACGCTAGAGCCAGCTCATACCAGCTTGAGAGCCAATTGTTAAATTTTCTGTGTGAGCATGTATACCTTGGAAATCAGCAAACACATCAAATCAAGGGTTGATTTATTATTTTATCGACTGCATAGACGTAATAAGACTAATAAATGATGAAGAAAATATCAATAAGTAGGTTAAACTTAAAAGTGTTTTGTGTGTACATTTTTTTCTGGAGCGCTAATTGTTAAATATTTGCCAGCACAGTCCTGCCTCAGATGCGGAGGGATGGAGCCTATCCTTTACAGCACTGTTTCTCACTAGAATGCCACCAGACCAGAAGTCAAATCAAGAGTCCCCATTGTTCTACCCTCTGGGATTAAGTAGTGCAAGACTAATCCCACTTCCAAAGGACAACCCTTCAGATACTGGAGGCTGGTTATCTTGCATGATTTCAAATCCCTTAACATTGTTCCAAATTCAGATTGATAATATGATTTCAAATCCCTTAACATCTTTCTCAGAGGTCTATCACATAGATCCTTAGATTTCAGTCTTTATCTCAGAATCCATGTCCATTTGACTGCTGCTTCCTGGACATCTATGACCTCCCCGAGATTGCTTCTTTCTCTGTAGTTTCATTTAAACAGAAGTCATATCCAAAGTTGAATTACATAATTGAGGAAATCCCATTGAAAGACTCCTGTGCCTACACTTGATTAGATTTAAACACAATTGATGTTATAGCTTTATCTTTGCTTTGGTATTCTCTCTAAAAGAAACCCACAATTGAATGCTTGGTTTTGGACCCTTCCTGTCTTGGCGAAGCCTGCACATATTTTTGGTGATTTGCTTTCAGTTAGAAGAAAAAATTGCTGAACAATGGATGTATTTCATTTTTTTATTCACAGGATCACAGAATCTGAAAGCTGGAAGGAACTTCAGAAGCCATCTTGTCCAACTCATACACAAAAAGGAACCCCTACAATAACGTATAATAAGTGGTCATCCAGCCTGTACTTGAAGTCTTCTACCATCTCTCAAGGCAAACCATCCCACTTTTAGACAGCCCTGATTATTAGAAAAATTTTCCTAAAATCATTACTTTTTGTCATCTTCTACCCATTGCTGTTGGTTTCATTCTCTGAGTCCAAACACAATAAGTACAGACATTGTTCTCTGGGGTGGGCTTTAATTATTGAGTTTTCACCACCATGTCACATCTTGGACAGTGCCAAATGGCTTCCCACTCCCCACCCCCTATTTTTTAGCTCTCCCTGAGTTGTCTTCTCCTATTAGAAAGTAAACTCCTTGAAGGCAAGGAGCTTATCTGGCTCTTGTTGCTGTTTCCCTTGGTTTTTACTCCTACCACTTAGCATAATGCCAGGCACTTGGTAAGCACTTCATAAATACTTTTCATTTATCTACTCTTTAATTCCTTCATTCATATCAAATCCCTCTTGAAGAACTATCATGTTCCCCTCAAGTTTTCTCTTCTCCAGATTAAACTTTCCTTTTTCTTTCAACCTGTCTTAGTATAATATAGACCTTACCTCTTATGATTGCCCTTCTCTGGGCACTTTCTAGGTTATCAGTGACCATTACAAACCATGGTGCCCAAAACTGAACCCAGTGTTCCAGATCTACTGAATTTTCTGAAAGTATACTGCCTCCTAACCATCACTGGAATCTTATCTCATTGGACGTATTTGGGAGATAGGGATAGTACGGCCTCAGCAAATAACTATTGTAAGTAAATTGCCATCCCCTGTCCACTCCACTATAAGTTTTCCCTCTTCGTTCCCTTCTGTTATCATACCTATGATAGCCCCCTTATATTTTCTTGGATTGTTTATTTTGATTTGAGTCATTCCATTATTGTTTCTCTTTTAAGAGATTGCCCTCTTTTCCATATCTGTAGGGGGCAGCTAGGTGATGCAATGGATGGAGTTCCAGGACTAGAGTCCAAAGACCCATCTTTCTGAGTTGAAATCTAGCCTTCAGACACTTACTAGCTGTGTGACCGTAGGTACTTACACTTAACCCTGTTCGTCTCAGTTCCCCAGGTGTAAAATGATCTGGATAAGGAAATGATAAACCACTTCAGTATCTCTGACAAGAAAGCCGCAAAATGGGTCACAAAGAGTTGAACATGACTGAAAACAACCTGGCGCAACAACCATGTCAAGAAAAATCCTGTTCTCTCTCCAACTTCCATTGTGCTACAAAACTAAAGGAGATGGTATAAGGGAAACAGCCCTGGATTTGGAGTCAGTGAATCTACATTTTAACCCAGGCTCTGCTTTTTCTCAGATACTCCCAGTGCTCAGCATAGTGCTTGGTACACAGTAGTCAATAAATATTTGTTGACAGAATGACTATGGCCGACACAGTTCCCTTCACTGGTCTTCTAGCCCTGTCTCTACTACTCCCATTAGTTAGCCCACTACCTTGCAATGTGTGGGGCTTAATAAATGTTTGTTGACTGCCTGACAAGAAATGTTCTCCTGTGGTCTTCACTTTCCTCCTCTTCCAAACAAGGGAATTGCACTAGGTGCAGGGCCCATAGCAACTTTGGCAATCTCGAGAGTTCCCCCTTTACTTGCCACACCTTTCTCTCTGTTCTGATCCCACTTTTAGGACTTAATACTTAAGACTCATCATGTCCTTGGTTAGCTATAACTGGCATCTAGACCCCGAACAGGGAGAGAGGGGGCTGGGCAAGTGAGAAGAAGGAAGGAAAGGAAATGAACAATGAGCAAGATGGTCTCAAATCCAAGCTAGAGGGTAGATAAAAAAGGGATTGTGTCTGTGCAGATTTCCTCCGACTCTTTAGGACGATTCCCCCATATGAACTTTTGTGTATGCAGAAAGTGTCCGGGCTCAGGTTTCTCTGACCCCAGCAAGCAGCTTATTGTAAAGACAGTTCATCAGGAGGGAGAAATATCTATTTCAGCATTTTTATTTTTGCTTTGAGCCAGACTCTAGGGCAAAGAAAACAAGAGCTCCTACTCCTCTCCTTCAGAAACATGTGTCACTGGAGAAGAAATATTTAAAGGGCTACTCTTCCAACAGCAGTTATCCTCATGGGTAAATGTCTTATGTTAGCAATGACCACTGGGTCATTGTTGCTTGTTTTTCTAAACCTACCTATCTGATGCCCTCACTGTCCCTTGTCACCTTATTTCCCTTTCTTTTGTTTCAGTTTGGCCAAGGGCCTTAGTAAATTTCCTTTTCTTTTTTTCTGATCTCTTTTCGTCTTAGGTTCTCTTGCTCATGCCTAATTTAATTAATTTATGCACTTGAAGGGAGTCCATGAAGTGCTGGTTGTATCTCAACAACATGCAAATAAACTCTTTGTTTTCTTCCCCCTCCCCCAGTGTGCACACTCATATATACACTCAAAAAGTATTGTTGACCTAATGACTGACTAAATAGCCATGGGCAACACACTTCTTTTCACTGGTCTTTTAACCCTGACTGTGCTACTCCCAGCATTTAGCACAGTCCCTCACAGTGTAGTAGGTGCTTAATAAATGCTTGTTGATTGACTGCCAACATACTTGCCTGTAACAGCAAGGACCCCAGCACACACAGGAAGGCCTGCTGTACAGGTTCTTAGATCTGCTTTTCTAAAAGGAAAGCAACACTACTTTAATCAAGCACATATATCATTCACTTAGTTCAGGGGAAAAAGTCAGCACCTTGAACTTCAAGGAAAACACACAGAAATAAAGACTAAGAGAGAGGGCTTCCAGCTGTCTGACCAAAAGCACTATCACAAATCAACAGAGAGCCAATTGTCTGACCGTTACATACATACGTAGTTACCAGAGAGAAGCACCAACATCTGGGTTTTCAAAGCTGGGGGGTCCTTAATGGCTATCCAGAGTCTCATCTGGCCAAACACTTCCAATGAGTTAACCCCAAAACCTCACCTCACCTCAGAGTATATAATGCTTTTCAGAGCTGGAGGGTATCACAACCCTTGAGAACCAGTGCCTCATTAGAAATTAACAAAAGGTGTGGTCCTTCCCACAAAACAAATTTCCCCTAATCAAGTTTCCCTTAATGGGCAGGTCCATCAATGGGTGGGGAAAATTCTTTAAGTCTCATTAACATAATTAACATTACATTCCCTCACATTATGCACAAAGCACTGAGTTATGCCCTGGGGAAACATCAAACACAAATAAGTTACAGTCCTGCCTTTGAGGGGCAAAATTTCAAACAGCAACATACACAAATATATTTGGAGCCTAGAACATTCTCCCTCCTCACCTCAACCTCTTAGAATCTCTTGGTACCTTCAGGTCTCAGTTGAAACACCACCTCCTTCAGGAAGCTTTGCCCAAGTTTCCCTAATTATTAATTACTATAGCTTCCTTTCCAAGGTTACCTTCCATGTACTTTGTATGTATCGGTTTATTTGGATGGTCTTCTCCCATTAGAATGTAAGCTCCTGTCTTCCTCTTAATATTCTCAACTCTTTGCAAAGTGCCTGGCACATGGTAAAAACTTAATAAATGCATATTGTTTGATTGAAATACTTGTAAAGAATAGTGATTTTTTTTTTAGTGACTACACTCAGAAAGGTGACATACTATGTGAGGTCTATGAAGAAAATATAATTTGGGGGGTATGGTAGTGGGATGGCAGGGGGGATGAATCAAAAAAGTCCTCCTTGCATTTGAATTTAGTCTTGAAGGGTAAATAGGATTTTAGTAAGCATAGACTATGAGGAAGACCATGAGAAAAGGCATGGAAATCTGGAAGCTTGGGATATATTTGGGAGATAGGCCAATTTGGTTGAAATATAAAGAATGGTTGAGGATGGAAAGGGGAAAGAATAAAACTAGAAAGGTAGTATTGTGGAGGAGCTTAAAAAAGATTTTATATTAGGCCAGAAAAGAGCCACTGTAGAGTTTTTAGCGGTCGCATATTGAGATTTCTGCAGGAGGAATATTAATCTAGCATTAGTGTGAAGGGGGATGGAGGAGAGGCAACAAGGTAGAGAACTGATGTTGAGATAAATGAAAATACATAGAAATTATTTAACTTCATATTCTTTAAAATTTGATAGAAACCCAGGTCTGGGCCCGTAGATTAAGCTGAAGATAACATTTGGATTCTTTGCTTGCTGGAATTTGGGCTGGGAAAGAGTATTCTCCTATTTAGGGATGACCAGTGTCGTGGGGGTGTGGGTAAATCCAGGAATTCATGGCACCCAGCCCTGGGTTCTAGGACGGAGTGTATAAGAGAGACTTCTCTCCAGACGGACCTAGGAAGTAGACAGTATTAAATCTTTCATTCTCATAGGATCTGGATGGAAAAAGATTTACCTAAGGCATTTTAAAAGTACATACATATACATATATGCTTATACATACATGTATATATGTTTGTGTGTATGTACACATACATGTATATCTTTGTGTGTATACACAATCTACCATTTGTACACTCATATATAAATATCACTCATATATAAATATACATGAAAATATATGGAAATATACATATATACACAAATATATATGTAATGTATTTATACGTACACAAAAAACTTTATAGTCAATGAATTTTCTGTTCCTAGTCTCTTTAACTCAAAGATTCCTCCCTGTCTACATTAAATTTTGGTTATTTGCCCACATCTCTCCTTTACTCCCCAGACCCTTCATCTCTCCTTGGTGCCATCCCTGAATGTCAGACCTGGAAAAGACCTTCTTAGAGAGGTATTCCCACTTGAACTAAATTGCCAAGCATTCAAACTCCACCACAGAGAGTACAGCTCTGATGGACCTGCCACTTTGTTCGAATGCAAAACATATGCCTGTCAAAAAGACTATTTTATGGAGAACTCACACAGGGCAAGAGCTAACATGGTGGTCAGAAGAAGCAATACAAGGACACTCTTAAGGTCTCCCTTAAGAACTTTGGAACTGATTGTGTGATGTGGGAGAATCTCTGGCACAGGACTGCACAACATGGCACACCCTCTATGAGCAAAGCAAAACTGAAATAGTTCAAAAGAAAGGTGAGATGTGCAAATTTAGAGAATCCTCCTAAATGGTCACCTGGACTGACAAATGTAGAACATTCCGAGCTTATATTGGTCTCATCGGCCACAGTCAGACACTCTGTAACTTGACTCTAGCCTAGTGATATTCACCAACTAAGGACAAGGACCATTCCCAGAGTCCATTCTCATTTTACCAATGGGGAGACTGAGGCCCAGAGAAGGAAGTGACTTGTTCAGGACTGCTCATATTCAACTGTTGAAAATTCTCATGTCAAATTTTTCTTCATACTTGAAGTACCTCCACAATATCCTGTAAACTCCTTGAGAATGGGAATGACATTATTTTATCATTTTATCCCCCATGACACTTACACAGTATCTTGTTCATAACAATAGTAGTCACTTTAGAAACATTTGTTAAAATGTACTCTTTGTACTGTGTATTTACTTTCCTTTGGGTATAGGAATTTCCCCCTTCTCCTAGGTGTGGATATGGTTTCCTACTTGTCCAAACACCCTCCCTTGCCCAGTTTCTCTTGTGACTAATGGCACAGATTGTAAAGAGAAAGAAAGAGGGTGTAGCCAGTGGCCACGGTAAAGAGTCACACGTGGAGATCATGCCTTTGATGTCTGCCTCATTATCACAGTATTATACAGTTACGCAGATACCCTTTTATTGCTCCAATCCTTGGAATTCTTTGATAGATCAAGCCCTCTTCCTTTGTCTTGGATCTGACAAAGAGGACAGGGAAATCAGTAAGACCAGAATGGAAGAGATTGTCCTACTGCCAATGTGTATGCAATTGATAAATATTTGTCGCATTGAAATGACCACTATGAATCCTGTCTCATAGCATAGGAGGGACCCTACACTCTCAAAGGTAATGACAGCAATGTGTAAATCTAACAATAACAATAACTAACATACCTATAATGGCAAATCACTCTAGTACCTTTGCTAAGAAAACCCCAAATGGGGTCACGAGGGGTTGGATGCAACTGCAATGACTGAACAAGAAAAGCATGTCTGTAGCACTTAAAGGTTTGCTCACTTGATCCTTACAACAACCCTATGAGTTTGGTCCTATTATTAGCCCCATTTTATAGAAGAAGATGTGGAGGCTGAGAGAGGTGATTCAACTCGTTCAGTGTTTGAGATGGGATGCAAACTCATGTCTTCCAGACTCTAGGTCCATTTCTTTATCGGCCGCATCATGTAGCTGCTTAAGCAGGCCTGATCACCATTGCAAGGTTTTGCAGACCATACTTGCTTTCTAAGGACCAGTCTACTTAAGTGCAGAGAGACTCCTCACCAGTAGGCTGAGCCTTAGTTTATTAATTATTCAACCATAGAAATCCATGAAACAAAGAGAAAATGCAGGATCCCTGGTATCTGTGTATCCTCCTTTCATTTGTGCAGTAATGGTAACAGAGTCCGAAAAAGCAACAGAATATACCAGCAATCACAGTTTTTAGATCATCTATAAGCATGAACTCAATATCCAGTACCATGAAAGTGAGATTCTTTTCTGATGACCAAAACGTTGACATACAACTGAATGAGCTGAATCAATATTGACATTCTTTCTATAAATGAAATCTGAAGCTAAGAGGAAGTTACAGCTACATAGAAAAAGGGCTTCTGGGTCTCTTGGAAAAGACAAGTAGAGGAATTAATCTTACTGAGCATTCAAAGGCAATAAAAAGCATCATCACTAGGGACGCATTGTCATCTCCCTTTGCAGGTCTCATGATGAGCACAAGGCAACATACCACAGTGAAGATAAGTCGCAGCCTGTATGCCAGAATTGGCTACAGACAATGAGGGAGTGCATAACTACTTTGAATTTGAAGATAAAACATGTAATTTATTAGGTGGTAATTTCAGTGCCGAGGTAGACTTTGGAGAAGACGGTGAAAAGAATATTGGCAGATAAGATTAAGTTTTAAAAGAACAAGTCAAAGCTTTGCAGACTGCATAAAATCTCATACCTATACATCATGAATACTTGCTTCAAGAAAGAACTGGAAGTCAATGGGAGCCCCGTACAATTCTCTGATGATGTACTTTTTGTTGCTATTTAATCATTTCAGTGATGTCTGACTTTTCGTGACCCTATCTGCATTTTTCTTGGCAAAGATACTGGAGGGATTTGCTATTTCCTTTTCCAGCTTATTTTACAGATGAGGAAACCAAGGCAAATAGGGATAAGTGCCTTGCCCAGGATCACACAGTTAAGTGTCTGAGGCCAGATTTGAACTCAGGTCTTCCTGATTCCAGGCCTGAATCTCTGTGCTACTTCACTGCTTTGGAATTCTTCATTGGTTAGATGCTGGTGCTGGGTCACACTTAATATGGGTTTTTCTGTTACTCTCTGTGTGGTATTTATCTTTGGTTCATTGGAGAGAGCAGTGTTCTAGCGTTTGTTGCCATACAGAAATACTAGTAAAATATATTGAGAAGATGGGCGTATTCCGTTATGGGAAGTTTGAGGACCGTAAAAAAGCTTCATAATTTCCTGAAAGCAATCTATCCCATTTTAAACTGGGCCCACGTCATTGATCATCTGTAATGTTTGTCCGAGATATACATATTGTTGGGTAAGCTCTATAGTGTGTCTATTCAGATGCATGTTGAAATCTGGACAATCACCATTCTTTACCCATTTGGTCTTTCCTACATGGACAGACAGGTCAAACTCCTTTCAGAAATTACAAATCTCTTCTGAGAAGCTCTCCAATGCCTTGGGACTTGGTGAACCCAACACAGTGTTACCCTTAAATAGGAGAATCTGGGGAACTGTATCACCCACAGAGATACCCTTACCATAGACTCTGTGCCAAATCTTTTCCATCAACCCAGTGAATACTTTTTGTCAAGCATACATCTCCCTGTTTTGTGTCTTTCCTGGTATTTATTATTAGAGGGTCATTAAGTAAGTTTATTTCCATTGTTACATATTGCAAAAAAAATCTCAAATGATATACAAAACGAATTCAAAGGAGATGTCAGGCAGGATTTTACATAGAAGGTTACACTTGAACTGAGTCTTGAAGTGATTCCAAGAGGTGAAGAAAAAGTATAATTCAAGAATGAAGGACAGCCAGTGCAAAGGCATAGAGAAAGGAGATGGACCATAATATGTCTGATTAGGAGTATCATGTGTAGAACAATATGGCTGGATCACAGAGTGAGTGTAGAAAGAAGACTTTAGGAAGGGGCCATATTGTGAAGAGATTTAAATGCCAATTGACTAAGAGAAAATGGTAGATTTGTCCTCTGTATGAGACCCTGGATTCCCTAGGGAAGACTTTAGCCTGGCTGCTGCTCCATTCTTAGTTCCACTTTATTTAGAAATACTGCACTCGATTTTTTTTGGAAAGCACATTTCTCAGGAGACAAGTATCATCAAGCTAACCCAGGAAGCAAGGTCTGACCTGCATTTCTAAATGAGCCTTCATGCCTCGGTGTGGGGAGTGGGTATTCGAATGAGGGTGAACATGGCAGAAAAAAAAAAAAAAGCCTAGTTGAGTGCAGGAGAAACAAAAAGAGACATTTTATAGAATTTGATTTTTTTCAATTGTGGACTTAATCATGAACAAAAACAGATACTTTAGTATATATAGAAGAAGAAAGACAATCGTGGAAGAAATTCTGAACTTTTGCTATGTAGTATGTTTTTGAAAAAAGTGTATATTATACATGCATATATTTGGTGGGTAGTAACAAAATTATCCCATGTATGTTCCCTGCTGCCCTTTTGTTGTTTTCTTATATGAATTAAAAATGTTTTATTGATGTACTTTTTCCTTATTTGTCCTCTAACCTATTACCACCCCATTCCTGAATAGCAGATCTTTTATCTCACATACACATACATACACATATAAATCATGTATTAAATATGTGCACACAGTGTATACCAACCAATATATACATACCAATAGTTCAAGTAACATATATGCATAAAATATATAATAAATGTATACACATATATGTGTGTATATATGTGTGTATACACACACACATAATCCAATGCTAAGTAACTCGTATTCCTTGCATTCGTTCCAGAAAAACATTTTCATTAAAAAGATAATCTAGGTGCAGCCAAAATTCCATTATAGAGGGCTAGATTTATTCCCCAGCAGATGGTGGGGAATATTTCCTGTTTCCTTGTGTGTGCTCCTCATGTCATGACATAGCTCTCTACTTGGACCATGGAAAGCCAACAGTATAGTCATTAGCTTCATTCGTCAGCACTGGCATTAAAAGAGGATCTCTGGAAATTTAGGGGATGCCCATCAATTGGGGAATGACTGAACAAGTTGTGTTATAGGAATATAATGGAATACTATTGTGCTTTAAGAAATTATGAGCAGGAGGACTTCTGAAAAACCTGGAAAGACTTATATGAACTGAAGCTGGGTGAAGTGAGCAGAACCAGGAGAACTTTGTACTCTGTAATAGTAACATTGTATGATGACTAACTTTGATAGACTTAGCCCTTCTCAGCAATGCAAGGATCTAAGACAACCCCAAAGGACTCATGATGGAAAATGCTATCCACATCTGGAAAAAGAACTATGGAGTCTGAATGCAGATTGAAGTATACGTATTTGCTCTCTTTCTTTCTCTCTGTTTCTTTTTTCTTGTGATTTCTCCCATTGGTTTATAATATGACAAATGTGAAAATAGGTTTAATATGAATGTATATGTATAGCTTATATCAGATTGTATGCCATCTTGGAAAGTGGGGAAGAGAGGAAGGTGGAGAAAATTTAGTACTCAAAAGCCTATAGAAGTGAATGTTGAAAACTAAAAATAAATTAATTAATTTTAAAAAAGAGGATCCCATTGCAATACCAGGAGAAGTGGCATGCCCATTTTGCTTCTGACCTTGCTTGCTTGCTTGACCTTGATAACTGTCTAAAAAAAGTGAAAAGGGAAGCAATATAGTAGAAAGGAGAGAGTAATAGAGAACTTGAATTTGGATTCTGGTTCTGTTGCATATTAGCTATGTGACTTTGGATAAGTTACAAAGTCTCTCTGGGCCTCAGTTACCTATTCCATAAAACGAAGATAAATAGACTAGATAAATTCTAAGTTGCCTTCCAGCTCTTATGACATTTTCAAAAAACAAAAGTCAGGACTTGGGGGTCTTTTCTTTTTTTAAAAAAAGCAATATTTAATTTTTTCCAACTATATATAAAGACAATTTTTAACATTCATCAAAAAATAACCCTAAACTTTTGAGTTCCAAATTTTCTCCTGGTGAAGTCTTTTCTAGAGAGAATTTTAAGTAGTTAATGGACCTAGAAAAGCCTCATAGATTGTTTTGTTGAAGGAACATTTTACTTTGTTGAAATAAAAGGAATATATTATGGCTCACTGGATCTGGAGATAGATGACCTAAATTCAAATCCTGGCCCTGCTGCTAACTATCTGCCTCCTGGGGACCTTAGCTTCCCTCATCTGAAAAATGAAAGCGTTGAGCTAGATTAGCCATTCCCAAGTTGTGGTATGAGGACACCCAGGGTTCTCTAAGACCCTTTCATGAGGTCAAAACTATTTTTATGGCACTACTGAGATGTTTAAATTTCTTTTATAGCTGTATTCCACATAAACAAAATCTCTTTAGGGGGAGATCCTCAATAATTTTTAAGAGTGTAAAGGGGTCCTGAGAACAAAAAGTTCGACAACCTTTGAGTTAGATGATTTTTAAGATGTTTTCTGGCTCTAAATCCCCAGGATGATTCTTTTTTTTGTTTGTAGTATATGAAAAAAAGAAATGTGACTGTCTTAGAAGTAGCTTAGGTCGGTCTAAGATGGAATTTAATTTCTAACCCACTTCTGCAAATTGGCCAGACAATCTATCCCAGGGATCAGCAAACCACTGTGTGGGCCGAATCTGGCCCGTATTGCCCAAGAACTAAGAATGTTTTGTATATTTTTAAATAAAACTTTATTGTATTTGAAATATTTTAAAAAATCATAACTTTTGGGGGCCATACAAAACAGTTGGCTGGATTTGACTTTTGGGCTATGGTTTGCCAGTCCCTCATCTAGACCATGTTACTTCTCCAAGGAAGGCAACATGGTATAGTCCTGGATAGAGAACTTGGCTTTAAGTCTGGAAGATCTGGGCTTAATTCCTGCCTCTAACACATACTGGCTTTGGAAGCTTGGGCAATTTATTCATTCTCACGGTGCTCTAGACAGTCTATGATGATAAATGATAGGGGTGTTGGCTTGCATTGGTTTTACATTGAATTTCCTTACTTGGGGATTCCCTATATTGATGAAATCATTGGCCCAGTTCCTATTCCTCTATTAAATTTTCTTCTACTTTAGTTTTATCCCTAGAAATATAGCCCATTCTTGGCCAGAGCAACACATTTGAGAATGACATTCAGATCTGTGATTTCAGCCAGGTAGGTCATTAATACCTTCTTTGCTGCCACTCCCTCCCCAACTCACCTGCAACTTAGAGTATTAGAGAATTACCTGGGTGTACCAAGAGGTTAAGTGACTTATCCAGGTCTCTATATGTTAGAAGTAGGACTTGAATCCAAGTCACTCAATCAACAAGTATTTATTAAGCACCTACTATATGCCAGATGCTATGCTAAGCCCTGGAGATACAAAGAAAGGCAAAAAACAGTACCTGCTCTCAAGGAACTCAGTCTAATGGGGCAGACAACATGCCCATGACTATGTACAAGCAGGATCTAAATGTGAGAGAATGGAGGTAATCAATGGAGGTAAGTTGCTACCATTAAGGGGAATCAGGAAAAGGTTGCTATAGAAGGTGGGATTTGGGTTGAGTCTTTAAGGAATCCAGGAGGTAAAGGCGAAGAGGGAGAGAATTGCAGTCACTGGGGGCAGCCAGCCCTAATATCATGATGTGGCAGTTTATTTAGAAAATACCAGAGAATCAGCAAGGATTTGTGAAAAGAACTTCAGTAAAGTAACAGACTACAAAATATCTCTGCTCCCCCCCCCAAAAAAAACCAACAGCATTTCTTTATGGCAATTACAAAGTCTAGGAGGAAATAATAAAATAGGGAAATTCCATTCAGAATAATGACAAAAAGAATAAAGTATCTGACAATCAATCTACCAAAGCTTACTAAGTGCCTGTGTGGATGCAATTAGATAATACTCGTAAAAAATAAAGGATAACTTAAATAATTGCAAAAATATTCATTGTCATGGTTTGGCCAAATCGATATAATCAAAATGAAAATACCATTGTAGTACTTTACATATGCCAGTTGAACTACAAAGGGCATACTTTTCAGAGCTTATAATGACAATATTCATTTGGAAGGACAAAAGGTCTGTAATATCAAGGGCAACAATGAGAAAAAGTAGGAATGAAGGTGAAACAATACTTGACATTCATCTGTATTACAAAGCACTAAATATCAAACCTATTTGGTACTGGTTGGAAAAATAGAAAAATTGAACAAGCAGATAATTACAGACTAGATAAGGAAAAAGTAGAAATTGTTGTTGCTGCGTTCGTCCTTCGTCGCCGAAGAAGACCATGCCATCAGAGAAATGATGATATGACTTGCACTTGACTTTGCTTTGTGCCAAGTTACCAGCCTCACTTCTTCTCCAGAGCCATCTGAATCCAGTGACCTGATATTCCTCAGGATGACTGGAGATGACCCAGGATGCACTGGGCAACCTTGACCCCTTTAGGCCAAGGTCTATGCAGATACACACTTAGGGTGAGGTAAGGAAATTCAGTAACCAAATGTTCATTAAACCCCTAAACATAAATTACCTAGGAAAGAACTCCTTTTTTTTTTCTGGACAAAATTGCAAGGAAAGCTATAAAGCAATCTGGCAGAAATTACGTTTTGACTAACAGCTTATACCACAAATTCCGCAATAAACTTAAAACAAATACCTTGCCTGAATATTAATGATCACATCATAAAAAATTAGAAGGGAACAATATCAGACTCCTTTCACGGGCTAAGGGTTGAATTATGAGCCAAACAAATGGTAGGTGCAATTTCAAAAGGTAAAATAGAAAAGTTCAAATGCGTGGAGTTAAAAAGCTTTTCCATGACCAAAATTAATTCAACAATGTTAAGAAGTGAAGACAGGGAAAGCCTTTACATTAAGTCTCTCTGAAAAAGTTTTGATAGCCAAGATCTATACGCAGCTTGCAGAAATACTTAACACCAAATCTATTTCCTAATGGATGTCACCAAAAACATATGGATAAACAACTCTCCAAGGAAGGATCACAAACTATTAACAACTGTATGAAATTACAAATAACCAGAGAAGCACTGATCAAAACAACTCTGAGAATTTACTTTGTACCTCATACCTCATATTCAGCAAACTAGCAAAGATGAAAACAAATTGGGTATAGTCTATGTTGGGGGTGTTGCAGAAAGATAGGCACACTAATGTAAATATTAAAGGAGCAATGAATTGTTTTGACATTTATGTAAAACAACTTGGGATTATGCTAAGAAAGTGACTAAAATGTCCATGCCCTTTGACCCAAAGATAACACTGCTAGTCATATATCTCCAAGAAGGCCTTTTGCAAAAAGAAAGGCTCCATGTATATCAAATACTTATAGCAGCACTTTTTCGTAGTTGCAAAGAACTGGAAACAGTACATGGCTATCGACTGGGTAATGGCTAAGCAAGTTGCAGTATGTGAATTTAACGGAATGTTGGAGTCATGGAATGCTGTGTGAAATGATGAATATGATGAATACAAAGAATCATGAGAAGACATATAATGAAGTGAGTGAATCGGGAAAACAAAACACAATAACAACAGCAATGTAAATGGAAACAGTAACAACAAAGATGACTATAATGTATTTATGATGGCTAAGCTTGGCCCCAAAGAAAAGATGAGGTGCCTCTCTCTCTTCTTCACATATATGGGGGATTACAGATTTTTCAAAAAAACATCAATTAGCTTTGCTTAACCATTTCCCCACTCTTTTTAATTTGTTATAAAGGATAGCTCTCTGCAAAGAGAAGGGGGAGAGATAGATAGGAAAATGTAAAAACAAAAAATAACACAATTATTTTGAAAAGTTATAGGTCTAGAACTAGATAACTTTTCAGTTCCTTCTAGATCTAAGATTTAGACTTTAAAAAGAGTCTGAGCTATTTCTCTCTCACAGAGAGACAGAACCACATGGTTGCAGTATATGTGGAGAGGGGTGCTAAAGAAGTATAGAGGTACACAAAGAGACAGCAAAAAGAGAGGTTTTGTCTGACTCACATTGTAACTTGGAGCATTACTTGTATCTACTGATTAGCTAATATTTGTGTAGTCTTTGAAATCTTGCCAAGATTTATTTGGTTATTCAGTCATTTTTCTTCAGTTATGTTTAACTCTTCATGACCTCATTTGGGGTTTGCTTGGCAGAGATGCTAGAGCAGTTTGCCTTTTCCTTCACCACCTCATTTTATAGACAAGGAAACTGAGGCAAACAGGGTTAAGTGATTTGCCCAAGGTCACACAGTAAGTGTCTGAGTCCAGATTTGTATTTACAAAGGGGAGTTTTTTGACTCCAGGTTCAGCGTGCTATCCACTGTACCACCAGTTGTCCTAAGATTACATTTATATATATATAGTTTTTAAATTCTTACCCAAAATTTTATATAAAATATCTGCTTCACATGACAGCTTTGAGAGGAAAGTGCTATTATTGCCTCCATTTTATAGATGAATAAGCTAAGGTTAAGGCATTTGCTTAAGCCAATAAATGTCTGAGGCATTATTTGAAATTGGGTCTTCCTGAATCCCAAGTCCAGAACTCTATCCGCTACGCCACCTCACTGCCTCAAGTATGTTAGGTTCTAAGGATGAAATATGTTAGACAGTGTAGTGGATAGAAGGCAGGTCTTGGTGCTGAGGACCTTGACTCCAAACTTACTTCTGATTGTTACTGGCTGATTGACCCTACACCAACATAATCTGGGATTCAGTCCTGGTGTCTTTGCACAACACTATCCTCATTGGTAGAGAGCATGTGGGGCAGGGTTGGCAAGAACTTGGGAAAGAACAGAGAGTTTTCTGGATTTAGGAGAAGACCATGATAGTTCTGTGTATTCAGCCAATTGAAAAAAGATTCCTCCCAACCACAAGGCTAGCCAACCAGAACCCACTACAAAATGTTCACACATGTTTCAGTCTCTCCAAAGCACTTCTCTTACATGTCATTCTGATTCTCTGGGAAGCAACTCTGAAGCCTCCTCTGCAAAGAGCAACTGCATGTGCCAGATACCCATTATACAAGTTACTTAATGCCAGTACCCCTAGGAACCTCTCAGTGACTATAAACTATAGATGAGTTGATGTTATATTTTTTGAGTGGAGTTCTCCATGTTGATAAAATTACAGGTTAAGAAAAAACAAAAAGAATGAGATATAAAGCTAGATGGGGGTCATAGAGATCCATAGAGTCCAAGGATTTGTAGCCTTTTTTTTGTATCTTGGATGCCTCTGGCTATCCGGTAAAGCTTATGGACTCCTCAGAAAAAAGTTTTTGAGTTTATCTGATAAAATACACAGGTTTCCAAAGGAAACCGATTAGATTGAAACACATCTATCTATCTATCTATCTATCTATCTATCTATCTATCTATCTATCTATCTATCTATCTATCCATCTATCTATCTATCCGTCTATCTCTCTATAGTCTATATAGGGAATCTATCCATCCATCCATCCATCCACCCATCCATCCATCCAAATCTATCTACAGTCTATCCAGGAAATCTATCCATCCATCCATCCATCCATCTGTCCATCCGTCTGTTTGTCTGTCTGTCCGCAAACTAGTTTCATGGAGCCCCTGCAATCTGGTCCTGTGGACCCCACATTAAGAATCCCTGATGGTCCAACTGCCTCACTTTACAAATGAAGAAGCTGAGTTCCACAGATGATAAGTAAAAACCAATGTCACAAAGATGGTAAGAATTGGAGCTACTTTACAAATCCAGGTCCTCCCACTTCAAGCCTGGCCCTGTGTCCCCTGCCCTTAAAGGCTCCTTTTTTCTTTCATTACTGTGACAGCATTGTACCAAACTTTCATCTTAGTCTCCCCCTCCTCCTCTCCACCTTTTCCTGGAACATTTTATTTACAAAAGGGGGAAAAAAATCTGTTAATTTTCTAAATACATTTCCCCTTTCTATCTTATCAGGACTCAGTTCAGTGACCTTTTGATTGCTCATTTCCATTAATGGTGTTTAAATTTGGAGTTTATGTTTATTTTTGAAACTTGCTCTCCTTTTGTCTCCTCTCTTCATACCCTGAAGAGATTTTTTTAAGGTCCAGTCTTCTTACAGTGTAACTGCATCTCTCATTTTCCCTGCTCTTTTTTATAACTCACTTGAGACTTCCTTTCAAGTTCTAGCCCTCTCCTCACCTTTAGCCTCTTTTCTCTAACCTGGAGGTGAGTGGGGAGAAGATGGTAGTCTGTGAACTTCTGAGTTTTTAAAATAAAATCTGATAATTGCATTTCGATATCATTAGTTTCCTTTGTAATCCTATAGATTTTATTTTATGCATTTAAAAACATGATTCTGAGAAGTCTATAGGCTTCATCAGGTTGCCAAAGGGAAACATGGCACAAAAAAGTTAAGAACCCTTGCTTTAAGATGTTTTGGGTGAGTTGCTCCTTTAAAAGTCCTATGAAAAAGTCCAATCCATCAACAAGCATGCCTACTACGTGCCAAACATTTTTCCCATTTCAATTATGAAAAGGAAATGTAATTGAATAACTTCAGCAGTTATGTACATGTCATCAGTGGCTGGAACAGGAGTGAAACTCTGAGTTCCCTCCTGTTTTTCCTCCTGCCCATTTTCCCATTCCTCCCAAAAGAGGCCTACTCTCAAGGCTGTGTTTACATATTCCTGAGTCACAGCGGGACTGTATTCCTGCGCCTCCCCTCCCACTCACCCAGCTGGCACTTAGCCCCCACCTTTGAGTCAGCACATACTTAAAAGTGCTTTCCATTCAGCAAGGGAGAGCTCAGAAGAAATCCTTGTGGCAATTTTGAAAGCCTTCAGTCCTGGGGTTCTACCTCCCCACCACACTGTATAAGGCTGTCCCTACCCTATTGCTTAGGCCACTGTGCCTATACCCCTCTGCATTTCCATGAACTTGTTCACAGGTCAGCTGGCAAACTTGCAGATAAGCATTGGCCTACGGTTAGTTAATGCTTCATGTTAGGTGAGTGGCAGTGGATGCCCAAGTTTGTTCTCCATCTTTCTCCCCCTTCTCCTTAGTTGAGTCAGAGGGATGAGTTTCCTTTCCTTTTTTTTCTTTAACCTTGGGACAGTTGTTTTGGCAAGGCTGGGTGGTTTTCCCAAGGGTGGTGTCTTATTTCAGGGTTTGGGGACCAAGAAAAACAGTTGTTCAAAGTGAGAGGATAGGAAACAAGGATCCTATATTGGCACAAATATGGATGGATGCCTGACTTTGGGTAACGTACAGTGTCTTGCATATCTCTGGGTCACTATCTTCAGCTGTAAAATGAGCTAATTGCTGCTTATTTGTTGAGCACTTGAAGATTCTAGATGAAAGAGGTCTGGTAATGGCTAATCATTAGGCACATTTGAGGAAAGAATGGTTTTAAATTATCTAGTAATTACCTGGGATTACCTTAATTAAGCCACAACTAATTATTAAGGGTAATAAATGTTGTAGGGAAATAACTCTCAATAAAAGCATTCTGAGATTTTCAGTAAGCATCCAAGCATTTAAGGGGAAAGCAAGGACAATTTTCCCTGGAATTCTTGTTGCAGTCTAGTCTCCAGAGAGGGAGAGAACGACTGAGAGAGAAGCAGAGAGACAGAGAGGAGAGGAGAGAGACAGAGAAACAGACAGAGGGACAAGAGAGGGAGGTAGAGGGGGAGAGACAGAGAGGGAGATAGAGAGACAGAGAGAGAGAGAGGAGAGACAGAGAGAGGAGAGAGAGAGAGGGGAGAGAGATATCTTTGGAGAGATTAGATGCTTTATTAACTGGGCTACAGTTCTCTTGCAAAAAAAAGAGAAGTGCCTACTCAGATCCAGACTGTCTTTTTGTGTAAGGCTGACCTAGTCCAATTTGAAAAGTTTATAGATTGGGTTTTGTCTTGTGGAACTCCATTGTCCTTCCCACCTAGTCTTCTTTTCTTGGGGCATCAGTGATATTAGATCAGGAGAAAGAGTAAATGAAGAAGAGAAAGGCCTGAAGAGGAAGACCCTGAGTTGTAAAAAAAACAAAACAAAACAACCAGCACTCTCTGAGCAACGGAATTCTCAATTGGGGAACACTGACAGGTTTTCCCTATGGAGGAAAGTCATTGGACTATAAGCCATTATAACCTTGGTCAACTCATTTCTCTGGGCCTTAGTTTCTTTAGTTGTCAAATAATGAGGTTGGGCTATCCTTAAAGTCCTTTCCAGTTCAGACATTCCGTGGTTCTATGGCACAGTAATTGAAGTCTGTGGCCCCAAAGATCTCAACTTGACCACAGCAAGATGAAAAGGGTAGACCCTTTCTGGTTTTCAGTAGCATTGATAGGAATGGAGACGGGGCTGGGAAGATTTTGAAAGAGCCATAGATAGAGTGCTGACCCTGGAATCAGGAAGACCTGAGTTCAAATACAGCCTCAGACACTTACTGGCTGTGGGACTCTCGGCAAGTCACTTACCCTTATTTGCCTCAGTTTCCTCATCTGTAAAAGGAACTATTCCAAATGGATCACAAAAAGTACTGACTTTTTGTAAGCACTGAAAAATGATGGCAATAGCAAAGCAAAGACTGTTGAGAGAAAGCTAGAACGATTCTAATTACTTAGGCTAGAATTGTTTACTTTTGCATTGTTGCTTTTGAAGGAAGGTGGAAAAATGGGACATCATTAGGGGGGCTTAAGTCCATAGAGCATTGGATTTGGAATCAGGAAGACTTATGTTCTAATCCTATTTAGATACTTATCTGGGCAAGTCCCTTAGGCTTTCTCAACCTTGTTTTCCTCATCTATAAAATGAGACTAATGACAGCACCTACCTCAGAGGGCTGTTCTGAGGATCATGAGATAATAGATGGAAAACACTTTGGAAATTTTAAAGCTGTGTTTATGTGTTGGTTGTTGTGGGGGAGGTACAAAGGTTGAGAGAAAAGCTAAAAGGAGGTATAGTCCAGTGAATCCATGATCTCATTCATGTGTGCACTCCTCCAGCTGTGAAGATGGCAACCCAGGGCATAGGCTTTATAATACTGTACCATTTTGTACAGGTACTCCTGTGAGGAACAGGAGACAATTAGATGGCACAGTGAATAGATAGAGTGCTAGATTGGGAGTCAGGAAGACCTGAATTCAGTCTGACCTCAGAGACTTAGTGTGTAACCTTGGACAAGTCACTCTACCTCAGTTTTCTCAACTGTAAAATGGTGATAATGAAAGCATCTACCTTGTTGTGATGGTCAAATGAGACAAGTACTTTAGAAATGTAAAATCATTCTATATATCCTAGCTGTTATCATGAATAATTATTAATGTTAATATTTTAATAATGATGGACAATAGTTATATAGCACTTCAAGGTTTGCAAAGTGCTTTATGTATGTTCATTATATACATATATTATTTAAAAAGTCATCCACTGAGGATCTACCCAACTCACTGGGGAGATCCTCAACTCCTTGATGTCTCCTAGTATAGCTCTCCATTTGCCTCTGTATTATCTGCACTCTCACTCCATGGGCAGACCACTGCCTTTCCCAGTCACTGGATCATGGCCTCATAGATTGAGAGCTTGAAAGAACATTAGATGTCATCTCATCAAAACTTTTGTTTTACAGAAGAGAAATCTGAGACCAAGAGAGGGGAGGTGCTTTGCCCGAGGTCACCTACATAGCAAGTAGAAAAGCCAGGATTTTAATCCAGGTCTTCATTCCAAAATAATTTTCTGATTGATATCCATTATCACTCAACATTGATTGACTTTTAGGTTAGCCACCATTTTGATTCTTTGAAGACTGTTATTTCCCATAATTTCCCTATCATACCACATCACTGAAAGAATGTTTATTTTTGCATTGGCATCATTGAAAGCTCTCTGTATAATTTCCCAAGGGCATTCTAGCTTGCTTCTTTCCTGTTCAATTCCCAATTTGGCTTATTCTCCATAGACAGCCATCATTTAAGATATATAGATATATTGGAGATATCTATCTGCCCCAAGACTTGCCCAGGGTTAAAAACCAGGACACATTGATGGATTAATTTAATGGATAGCCCATTGCCGCAAGATAGTCTGGGCAATAGTTGTTCTTTATCCATTTCCTCTCTCCTGTATGGATTGTTAGGCCAGAGCATTTTTGAGTGGCTATGGATCTCACTGAGGAGGGTCTATAGTATCTTGTTTAGTCTGGAGAAGAGACAACTGCGGTGGGGGATATAACAATGTCAGAATAGCTATCTTCAAGTATTTAAGGGGGTGTTTTATGGAAGAATTAAAATTTTTCTGCCTGTCCCCAGAAAGCAAAATCAGTAGCAATTGGTAAAAGTGATAAAGAAGTAGATTTAAGCTTGATAACAGAACTCACTCCCCACCCCCCACCCCCCCACCCCCCCCCCCAAAACACTTTCTAACAATTAGAGCTTTGGAACAGCACTGCGGTTGGAACAGCATTTTTAAGAGGTGGTGTATTTCACCTCATTGGAGTTCTTCCAACAAAATGTGGATGACCACTTGCTTGCCGTGTGATATTAAGAATTCTTTTAGTTATGAATTGGACTTGATGACAGTCAAAGTCTCTTTGAACTCTAAAATTCTATGGTTCTGAAGCTAGGTGCTATAAACACAAACTCATCTTCCAAACAATTTCATCAGGAAATAGATTTGTCCTTTTTAAAGGTACTAATAATGGTACAGGGATGGTGATGGTGTTGGGCAACTGGCGTCCACGTTACCAAAAACAAGAGGAAATGGAATTAATATGGTAAGAAGGATCTGGATTTGGCATGATAAAAACCAACAATCCCCCAAGTTCTCAGAAATACTATTTTCAAAGGAGATTGTGGCACCTCTTCCACTAAAGAGATTAAAGAGTAAGAGTTGTTCTGGAACAGTTTAAGTTGTTAAGTTTATCCTGATCTAGGACTGGGAGATGGTTTTGATCACCTGTCTTTCCTAACATCACAGGATCTGGGACTGGAAGGAATCTTTAGCAATCATCTATTCTAACCCCTTCATTTTAGAGATGAGGAAGACGGGAGGGAAAATGACTTGCTGAAAAAGAAGCGGCAGGATTTGAACTCTGATCCTCTCAACTCCAAATTAAATGTGCTTTCCACCTTGCAGATGGTACATCTCAGCAGTCAAGTGGTGCAGTGGATTCTGGACCTGGAGTCAAGAAGTTGTTGTTCATTTGTTTCAGTCTTATCTGACTCTTTGTGATATTATCTGTGGTTTTTTTTGGGGGGGGAGGGGCAAAGATATTGAAGTAGTTTGCTATTTTCTTCTCCAGCTCATTTAACAGATTGAGAAACTAAGGCAAACAGGGTTAAGTGACTTGGCCAGGATCACTCAGCTAGTAAGTGTCTGAGTCCAGATTTGAACTCAGACTCCAGACCATGCACTTCATCTGCTGTGCCATCTAGCTTCATCTGACTCAGGTCAGGAAGACCTGAATTCCAATTTAGTCTCAGATACTCATTTGCTTTGTGACTCTGGGTAAGTCACTCTATTTTTGTTTATCTCAGTTTTCTCAACTTTAAGATGGGGATCATAATAGCACCCACTTCCCAGGGTTGTTTTGAGGATCGAAATAGATATTTGTAAAGTGCTTCATATAGTCCCTGGCATATGGTGTATGTATGCTCGTCCTTTGTTGCCAAAGAAGACCATGCCATCAGAGAAATGATGACATGACTTGCACTTGACTCTGTTTTGAGTGAGGGAGGGCTGTGCAGGTCACCAGCCTCACTTCTCCTCCAGAGCCATCTGAATCCAGTGACCAGATATTCATCAAGATGACTGGAGATGACCCAGGATGACTCAATTGGGGTTAGGTGACTTGCCCAAGGTCACACAGCTAGTGAGTGTCAAGTGTCTGAAGTGAGATTTGAACTTAGGTCCTCCTGACTCCTGCACTGGTGCTCTATCCACAGCATCACCTAGCTGCCCCCTCTGGCATATAGTTGGTGTTTAATAAATGCTTGTTACCTTCCCTATGCCTTCTTGGCCTGGATGATTCCCATCCACATCTTTTTCCATCAGTGAAAAGTCTTTCACGGTGGGTCCATCTAATGGAATGGGGCCTTTTATTAGTTCCCCTGACATTGTATAAATACTAACATAGTATATCAATTGTCTATTGATCATTCTTTGCTCTCATATGAACAACCTACTTTTGCCCCTTCAGAAATATGCTCCTCTGATTACATACTCTACTGTGTTCTTCTTGCACAATGGAAGCAGTCAATCAATCAATCAGTATTTATTAAGCACCTACTCTGTGCCAGATACCATGTTAAGCACTGGGGATATAAAAAGAGGCAAAAGACAATCCCTATCTTCAAGAAGTTTATAATCCGGTGAGGGAGACAATATACAGACAAATATATACAAAACAAGCTATATACAGGATAAATAGGCAATGATAAGTAGAGGAAAGGCACTGGAATTAAGAGTAGAGGGAGCTAGCTTCCTGTAAAAGGTGGGATTTTAGTTGGGACTTAAAGGGAGCTGTGAAGATCAGTAGTCAGTGTTCCAGGTAGAGAAAATGTCTGGAGCTTAGAGATGGAGCATCTTATATTTGGAACAGTCAGAAGCCAGTGTCACTGGATGGAAGATCATATGTTGGGAAGTAAGGTATTAAGAAGACTTGAAGGGTCCGAAGGGATTAGGTTATGAAAGGCTTTGAATGCCAAACAGCATTTTATATTTGGGCCAGGAGGCTGGAGGTGGTGACACGATCAGACCTGCCCCACTATGTGACCTTGAGCAGGTGACTTGACCTCCCTGGGGTTCATTTTCTCCTCTATAAAACAAGGTTAAGTTGGGTGAGCTTGAAATTCTAGTATTCTCTGACTGCAATATTTTTACCTGGTGCCTCTTTTAGGTGTCCATGAGCTGGCTGGGGTCAGGGCCTGTGAGACAGAGAAGGCCCAAAGCAGGCAGGCTTAGATAGGAAGGGACCTTGGTCCTTGGTCACCTCAGGAGTGGCATTGCCTCTTGCCCATTTTCATTTAGACCTCGGAATGACTTCACTGCCAAGGTTCCCTCAACCCTCTGCACTTTCTTTATGTCAGCATCAATCTTATCCTTTAGATGTTTTTCTTAATAACTGCATGTCTTTGCTTCCCATGGAGTGGGGTTGGGGAGACAGGCTCCTTGCCAGCCTTCTATCCCAGACACAGCGAGAGACCTGGATGGGAAAACCAGACCCCAGCTGCGCTGAGTTTAGGCAGAAGAGACTTCTGTCTCAAGGTCTATCAACTCAGAAACACAATTGTCCAACTAGGAAGAGGGATGGGGGTGGTGGGGAAGAAATGCCAGTCAAAACATCTAGATCCCACTGGTTTGTGGCGTGCCTGCCATAGAGAGGGGTCTGGAAATATTCGCTGCAGCACTAAGGGGGCCAAGGAGAAAGGGAGTAAAGAAGCAACTGCAAGAAATTTCTGTATTTCCTGTTTAGTTTCTGTCCTAGGGTCTTTGTGATACACTATCAAGGGTTATGTATACATATATACTTTTAATGTTCTCTCTTCACTCTTTCCCAGCCTTCCTCTTTTTTTGCTTTTTAGTATAGGGCTTTCTGAATATTTTTGTCTTTCCATTAAAGTGGTGGCTCATTGGAACCTGCCTACAGCTGGGCAGCTGGGTGGTGCAGTGGATAGAGCTCTGGGTCTGGAATCAGTGAGAAATGAGTTCAAATTACTAGCTGTGTGACTCTGGGCAAATCATTTTACCTTTGTCTCCTTGTATTTCTTCCATTAAACATAAATGTGAATATTATTATCCTCATATCTTCAGATAAAGATAATACAAATATCTACTTCCTAGGGTTGTTCTAAAGCTCAAATGAGATATGTGTAAAGTGCTTAGCTCAGTGCTATGGCATATAGTAAGGTGATTAATAAATACTTATCCTCTTCCCTATAGGCCAATGGGATACTTACCCAGCATCCTGTTGGCCCCTTCCAAGAAGCAGGGAGAGAAAGGAGTGCTCATGGGACAACTTCCCTGCTGCAGACACCAGTAGTATCTGTGACACTCCTGTACCAGGTCCCATCTTTCCTCCAAGCCCCCAAAAGGGTGATGGGCTGCCCTTTCAGTCCAACTGCACTCATAGTTGGACGGTCTTCTGTTCCTTCATCCCTTCAAATAAATTTGCCCTTGATGAAGTTAGGGCTTTAGGAAAGGGAAAAGGTTCAGAAAGTTGGAGGGAGATAGTGGGAGAAAAAATGGAGGTAACTCCAGCTGTCTCATTCTGAAACCAAAATAAGGCAGTTCAGCTCCTTTAAGGATCTTTCCCAAAATGTTGGAAATGTGCCTGGGGATTAAAACTTGCAGCAGGAGATACTGGGCTCCCTGTTCCCCCTACCCTGACTTGCCCAGCCTAACCCTGCCTCCTCCCTTTCTGCTTGGGTCTGTGCGCACAGAACTGGCCAAGAGGGGAAGCTGCCTCACTGGCTGCCTAGTCTCTCAAAGCTGAAAGCCCTGTAGATACTGCATCTTTCCCCTCTCCCCAGCCCGTGCTTTAGGGTGTGAATGGAGAAGTGTCACCTCAGCCCACAAATAATTTAATGAAATTTGCAGACTCCCCACCCTAAGGAGAGAAAATGCACAGCTGGAGACACATCCTGTCTCCCCCTCCTTCAAGGTGAGGTGATGGTGAGGGCAGGCCCAGTAACAGGGGAGGATATTGAAAGGTGGTGAAAAGAGAGAGCTTTCTTTTCTCCTTGTTTGAGGGATCAAAGTCCTGGCAGAAAATGATGAGGACAGCTTGCTGGCTAAGCCCCTTTAGTCCAGATTCCTCCATTCCCTCCTCCCACCCCTCCTTCTCATCTTCTGGCCCCATCTGGCTTCCCTGGCTAAGGAAACAGGGATTCCAATGGGTCCTGTGCCAGAGGCTTAAGCCATGTATCCAAAGGATGATTCTTTTGGTGTCAAGGGAGCATACATCCCTCAGATATACCAGACTCCCTCCCTAAATGCGCCCTGTAGCTGATATACCCTACCAGACCAAGTCTTAGTTCTAAGGACAGTACAGTGTGCGCAAATGCTCAGATACCATTCCTTTTATTTCTTTAAATTTCTATAAAATCTTCCATCCAAATAACAATAATCTTGTATGGCTGAGGTCCAGCTTTGCCTAGAAACAGGCAGCTGAACCAAGTAATGCCTACGAGGATACTTGCAACTTTAGGATGCTCTGAACCAAAGCCCTGCCCTCAGAGGAGTCCCTCCTTCTGCACTGCATCCGCCTCCCCACGGCCCTTTTAGGATCTGAGAAGAGACAGCATCTAGGTGTTCAGGTCACTGCCATTTATGCCATTTCAGGGACAGAAATCAGGCCACTCCTTTCCGAGGTGTGTCCTGGGGAGGTTTTTCAGAGGTCCTGGAGAAAGCGGGGGGAGAATCATGGATTCCCTCAAACGTCAGCATCTTGGGGGCAGAGCTCTGTTTGCCTTGAACTAGTTACAACTTCCCTCCCAGCTCCCCCCACCCCCGCCCACCTCCTGGGGTTCCAGGATCTTATTTGTCAAAATATATTATGAGAAGGAAGATATGTGGTGGTGCTGTTTCTATTCTGATCTCAAATTTCCCCCCACAACATGAAGCTTCAGTGTTACAGTCCAGAACTGAACTCACCCCTCTGAGAGCTAAGGAAAAGGGAGGAGAAAACTTGCCAGTTACTGTAATGGGGAATACACACTGTCCTTAGTGCACGTCCAGCTGTAGCTCACTGTACCATGTGCAGACATACCTCATTTCCCACAGCAGTGTCTTAGCATCTGTACAGAAACCGATTTTTTCTTAATCAGTCTTATCTTTTCATGGACTTAAGTAAGAGTACCAGGAGTGAAAATAATGAGGGCATAACCTCACTGGAGAAGTCTGAGGGGGATGTGGGTTTTGTTCTAGAAATCTGACCTTTAGAAAGGGTAAAGCTGACAAGGGGCATCCAGCCTCAGCAGCTCCAGTGTCCCCACATTTCTCAGCCCTTAGCCTGGGTAAGGTTTTTTTTGTGTAGAGGTTCACATTTGCTTTGATCTCAGGTGGGACTTTAGCTCTGAACACTGTAGCTCCCCTGACAGGGAACCCTGACCCTTCCTGTGAATCTTAGCTCCGAATAAAAGGAAATAGCGTCTGTTCTGCAAAGGCTGAAAGAAAAAAACTAGGAGTAATAGGGAGTCCCTGAAGCTTTTTGATCAGGGAAGAGATGTGATCAGAACTGTGGCAAGCCAATATGGCAGCTGTGTGGTAGGTAGATGGATGTGCAGGAGTGGGAAACCTGCGACCTTGGTGCCACAGGTGGCCTTCTAGGTCCTCAAGTGCAGCCTTCCAACTGAATCCAAACTTCACAGAACAAGTCTGGATTTAGTCAAAGGTCCACACTTGAGGATCAAGAGGGCCACATGTGGCTTTGAGGATATAGGTTCCCCATCCCTGGATTAGTTTTTCATTAAAATTCATCTATGTACTCCCCCTCCTCAAATATAAATAAAGTGAATCTTTTTTCTTTTGGAAAGCTGATATGTCTTTTGTGATGTGACTAGTCATTCTCTATTTCTCTTTTTGGAAAATTCTTGTTTTCCATAAATTAGATCAGGTTTTCTTTTTCTATTAAGGCACACCTACACATACATATCCCACCACTCCTAGGCCAAAGATGAGTGCTTCGGACAACAGGATGACTGTCAGCACTGTGAGGACTGAAAGTGATGACCGTTTACAAACTTTCCCAAATCTCTTTGCCAGCCATCAGGTGTGGCCTGGGGAGAAGACTTTCATAAGAAGTATATCCAGGCATTACACTTGTCTTCCTACTCTCAAAGAACTAAATATTGGTAACAGCTGGCCACCATCCTGTCTACAAAGACCATCCTCTCTATAAACGCTTGCTTCACAGTCTGGCTCACATCCTAACTGGCTGACAGAGATACACTTTCTTTGACATTAACCAGGCAGCAATGAGGCTTTCCACCTAGTGCCTGTCATTGGGAAATTTCAAAGGCAAGCTTCTGCTACATTAATCTGTTAATCCCCATAAGGGTGACGGCAACTTGAGATGATCCCCACTTTACAGCTGATGAAACTGAGGATGAAAAAAAGATGGAGACCCTCTGGTGTTTCCAGATTGACCCCTCCCCTCCCTAATCCCCAAATCATCCCCTGCCTCTGCTTTCCCCAGCCTCTTCCTAAGAAGGCTCTCACCTGCTCAGCTCTGCCAGGGCCCTGTAAGGAGATACATCATTAGAACTGGAGGGCTAATTATTGTTTTCTTTGTCTCAGCTAGGCCAAGCTGGGATCCCTGTTCTTTTGGGGCTCTAATCCTCTGTTGGTACCTAGAGAAATCCCTGGCAGTAATCCCGACAAGGTCATTACCATGGGCTCGCTTCCAAAGAACATCCCTCTCTTTTCCATTGCCTCTCTTAGCTTAGACATCTTGGTTCTTTCTGTCTTAGACTGAACTGACGTTGTCTGGAAAAGCTAATGGTTGGGAACCATCTTGGCACAGTCTGATTTGCAGTTTGACATAAATGAGCAATAGCATTCAGGGTACTCCTGAGATGATCTCCAGGAGCACTTCTTTAATAATTTATTGAAAATGCTCCCATCTCTCAAGAAGGGTAATATGAAAGGAGACTATAATCTGACTTTTCTACAAGGCATTAGGGCATTTGCCCAGCATTTTGGGGGGGAAATGGCTAGAGGATGGGGAGGTAGCAGCCATGGCCTGTGGTTTTAGGACTTACAGCATGAGAATTAACTTTAGAGAGGTCATCCCATCCTGGGGGAAGAGGGGGCCCAAGGCTTGATATTCTTTCTCCCCTTTGCCTCACCATATAGCAGAGCAGTGTTCCCTGGCACTACCCCCTCCTCTCTCCCCACCCAATCCTCCATGCTCCCTTTGAAATAATCATAGGGTAGGCCCTGTCTGGCTACGTTGCCATGCCAACTCCTCTAATTTCTTTTAATCCCAATGTTCCTTTCTAAGGAGACCTCCCCCAGCCCCTTCCCCCCTCCTCCCTGTAATGTGTTTTAATTGTAATAACTGCTGGGTTTTAAGGAGGTAATGACCATGTGTGGGGAGCCGAAGTTGGCCATGCTCCATTCCCTGAACTGTCCCATCAATGGCGCCAGGCAGCTCTATGCCTCCCAGCAGGAGTCTTGGAGATGCTGAGGGGCTGGGCCTGACCATGCAGGGCATGGGGAGGGGGTCAGTGGACTCTGGGCTAATGAACACAAGCCCGGGAGGAGAGACCATGGCCCCTGAAATATTTGTGTCCTGAGGACACTTTAGAGTGTGCTTCCCCTCTCCCGCCCCCCCAATTCTGCTACCACCCAATCTTTTCCAATTCTACCCCCACACCCCAATATGCCTTTAAGGGAACCCATGGGTCATTAACCTTGTGCTTCCCTAGCTAACCAGACTGCCTCAAGGATCATGGTTAACTCTTCACCTGCTGGTGCTTAGAAGGGGATTGTTTCTTTGTGACTGAGCCAATAGGCAACTTTAAACCAAGTAAAGTTTGGGGTCTGGAATTATTTTCCAAGCCTGGGATAAGGGTTTGGTATCAGTACATGAGATATGGAATAGTTCCAGGTGATGTTGGTCAAATTACTGATGTTTTCTGGGTCTCAATTTTCACCTTTGTAAAATGTGAGAATAAGACTACATGGCCTCTGAGGCCGTTTCTAACTTTAGACATATGGTTTTATAACTCTGTGGGATTTCTCTTCAGGCATTTTGTATAGAGGAAGCAAACAAGCATTTATTAAGTGTCTACTGTGTGCCACACACTAGGCTAAATGCTTTACAAATATTTCATATTCTCTCACAACAATCTTTGAGGTAGGGGCTAGTATTATACTCAATTTACAGATGAGGAAACTAAGGCAAGCAGAAGCTAAGAGCCGATACCCAGGGTTACAATGCTTGTGTCTGAGGCCAAATTTAAACTCAGGTCTTCCTGATTCCAGGGTCAGTTTTCTATCTACTGTACCACCTCCCTGCCTCATGGAGCACTGTGCTGGCAAAAGATGATGGCAAATATAGATAACTATGCCACAACACACTGACACCATCTCAGGCAGACTTGGGCCCCTTCCTCATCAAGGGGTCTCAGTTCTGTGCCCAGGCAGGGACAGTGTTCAGTCTTGGTCTAGCCTCTTTAGAGAAGGGTCAGGTTCCTTTCCTTGATGTCTCTGGCTATTTATAACCTCCTCATCACCACCCAGATCCCTGGGGAAAACACTGAGGTTAGACTCAGGTCTAGGGTTTCTCCAAAAGGCATTGCAGATTAGAACTATTTTCTTTCACAGAAAAGAAATGCTTACAACACAGTAATGCATAATTTTTATTAAACTCTCTTGATAGGTCATTATTTACAACACTGAAACCTGAAACATTTTACAGGATGGTAGTGTGAGTATGGTGTCTTTATCTTAGCTGTGTCCTCTCTTGAGCAGGTTTCTCAAGGTCCATGTCTTCTGCCAAGTCAGATCATGACTTGGGCTCATCCTCTTGTCTATGGTCGTCTTTTTTGAGAAAGGGTGGAGATTTTACAAAGAATATTTACTTCCAAAGATTCCAAAGATCCCAACATGTAAGAGGCATGATCTCTCTTCTTTCCTATACCACCTCATTCTCTTGGGGGAATGGAAATAGGTTCATAGTTTAGTTTGGTTCCCATAGATCATGGTCCCAATTCCCAGTTTAAAAACCTTTCTTGGGCTCAAGTCCCAGGCACTGTGGCTTCGTAGGGCTTCCATACTTGACTGACACAACTCTGCCTGGCTTCAAGGTCACTGTGCCTCTCCCAGTCCCTTGGAGATCATCTCTGGCACCTGAAACAGGACAAACTATACAGAGTAGAAACACAGAAGAAAGGATTTTTCTTTCCCCTTCATTGGCTCAGTTTATGGTGTCCATACTGGACACATCAGATAAGAATACCTGAAAAAAACATAGCTAAAAGACGACAAAGAGAAACAACAGCTCAGGCTTGCCACTTTTAAAGCTACAGAGAATCAATCCAGGGAGGCTGTCCAGGAGGGGATGCACCAGGCTCCATGTTGGGTACACTGGCCATATTCAAAATATGCCCCAGAGTAGCCTGGATTATAGGCAATAACTCCTCCAGCTGCCAGTTAACTCTGAACAAAGGACTTAGAAGCTTTCCAATTCTCAGACACGTAAGGTGGCCTTTAAGATTGGGAATGACCATCTCAGGATCATTCTTTGGTCACTTCTGATCAGGGAAAAAAAGCCAAGCAGAAGAGGCAGGTAGAGGTCAGAGGCCCAAGTTCAGCCTCCTTTAGGTGACATAGGTTCCCACTGCAGTAATTGAATAATTGCCATAGATCCTGCTTCCTGCTCCTTTCCTAACTCCACCTCCATGCCTAGGAAGTCCAAGGCAGAGTAGAGTTCCTCTTTTTAAAGGTCTATGGACACTAGTGATTTTGCTGGATTAGCGGCCAGTTCTCTTGAAGACTGCTCTCCCTTCCTCCTGCCATCATGGGGACCAAGGAATTGCTGCAGTATCGTCCCAAAGTCCTGCATTGAGCACATGTCCTCAGAGGTGGGCAGGGAACCCAACAGCATATGCTCTAACCAGAGAGGTTTGGGGGAGGGACCTTGATTACCACCATTACCACTAAAATGCATGCTATTACATGATATAAGTACATAAAAGAAATAAAGAACCAAGTGTTATGTGAATTCTAAGCCAAACCCCAATGAGCTGTTTCTGTATCTATGCTGAGTGGTATTGGTGAGGAGATAGTAGGTTCCCCTGGGGTGCTGTTTACAGGGGATAAAGACTCCCCTGGGGTGAGTCTGCTACTCTTATCTGATGCTGTTGAGGAGGAGGGCTGGGTATGGGAGGAATTAGGCCCAGAATGGTGCTCTCATCAACCTCTAAATTTCCCACCCTGGGGCAAAATCTTGGAAGGCACTGGCCTAGTTATGGCTCTGGGTCTGAGAGATGTCATGAAGAGTGGGGCATGGGTCACATTAACTCACCATTCAAATCACCATCTTCCCTGTTCAATGTCATCTTATGGTAACAAAGACAAAAACCAGAAGGGCCCAAACTCAGGGGAAAGTAGAATGTGAGTCACACAGATAGTAGGCTAGATACATCCACCCAGTACCAGGCCGAGAGACAGTGTCCTGGATTTCAAATCACTGCTGTTTTCAGCCCTATTGGAAACAAGTTTATAGCACTGATACCTCCAGGGCATATCATCAATTTTAAAAATAATAATAGCAAACATTTATATACAACTTACTATGTGCCAGTCACTTTGCTAAGCACATTACAAATATCTCACTTGTTCCTCACAACAACCCTGGGAGGTAACTGCTATAAGCATCCCTATTTTACAGTTGAGGAAACAGAGGCAACAGAAGTCAAGTGATTATTACTAGAGTCCCAAACTCAGGTCAAGATTGGAACTCAGTTTTTCCTGACTCCAGATCCAATGCTTTATTTACTTCATCACTTAGCTGGAAGGGACTTCAGAGGCCTTTTGGTTTAATACAGAAGAATTTACTCCTGTAACGTAACTGACAAGTATTTGTTCATAGTAGACCTCTGAGGAATGGGAATCCAAGTATTTGTTCATTGTAAACCTCTGAGGAATGGGAATCCAAGTATTTGTTCATTGTAGGCCTCCAAGGAATGGGAATCTACTACCATATTCCTGGATCATTCCCATTTCTGGGTCATTCCCAACCTACCTATAGGCAAAAAGAGATGGAAAGTAGAAGAAAGGCAATCATCTACCAGGTTTTCTCTGAGGTATTCGAGAATGCTGGCAACCTGCTTGGATCAAGACAAACCTCTGATCTGGATATCCTAAGTCTGGGAGTGGAGTTGTAGCATCTGAGACCCACGTTTGAAGTTTTCCTATTGTGGGGGTTGACTCTGGGAAAGTGTGGGCTAGATATACTAGAGAATGAGAGTGCTGTATGTGCTGACTAGAATGATATCTAGGATGCCCTCTTACCAAAAGAGAAAAGTGGCTATTATTTTAAAGAGGGACATCAAAAAATGTTTGTTTCTAGATCATCTACACTTCCCATTTTAGCCCTTCCACTACTTTTACTGGAAAGCCATCTCATAACAAAGGATTTTTAGAAGGAAAAATTTAGCAAAATTAACCAGCACCTTTAAAAATAGACTAACATTATCTTCAGTATTTCATGTCCATTTTTTCTCCTTTTCTGTAAAGAAGTAGGGAAGGGTGACTTCTCATGTCTCTTCTTCAGGCTAAGCTTAGTTAACAATAATTTCACAGCCTTCAGTTTTGATTGTTAGGGTATTTTGCATTTATATTGTTGAAGGGACAGTCTAGATTATTTTTCTGGTTTTCGACTTACCTCACTTTGTATCAGTTCATACATGTCTCCCCATGCCTATTTTGTATTCTACAAATAGGCATAATTTGTTACAGCACAGAAATATAATATTCCATTAAAATTCTAATATCACAATTTGTTTAGACATTCCTCAGTTAACAGATATCAATTTGTTTCCAGCTCTATATTATGACAGAGTGCTGTTATAAATATTTTGGTGTATATGGGTTCTCTCTCTCTCTCTCTCTCTCTCTCTTTCAGTCATTCGTTGAGAATTTCTTGAGGTCTATGTCTATGGGATAAAGTTTACAGGCATTTTAGCCACTTTATTTGCCACAATCCAAATCCCTTTCCAAAATGGATAGAGCAATTCACAGCTTCAACAGCAGTACATTAATGCCCACAAATCTCCCAACATTGACTTTTCCCACCTTTTGTCTTCTTTGCCAGTTTGCTAGGTGTGAGATGAAGTTTCAGAGTTGTTTTGATTTACTTTTTTCCTATTAGTAATTTATAATTTTCATTTGATTTTTTTTTCATATAGTTTAAGAATTTTCTCATCTAGTTTACCATTCTTCTTTGGAGAACTGTTTGTTCATGTTCTTTGGTCAGGAAGTGGCCATTATAATTATGCCTGAAGTATGTAAATCTTAAAAGTTCATTTGTATGTAGTGTGATACGCACCTCTCAAAACTCATGTTCCATCTTGATCAAGATTGGTTGACCATACCCTCAAAGGAACCTTGATCTTTAGGACCATTCATTCCTGTTAGTCTTGAAACAGTACAGAGAAGCTCTTGGAAGAGGACATCATCTTAGACTCAAGACACCAAAAAATTTTGCTATGGAGCTAGGTGGGAGGTGAACCTATAATTCTTGCATGTAAGATGGTTATTCTCCAGGAAGCTGGTGGAAGTGGAGGCAGGGCAGAGAGGACACAAGGAAGGAGGAATAGCTATGATGAGTATCCATAGAACCAAAGGATTTTTAGAAGAAAAAATTTAGAACCATTAGTAGATATTTCTTATTTAGAATAATGTTTCATGGAATAATAAAGTGTTAAGAGTTGGAAAGAACCTTAAATATTAAATGGTATAGTTGCTTACACAACGTAAGCCTCCCTAGACAAGTGGTAATCCAATCTTTGCTTGAATGTTTCTAATAACAGGGAACTCACTACTTTTTGACCACAGTCTGTTTCATTGTTGAGCAGTCCTAATTGTTTGGAAGTTCTTCCTTATATTGGGCTGAAATATGCTTTTATATTAATTTTACCTATTGACCACAGTTCCAATCTGTGGAACCATACTGAAAAAAAAAATTACTCCCTTGTCCATATGAAAGTACTTCAGATACTTGAGAAAAGCCATCATTTTCCCTCTAAGTCTTCTTTTCTCCAGGGCAGGGATTCTTAACCATTTCTTTCTGTCATGAAATCTGGTGATCTGGTGAAGTCTATGGATTCCTTTGCAGAATAATGTTCTTAAATGTGTAAAAGAAAATATGAAGGATTACAAAGGAAAGCAATTTATATTGAAATAAACATTCACGTGTGTACATGCACATGTGTTTACGCACGAACACATGTATGCATGTATAATACATATATACATGTGTGCTTTAAGTATATAAAGCACACATATAAGTGTGTTTATGTGCATATATGTACATTCATACACATGGGCACATATATGCATGTATATATTGTGTATGTATGCATGGATATATGCATATATGTATATGTGTGTAAATGCACATATATGTTTGCCCATGCATACACATACATGAATGTGTGATGCACATAACACACAGCACATTATTCATGCATATACACATATGTATATGTGTACATGCATGTATATGCACATACATGTGTGCACACACATATACATGCACGTGCATATATGCTTAAAGTTCATAAACTCCTGCTGTAAGGCCAAACAACTCTCATTCTGTTGGGCTTATCCCTGGATGGCCTGACTTTTCAGGCTGCTCCCCACCCTGGTTACCCACCCTCCCCTGGATACTCTACTTTGCCAGTTTCCCTCCTAACATATGGAATATGATACTTCTCTCTCCTGGGCAACATCTGGGTTTTGAGATGATGAAGATCTGAAGAGACAAGGTGACCACAGGCTATAGCGACTAGAGCCTAATGCCCAATTCTCCAGGGAAACCCAATTACATAGGCACTCTAATTTGTCTCAGCCAGTTTTCCACTGTAAGACTTTGCAGTCCCATTGATTTCATTCATGCCTTTTTGTAACAGAGTCTAGAACCATTTGGAGAGTGAGGAGGAAGAAACTGAAGCAAAATCTGATTGTTTGAAATGTATGTCATTCATAACTGGATAGAAATGTTCAAACTCATTCCTACTTTCACCAAAGTCCTCTTACACCAATGCCTTCTCATCCATATGGTGAAATATTTTAGATGTGTGCTTTGGAGTCCAACAGTGAAGTATTTCTAAAATTGTGTGTGTGGTGTGTGTGTGTGTGTTTTCTCCTAATTTAATGTGCCAGACAAGTCTCTCTATAATTAAAACCAGAAACAAGGACTAGACTTAGAGATTTGAAGGCTGTAAAATTCTAGAACAGGTTTATGTAAAGCAATTAAAAAGGAGGTTAAAAATTGTTTAAAAATTAAACACTAATTACTACCCCCACCCCCCCAGCCCCCTTTCTGTTAAGCGGTTCTGGCTATGGCGCTCTGAGAAAGATATAAAAAGTGAAGCCTTGCGCTTTGTTGCTGTAAATCAGGTTGTGTAAATGCTTCTCTGCATTTTGCAGTCAAGCCCATCTGCTGTCAATTAACCTAAATCACGTCTTTTCAATTAAACTGACTTAGAGGCTGGATCATGAAGTCTGGTAGCAAAACAGGGAGGGGAGTTGTGGAGGGTGGGAGAAAGGTGAAGTCTGATTGCAGGCTGCGAAGTGGAAATATCTTTTAAAAGGTGTGATGCCATTTTAGTGTTTTCCATATAAAATGGGGTATTATTCTCTGCCCTATTGGGAGCAATGAAGGATGAAAACCAAGTCAGGGAGGTGGGTCTCGTGAGCTAGAAGTAAATGAATTCCTGCCAGTCGCAGCTAGGAGATGAGGGCCATATTGTGTTGTCCGCTGCCTGGGCAGTATCAACAGACCCTCGCTCTAGGACGGGTTTATTGTGCTCTGGGAAGGGCGAAACCAACGGAGATGGGCTTTGGCCATAGCATGAGGGGCTTAAGGGAAACACAAGAAAGGATTTCCTTGTCAGGAGGCAGCTACCTAGGTAGGGGATGGAGTGCCGGACCTGGACTCAGAGGGAGACCTACGCTTAAATTCTGCCTCAGATATTTACTACCTGTATGACCCGGGGCAAGTCATTTAATCTCTGTCTGCCTCATTTTCCTCCACTGTAAAACAGAAATAATAATGGCACCTACCTCACAGGGTTGTTGTTAGGATCAAGTGAAATATTCTTTGTAAAGTGCTGAGCCCAGCGTCTGACACAGTAGGCACTTAAATGTTTATTTCCTTCTCCTCTTCTTCAGAATGGTGGCTTTACACTGCAGAGCAGTTATTAATGTCCCCTTAATAAGGGGATGATAAGGGGACATTACATAATAGAAAGCACAGAACTCAGCTTTCAGAGACTTGGGTTCTAGTTCCAGTTCGGTTATATGAGAAGTTATTTTCCATCTTTGAGTCTCAGTTTTTCCTTTTTGTAAGATCAGGGGATTAGTGTAGGGATTCTTAACTTGGGTTCACAGAACTTTTAAATATGTTTTATATTGAATACATTTATAAATATATGTAATATTTCATTTATTTATAAAGATGTTTAATACATTTTACATTTGATATATTTTGATAACTGTATTTCAACATAATTGGTTTCTTTAGCAAGCCTGTGTACTTTATGCATTTTAACATGATTTTGAGGAGTTCATAGGCTTTACAGGATTGTCAAAGGAGTCCAGGCCCCACCAAAGATGGTCCAGAACCCTGGACCAGATGATCTCTAGGTTTCTTCCAGCCCTAACACACTATGACCTTCAGTTTCAGAATCTCCCATGGTAGGGGGCAAAGGCAAAGAAATACTCTTAATAGGAGTCTTGGTTCTCTGGGAGGGCTTACCTGCATGACTCTGGTGAGAATCCAGGGAGGCTGATAAACATGGAAACCTCTGAGGGATTGTCCTTCAATCTATTCTTCAATCCTTTACTCTTTTGAGAGGTTTTCATTTGTGTCTATTTATGTTTTATTGGGTTTTATTGTGGTAGATTAACAAATCTCTAAGCCAAATCTGGGCTTATCTAGTTCAACCTGAACCTGAACAAGTGCTCCTAAACATACCTGGAAGGTGATGTTTTGCTTTCCATTAGTGAGAGCTATCATGTTTTCCATGCATCTTTTTTCTTCTCTAAACATTTCTAGTTGCTCCATTTGGTCTTCATATGACACGATCTTGGGGTTCTTTACCATCCTGGTCTCTTGCCCCCTTGGTGTGTTACAGCTTAGCATTGTCCTTCCAAAATATGGTACCCAGAACTGAGCGCAATAAGATGAAAGGCTCCTAAAATCCATAGAGACCATGCAGTCTAGGAGCTCTTAATCTTTTTGAGTAAATCATGGATTCCTTTGCTGAGCTAACTCCAAGTTATCCTATGTATGTATCTTATTTGTACATAGTCCTTTGTGTTCTCTTCTTATTATGAGCTTTCACAGCACATCCTATTCCTCTTTTTTTCCTGATCAATTAGCACAATGCCTGACATATAGTGAGTACTTAAATTCAGGCTGATGACTTGGTAAAGCCTATGGACCTTTCTCATAATAATGCCTTTAAATGCATAAAAATACATTGGATTACAAAGAAGATAAAAAGATAAAGATGTGACTTTTTCCCATCCAACAACATCTCCCTGGTTAAGAATCATTCTTCTGGTCCACACATCAGTTCACAACACAAGAGATTAAGCTCAGAGAGAAAGCCAAGCCTAGAATATACATCTTTTGATTTCCAACCTAGTTTTCTTTCTACAACCCCATGCTAGTGCAAAAATTCTTCCCTATTAAGCTTTTAGCGTTGCTTCCTGGAGAAGAGGAAGATTGCTGCTCTACCATCAAGGTGCCTCAATTGTTGATGGGAAAAAATTGATGTCTGGCTTACTTTTCTGCTTAGTATTTACCTGTGATTTATTTACTCATATTTCTCATTACTTGGAGTCTTCTAGCCTCAGCCTGCTTCTACCAATGCACGACAGGTGAGGTGAGGTTCCACCTAAATAAAGGGACTCATTTAAATTTAGAGTAGTGGTTTGGGATCCTCTTCTACGGAGAAAAAAAAATAGTCTTTGTTCGACTAGGACTGAGAAAATTCCCTCCCTTAGTTATAAGGACACAGGTGAGAGACTGAATGTGTGGGTTGTTGATGAGTGAGGTTTTTTAAAAGTGCTATTTCTCTTCCTTTATTTCTGCAATAATCTCTTTGAGCAATTAATAGTTTATTTGAAAATCTCACTTGGGACTTAAAATCAAAAGCTCTTTTGAGGGAGGGCCTGGCAGAGTGGTATATAAAAGCTCAAATTTATATAGTTTTACAGAGGATTTTCCTCACAACAGCACTGTCATAGGTAGTATAAGAAGTATCACTTCAGTTTAGAGATGAGAAAACTGAAGTGTAGAAATATTGCCATTTGCCCAAAGTCGTAACACTTGTATATGGCAAAGACAGGACTCAGATCCAGATCCTACTGACATTATGGAGTTTTTCCACTGTTCTGTGTTTTGTCATCTTTCAAACTTTGGTATGTGAGTAACAAGAAGCAATTACTAGGCAGAGGTACCGAACCAAATACAAAAAAAAAAAATAGTCCCAGTCCACAAAGAATTTGCATTCTATTCTGGAAGGCAACACACAAAAGGGAGATGAAAAGCAGGTATTGGATGGGAAGAGCATGAAATTACCTGTGTAGGGGGAATCACATTGAAGTCTGGAAATTCTGAAGTGTAGACAGGAGAGGAATGAAGGTTGACCAGTTTCGGGCCATCTCTAGACTGGAGTCCCCTGGGGGAATGCAAGAGTGTGGCACTGAGTTAACTCTAGAGAGTCAGTGAGGACCCTCTCTGTCCCATCAAGAGAACTTGCTGACATATATGGCCAGAATCACAACAGCTACCAGACTTCTCTATATGGCCATCTGATTACATGAGGCCCTGTATCTCCTTTTCCCCATTTTGGTCCAATCCAAACCTACTAGCTAAGGTCAAATACTGTAGAACAAGCCTGTGGCTCAAGCCTGGGAGTGGAAGGAAACATGACACAAAGACCACCTAACAATGAACAGAAATGAAGTTTACTTAAGAATAACTCTGGAAGGATGTTCATTAAGGGTGCAGTACTGACTCAGGTAGGGACAGTCTCCCATATATACATACAGACAAAGTCTGAGCTGCACTGTTCCTCCTGTATTGGACTTTTTAAGCTTTTTATCCCTTTGGCAACTAGAAAACTGTGCTAATGGCTCCATTTAGTTCCTACAACATTTCAAATTTTTGATATGGCTCCATTGCCTTTCAGGGTAAAACTAACTCAGATTACATGCAGGGATTTTAATAGACATTATTCCTACCATACTGACCAAAACCCCCGAATAAGTGGAAATTCTGGATCTAATGTCCAGGGAGTCAGGTAACTGCTTCTTTTTCCCTCCCTTCCCTCTAAAAGTATAAACAGAATAGGTTGCTTCCCCTGTAAGGGCTGAAATATATTCTACATGGACTTCTTGGAGATACATTTTATTAAGGAATGGGGAAGACACTTCTCTCATTCTAGCTCCCCCCCTTTACCTTTCCATCCTTCTTATACCTTATTTTCCCTCTTACTTCCCCATTACTCTGTGGTCCAGTGACGGTAGCTCCCTTGATGTTCCTCACGCAAGACGTTCTATCTCCCAACAGCAAATTCCCATGTGTCCCACATGCCTGGAATTCTCTTTTTCCTCACCTCTGCTTCCTTTCACTTCTTTCAAGCTGAAATCTCATATTCTGTAAGAAACTTTCCCCATCTCCCTTAATGCTAGTACCTTCCCTCTCTTGATTATCTCTAACATATCTCATATATTAATTGATTGTACGTAGTAAATTTTATATTGTCTCCTCCACTGGACACTGAGCTCCTTGGGATCAGTGATTGGTTTTTTGTTTGTTTGTTTGTTTTGTTTTTGCTTTTCTTTGTATTCCCAGTGCCTGGTACATAGTTAGCACTTAATAAATGCTCATTGACTAACTACCGAATGACTGTTTTGTAGTAGAACATCCAGTTCCCCTAAGGATTTCATTCAGCTCATGTTCAAGTCCCATGGGTGTGGGTCCGGTGAAATGAGGATGAGAAGTGAATTACTCATCTGGTTTGACTCCTGGCATGCAAGCTCCCAGTTTATGCCAATATCTCCCTGCTCTGAGGTTTGTTAATTTGATAGATGCCTTCATAACTGCTCTCAACTTAGTGCAAAAGAATTGAAAAATAGAGGTTGGGGGAGACAAGGGTGGTGCTCAGAAGTCATCATCCTTCCTAGCTACCTTAGGATTAGGAGTAGTGAGGAAGAAGGAAAAGTTGGGGCAGGAGTCAGAATGTGAATAGAAGGTAGGGTAGGGGAAGTGGAACTGAAATAACAGATGCAGCAGTTGGTAGTATAAGAGAACTATGGACACCAGGAAGACTGCCTTCCCATCCGCTGCTTTTTCTAAGAAAAGAAAACAAGCGTGAGAGAGAGTACCGTGAGTTTTGCATGGCAGACTCTATGATGCTTCATAATGGATGCACAGTCCACAATTCCTGAACTCAGAATGGGATCCATTGTATCCATCAAACCTTGAGCAGCAGAGTCAGTACTAAAGCCAGAGAGATATTGACTTTCTGAAGGTCAAACAGGTAGTAAGTGGTAGGTCTCTCTGACTCAACGTGTAGTGCATATTCTATTACATAGGAGTTAAGCAACTAAGATGTGCCTGGGTTTCCCTTTGGATGAATGTGACCTGAGACAGACTGACTTGCTCCAAGTCCTCCAGCGAGTCAGTGATGTAACTGGTAAATGGCAGGTACCAACTCTTCATTTTGTGCAGACACATTCTTTGTGAACATCTCAGTTATAATGCAATTGTGGAGAGGCTCTCTGAGACTGGAATAACATCACTTGTTTTGAGGCTTGCTTCGTTCCTTGTCCTCAGGGCTCATAGCCAAGCTGATCTGACATTTCACTCCCTCTTTCATCCACATTCTTGTAATATAGACAAGCGCCTAGCCCTGTGATGGTGAGCAACTCCCTGATACCATGGCCAAAGCAGTAGCCTCATAGTATGACTCCATAGGCACTCCACTTCCTGTGGTTAAGAAGCTTCCCACTGGGGACACCTGCCATCTAAAGTTAATAGTCCTTCCAAAATCCCACCTTTGACCTCAGAAGTGGCTTCAAAGCATCTTCTGACTTTCAGAATTGTTTCTTGCTCTGTATTTATATCCCCAGTGCCTGGTACATGGTGAACACTTATTAAATGGTTATTGATTAATTGAAAGAGACAGCCATTGCAGTGTTATAGTTAAGGCTAGGATTTTCCAAGATGAATTCCAGCCAGTGTTGCTTTTAGGTTGGGCTAGCGGAAATGGACGTTCAGAAATATGGTTAAAAGGGCAGGGATTGTGACAAGCCTTTGGCTTACATTATTGGTCATTCTTGTCCATTAGGTTTACCTGAGATAGGAAGAATTAGGAGAACTTAGCTGATCTCCCAAAATGGTTGCTGTGGGATTCATGGGTGAAAGTTAGAGGCAGATGCAGTCAATGTAAGGAAATATGTTCTCTCTCTTCAAATCACCTCGTATTCACTTGTCCACGTGTATCCCGTATTTCAGCAGAAGAATGCAGATTTATTGAGGGAAGGGGCTGTTTTGTTTCATCTTTGTACCTCTAGCTTATTAGAAGTTTAACTGTTGAACTTAATGATACATATAAAAGTTCTCCGAAAAAGTCTGACATCAAGGGATTATCAGCATTAATTATTTCATTGCTAATTAAAGCTCAGGTCACTCCAGCACATCTGTCTTGACTCCCTTAAGAACCTTCTCTTCATCAGTAATTGCTGGTAGTTCCTCTGAGTCAGGGCATCTCAGAATTTTGAAGTTGGAAGGAACCTCAGAGGCCATATAAGCTAGTCCATATCTGATAAAGGAAATCCATCTACCACGTGTCTCCCTTTGCGTAAACCCCCTCCAAGTGAGATGGAACTACCAGCCCATTTCCATTTCGAATGACTCCTTTTTGTTAGGAAGGCCTACCATAAATCCAACCTCAACTTCTCTCTTTCCATCATGAAGGCCATGTCATATCTGTCTAATCAGCGATACAAATGCCTAGGGGGTACCTGACTATTAGGTGAAACTTCCATTAAACATGGTTCTGGTGAGTGAATGAAAAGGCATTTTAATTCTTACTTTGTGCTGGACACTGTTAAGTGGTAGGGATGCTAATACTAAAAGAAAGGCAATCCTTGTTCTCGAGTAGCTTATACATAAGTAATTGGTGGACAGGGAGGGTCTTTCTTTAATTTAAAATATTTATTTTCAATTAACAAGTATCTTTTGCTTTTCCTTCCTACCATTCACCACTAAAAATACTCCAAAAAGCAAAAAAGCCAAAAAAACCAAACACCCTTCTCCCTCAAACCTACACAAGCAGCAGCAACAACAAATAATCCTTGTAACAAATATAGATAGTTCAGCAAAATAAATTCCTGCATTGTCCATGCCCAAAAACGTATGTCTCATTCTGCATCTTGAGTCTATTACCTCGATGTCAAGAGGTGGATAGCATGCTTTATCATCATTCCTTTGGAACTGTAATTGGCCTTAAGTCTTTCAAAATTATTTGTCTTTACAATATTGTCGTTGTTATAAAAATTGTTCTCCTCTTTTTGAAATTCATTCTGCTTCAATTAATACAAGTCTGTGGACCCCACGTTAAGAACTCCTAATCTAGAGTATCTGGTTTAAACCAAAGAGATGAAATTTAACAGACATAAATGTAAAGTCCTGTATATAAGTTTTAAAAAATGAATTTTATTGATACAGGAGAGAGAAACACAGCTTGGCACCAGTTTGGATGAAAACAATCTGAGGATTTTAGTTGACTACAAATTTAATAGAAACCAGCAAGGAATATAATATAGTTATTTTTTTAAAAGCCAACACAATTTTAGTTGGGCTACATAATAGCTATATAGTTTCCAGAGCATGAGAATTGAGTCTCATAGTAATCTATACTGATCAGATCACCATGCTTAATTCTGGTACCTCATTTTAATAACATCGGCATTTACGAAGTAAGCAGAAATGAGAAAGGATCTTTAAACCATGTCAGAGTAAGACATATGAAGAAATTGGGAATGTTTGGCCTGGAGAAGAAAAAATGCAAGAAAAAGAGAATGGCTGTTATCAAGAATTTGAAGGGCTACTGGCTCTAGTGCCCCCTCGAGATATAACCAGATCCCCTTGCTCTCAGTTGAGTGTGTCAGAAATTTATCATTATCACCATCATCATCACTGTTATCATCAGTATCCTCATCAGCAGCAACAAGTAGCATTTACTGAGCACCTATAATATGCCAGTCACTCTGCTAAATCCTAGAAACACAATGAGAGGCAAAGAACAATATTTGCCCTCAAGGAACTCACATCCAAATAGAGGGAAAGCACTCAAACTATGTACATACAAGACAAATACAGTATAAAACAGAGGTAATCTCAAAGGGAAGTCACTAGCAGGGAGGTGAGGGAGGAAAATAGGAAAGGCAGAGAGTAAGATTTAAACTAAGTCCTAAAGGAAGCCTTGAGATGGAGTTGAGGAGGAATGGCACCCTAGGCATGGTCAGTGAGAAGGTATGGTTTGGGAAATGAAGTATTGTGTGTGAGGAATAGTGAGGACTTCAGAGTTGCTGGATCATAAGGAGTTTGGAGGGGAGTAAGGTATAAGATTGGAGAAGGGGCCAGGTTGTAAGGGCCAAAAAGAAGAGTTTATTGAATGGAGTGTGGAGGAGAAGGTGACATTGGGAGACCTACACTTGAGGAAGATCAGATTTGGTAGCTGAGTGGAGGATAGACTGATGTGGAGGAAGACTTGGGGCAGGAAGTCCAACCAAGGGGCTCATGCAATAGTTCAGGCTTGAGGTGATGAGAGCCTACCCTAAGGTGGTAACTATGTGAATGGAGAGATGGGCATGAATATGAGAGATGTTATGAAGGTAGAAGTGATAAGACATTGGACAGGTAGGGTAAGTGTGAGAGAGGAGTTGAGGACGACCAACATGGTGAACCTTGGATATCTTGGAAGATGGGTGTCTTCTTTGGTAATAGGGAAATTGGGAAGAGGTAAGGGCTTGTATATGTTTTGTTTTTACTTATTTTTACTCAGTTTCCCCTCAAAAACTTTCAAGTTCCTTAGGGGTAGGGATTATTTGCTTTTTTACCTTTGTATTCCTAGTACTTACTGATGCCTGGAACATAGTAGATGCTTATGGAATTTATCAAGAGGGACTATACTTAGGAAGAAATGATGCTTTCATATTGTGGTGCTGTAAAATATTTTTGAGAGTCTTTTGGACAGCAAGGATATCAAATTACTCAATAATTGAAGCAATTAATTCAGGCTCTTTCTTGGAAGGTTAAATACTGAAGCTGGAATACTTTGCCCATATAATGAGAAGATGGGACTCATTGGAAAGGACCCTGATATTGGGAAATATTGAAGACAAAAAGGAAAGGGAACGGCAGATGAGATGGATAGAGAGTGTTATAGAAACAATGTATGTGAACTTGGACAGATTTTGTGAGATAGTGGAGTGTAGAAAGGCCTGGGATGCTATGGTCCAGGGGTCACACAGAATCAGACAAAACAAAATACTTGTTTTATTTTGTTCCAGGGAGTAGATCTAAATATGTTGGGTAATTACCAAGGAGGCAGATTTTTGTAGACCTTTGTAGCATTTAGAGCTGTCCAATACTGGAATGGGCTATCTTGTATGGTAGTGAATTGTATATAACCAGAGTATGCAAGCAGAGATTGGATGGATCACTCGTCAGGGATGTTATAGAAGGGATTACTGAATAGTAATGGAGGCTGGACTGGTTGATCTCAATGGCCCCTTATAACTCTGAGCTTCTATGATTATTCCACATATATTTTTAGGACAGGGTTCCTCTGGGTACCCTCTAGCCCCAAGGAGAGGCCCCATTTCCCTTCAAGAACAATGATGTTGTCCCACCCTTATTTGATTTCCCAGTATGTAATTAAATGTAGACTTGCAACACTATGTAATCATCAGGGTGGGTGGGTGGAGAGGGGGGGATAGGCAGGAGATTTGAGGAGGGAGAAGCCCAGGCATTTACAGATCTCACTTAATAATTCAGGGCTGGCTAGAGTTGGAGTGAGGTATTTTACACTCTGGGAAGGCAGATAATGAATCATTCTTCTAGAATGAGAGAACTTTTTATTTTTTTCCCAATAAAATCATTAAACTGGGATTTCTGGAGGCCTGACACTTTGTGGCCCTCATGGAATTGACCCGGAGTGTGGGTGACAGGAAGAATTATGCTGTAATTAAGGTGGAGGGGCTGTGATAGGAACAGGGACAGGAAGAAGAACTCTAACTTTACAGATAGACACATAGACATGCAGATACAAGATGAGACTTACGAAGGAAGGTTAGGTCTCTGAATTTAGGCAGGAGAGAAGGGAAAAGGAAGGGGGAGTATGCCGATTTCTCATCACCCCAGCTGACATATGGTTTCCCAGTGGCTGTTCCCCAGGGCTGTGGCAGGTTGTATGCTTTGAACATATGTTTGGTATTATCGCTGTTTTTATAATAATAACTGCGGTCTTGGAGGGGGAAAATACTTAATTAAAATGCAGCACCCTGCAACATTTTTCATTGTTATTGAAGAAACATAGGGCTGGGAAGGATCTCCAGAGGTCATTGACGCCTTCCCCTGCATCTAACCCTGGCCAGGAAGGTGGCCTTCTAGCCTTTCCTTGAAGGTTTCCAATAAGGGAGAGTCTGCCACTCATTTCTGTAGCCAATAGCCCTGACTCTAAGAAAGTCCTTCTTGATACCAAACCTACAAAGAGAAGGAAAATGTGTAATATTTAGGAATTTGGAGTTGCAATGTAATAAATACTAGATGACTGACTGGTTGATAAGGACACAATTGGTTGACCTGGATTTTGCCATAATTATCACGCTATTCTGCATGCTTATTTTGACAACCATGATTTTATCCATGTAGGTATTCCTTTCACTCTTCTAGGTAGTCATCTCTCCTGACGCCTCATTCTGTGAGATTCTGGTGTATGTTTTTGCATGAATTGTCCATACAGCATCCATCCAATGTTCTGGAGTCTTTCCCTGGTTCTTTTAATATTTGGGGGGGTGGGTACTGATGTATCATTTAGTCCAGGGGTGGGGAACCTGTGGCCTCGAGGCCATATGTGGTCCTGTAGGTCCTCAAGTGTGGCCCTTTGACAGAATCCAACTTCAAAGGGCCGCACCTGAGGATCTAGAACACTACATGTCAAAGGGCTGTACTTGAGGATGTAGAGGGCCACATGTGGCCTTGAGGCTGCGGGTTTCCCATCCCTGATTTAGGTTATTTTATCTGGATTGTTTCTTTTATTTGGAGAAAATTGCTGAATAATAACAATGAGATTGATAATAATGATAACTGTCATACATTTAAGGTTTGCAAAGTACTTTCCATCTGTGAACTCATTGGCTCTTGATCTTACAAAAACCTTGTGAAGGGCTATGGTTATTATTATCTCCACTCTGAAGGCAAATAAATTGAGGTTGGAGAGAGATCAACGATTTATCCAAGGTCACACAGTATCTGAAGCATGATTTGAATCCAGGTCTTTTAGAAGACCTTAAATTTAGGACTCTGTGCCCTAAGTTCAGGACTACAGGTCTGAAATGATCATATCTTATAGCCTAAGAGTCAGACTTTTGAACCAGAATAAGCTTATCTTGGATCAGAGGGGCATTCCAGACTGCACACAATCCCGACTTTTCATCATTCCTGGCCATCTTTGACTTCGCACAAGACTTAGACATAAAAAGAAAAGTTAGAATTGAGAGCTAGGGAGTACTTTAGGAATCCCCTAGTTTAATGCACTCATTTTATATGTGACCATTGGCCCTGAGAGGGGTGGTGGTGGGGGGAAGAGGGTGATAAGGGGTCCTGAATCTAGATTTGCACAGAACCTGGGTTCAATTTGAGGGTGGCCTGAACCCAAAGAGAGGGAACCAGGCTCTTCTCATCTCTCTGCTTCATTATGCTCCTATATTTATAGAACAAAAGTTAGGTTTGGCTTAAATCTGGGATTTCACCAAAATGGATTAATAAGAGTCCCTTCTAGAAGTGACACTCAGTAGATAGCAGATATAGCATTTCGTTATTGTTTATCCTTTGTTTTCAAAGAAGACTGGTGCCATTATAGGGCAATATCTTGACTTGTGCATGAATAGGATTTAAGTGAGGAAGAGCTGCATGAAGATGGCAGCCTCACTCTCTCTTCCAGAGTCACTGAAGGCCGGTGGCAGCATAAAAGTCAAGACAACTGGTTATGGTCCAGAATGCAGTGAATGACCTTGGCATCTTCCATGTCTGACCAAGTTCTAAGCACTCCACAACACCTGCTTTAGCCACCTTCATGGCCATTGGAACAAATTGTTCTTATCCACCCATTCTACCAGAGGAAGTCTTGTATGGGGTATTCAGGGAGAACTAGCACCTCTGTTATGAAGGGCTTGCCAAAACCTTTTTAGGGCTACTCATCCACTTTTGGAGTTCACATTTCACCTAACTCTCACTTGTGGATCCTGGAAGCTGTTTTATTCTGGTAAAACCATCTCAAGCAGATGGGCTAAAGCAGATTAAGGGTAATTGAAAGGCCTCAAACCTTAGGTATAGGATAAACTACTTATTTGCTGTTTATTCAGTTGTTTCAATACTATCCAACTCTTTGTGACTCCATTTGAGGTCTTCTTGGCAGAGATATTGGAGTAGTTTGCCATTCCCTTCTCCAGCTCATTTTACAGATGAAAAAACTGAGACAAACAGGGTTAAGTGACTTTTTCAGGGTTACACAGCTAGCAAGTATCTGAGGCCAGATTTGAACTCAGGAAGATGAGTCTTTCTGACTCTCAGCCTGGCACTCTATCGACTGTACCATCTAGGTGCTCCAACTATTTATTTTCTGTATTTACCCTACCACAAAAGAAATGCTTACTCCAAATTTGAATTAGAAAATATTTAAAACATAAAATAATAACCTGTTATATATATTATGCTATCCCAGAGGTAAAGACAACTGAGGGAATACTGAAAAGCTAGTTTATATTTTTATTGGATCTCTAGTATCTGAGGCACTCATAAGGTCTGGATATTCTGTCCAACACAGTGTTGCTCTGTGATACTTCCAGGCTCAGGATGGTTCTGTTGTTAGTCTTGATGAAGAAGGACCTTCTCCAAGAAGTGGTGTAATCATTAAAATCTCCTCCTGCTAGACCAACTTAGGAACCCAAGAATTCCCAAACTCATGACTTATCACTAAGGCTGGAAATGTTTCTCTTCCAGTATCACTGTTCATTATGGATCCATGCTCAGGAAAGAAATGCAAAGGCAGAGAAAGGCAGCTGGTAGACTCAAGATCATGTAGGCAAACACAAGATCTTACTTCCATGTACTTGTAGCTACCTTTGTTTCTGAGGAAGATCTCTCCACCTGCTGGAAGAGTTTGCAGAATTTCAGAGTGAGAATATCAAAAGGGTAGGGGGTGGTTGCTGTGGGACTTTTCATTACTCATGAAACCTACTGGAGAGAAGCTTCCACCTATCTCTTGCCAATCACCTTCAGAGCAAACCTCATTATGTGCAACAAGGAACCTACTAGGAGTTACTGTATCATGTATGCCCTTTAGCAAGGAGTCAAAACACAAGTCCCACAGAAAGGGGTTAGAGTATGAACATCTCTCTGTGAAAAGTGTAGTAGAGAGTTCCACTTATGGGGAATTTAATGAGGAATCTATCCCAGTGACCTGTAGATATTACCCCTTTGTCATGTTTTCTTTATACATAAGCCTTACTTCATTTAATTATGAAGTTCTTGTCCATTCTCTCCACAGGCTTTGTGAGTGTTTGTGGGGTGTGTGTTTGTAACTGCTTTTCTTTACTGACAAGCTAATTATATGTTTCTGAACACACCTGTGGGGGCTCATGATTAACTAGAAACTCAGCCTTTCAGGGTAATACCCTAAAACCCTGAGAGTAGTAGTCAGTGACCCTTTAGAAACTTAGCCTACCAATTCAAGTGGGAGTTGGGAAAGTAGATCCAGAGAAAGAACTACATAAATAAATCCCATATGTATACATCTATATGCATATATATATATATATATATATATATATATATATATATATATATATACATATGTAATATATAGTATATATTTCTTACTCTTTCTGAGAAATATATACAGTAAGTAAATACAAGACTAAGAGGTAACCAGGACTGTAACAAATTGTATGCTTTGAACATGTCTGGTATCATCACTGTTTTTATAGGTGAACAGAGTTGACTTGAGATCTTAAAAGTTCTGGATGACTTGCTTCTGACATATAACTGGTCCTGTGACTCTGGGCAAGTAACAACTTCTAAGTGCTCTAGACCAAAGATTTTCAAAGCATGGCCCAGGGATGTCTGGGGCTGATGAGATCTAAACTATTTCCATAAAAATAATAGTATAAATAGTATAATATATTATATTAAATAATAATAATTTATTTATGTTATTTTATTTATAATTATAAGAAATAATAATAAAATAAAACAAGATGTTTTAATTTCTGATATGGCAAACATCAGTAGATATGACCTACATATAGAGGGGTTATATCTGTTGGTGGGTACTAGATTTTTTAAAGATTAAAGAAAACCAAAACCAAAAGTTTGAGAGTTGGTGATTTAGACAATTCCCTAGGATGCTATGTTGTCATTGGTACAGGGAGTTTCCCAATCTAAGAATTCCCCATACCAATGAAATCATAGGTGTTGTCCCTACCTTTGTATGAAATGCAAAGTAATAGGAGGGGGGTATAGGAGGAGGGAATAGCAACTTGGGGGAGGGATCAACAACGGCCTCATATAGGACATAGCCCTCAGACTGAGCTATAAAGGAAACAAGGAATTGTAAGAGGCAGAAATGGATGCATTCCAGGCATGGAGACAGTAGATGGAATGTCAAGCCTGACGAACGGCAAGTAATAGGAATTTAACAAATGCTTATTGAATTCAATTGAATTGTATAGTTAGAACACAGCAGAGATAGTATTTGACTTCAAGTCCTCTGATAGCAAACTCAGAGTTTTTCCCACTATATTATGTTACCTTGTCTGACCTTGATACATCTTCTGGTTTGGGACATTTATCTCATAGCTATCTCATAGCAACACACAAACAAACCAGTTTTATGGGATCCTTCCTTCCAGTCAGCTAGAGATGGCATGGGAATAGAAGAGAAGGCCTCTGGGATCCCTGAGGACAAGGAAAATGTAGCTATCATGTGGGCAAATGCCATGTACCAGGGGAGACATGGGTGCCAGTCAAACCAGAATAGTTATCTGACCTGGCAGAGCCCAGCACCTTGTGTGGCCAAATATCCAGTGGGTGTAATGTTCCCACAGAACCAAGGAGAAGGTATGAGGTCATCCCTCCCCACAGTTGGTTTCCTCCTGTCCCAGCTGCTTCCTCCTTTGGTGACTGTGGGCTGAAAGGTAATGGGGCTTGTCACCTGGGCTTCAATCCTGTTTCTGAACATGTCTGAGCCCTTGATTTTGAAAGAACATGTACAAATTTGCATATCACCTTATATATAATGTAGATCATATGCAAATACTTTCAGACTCCCTCAGAGGGCAATGGGGCATGTAGCCCTGGGGGCCTACAGAGGAACCTGTACTGTTTGTGCTTTCTGGGAAAGGGAAGGAACTTGAATGGCTAGGCCTCCTTGGGAAAGTGGTGCTGCTCTGAATTCATCTCCTCTACTTCTGTTTCTGGTGCTAGCTTGTCACTAGGCTCTCACATTAAGCTTCCTTGACTTGAAGTGGTCCCATAGAGTGATAGTAAAGCCATGTGCCATTGGGCCTAATATGAGTCAACAAGTCCAAGCATCTTTTGGACTGATTTTTAAATTAATAACAAACACAAAGATACAAACCAATTTTTACTTTTAATGAACACTTTACTTTTAAAAGTGTGAGAACCAATACTCTTTTGGTCTGAAAATCATGAGTTGCCAGGACCTTTCATAGCTAGCACCTATATTTCTTTTGTCATACTGTACTTCAAGTCATGATATTCTAGACATTTAGAACTGATTAAGACTTTAGAAATCATTGTGGCTGGCACCCTCCTCCCCACTCACCTTTTTATTTTAAACCAATGAGGAAATGGAAGCACTGAGAATTTATGTTAATTGTTTGCTAGCTAGGAGAACTGACAGGATCTTTTTTTTTTTTTTTTTTTTTTTTTTTATTTTTTTTATTTTTTTATTTTTTATTTTTTATTTTTTTAATGTTTTACAATCATTTCCTTAAAGTTAAGATTTTATTCCCCCCTACCCTTCCCCCAATACCCCCCTCCCTCCCCATGACAGCATACAATTCTGTTTAGGTTCTACATATACTTTCCTATTGAGCACATTTTCGCTATATTCATGCTATGTAATTGAACTAAAATAAATGGAAGAAATCATATAACAAATCAACATATAATACACTGAACCCCACCCACATACAAACATGATCTGCTACATTCTGCAAGTGACTTCCACATTTCTTTCTCTGAGTGTGGAAGGCATTTTGCCTTAGAAGACCGACATTAGGATTTTTTTTTTTTTTTTTTTTCTCAGTAAGTTCTTGTATTATTACAAAGTTCCAAGTCTACCAGAAAAAACTCTCGCACACTGTGGTCGTTGCTGTGCACAAAGTTCTCCTGGTTCTGCTCCTTTCGCTCAGCATCAGATCATATAAGTCCTTCCAGGCCTCCCTGAAGTCTTCTTGTTCATCATTTCTTATGGCACAATAGTACTCCATTACATTCATATACCATAATTTATTCAGCCATTCCCCAATTGATGGGCATCCCCTTGACTTCCAGTTTTTGGCCACCACAAAGAGTGCTGCTATAAATATTTTTGTACACGTGGGACCCTTTCCCGTTTTTATAATCTCTTGGGGATACAATCCTAGTAGCGATATTTCTGGGTCAAAGGGTATGCACATTTTTGTAGCCCTTTGGGCATAGTTCCAAACCGTTCTCCAGAAGGGTTGGATGATCTCACAGCTCCACCAACAATGAATTAGTGTTCCAACTCTCCCACATCCTCTCCAGCATTTATCATTTTCTTGTTCTGTCATGTTTGCCAATCTTACAGGTGTGATGTGGTACCTCAGAGTTGTTTTGATTTGCATCTCTCTAATCAATAGTGATTTAGAGCACTTTTTCATATGATTATAGATATTTTTGATTTCTTCCCCTGAAAATTGCTTGTTCATATCCTTTGACCATTTATCAATTGGGGAATGACTTGGATGTTTATATATTTGAGTCAGTTCTCTATATATTCTAGAAATGAGGCCTTTATCCCCGAGCTTAGCTGTAAAAATTTTTTCCCAATTAACTACATCCCTCCGAATTTTGGTTGCATTGGGTTTGGTTGTACAAAAACTTTTCAGTTTAAAGTAATCAAAATTATCCATCTTGCATTTCAAAATGCTTTCTATCGTTTCTTTAGAAAAAAATTCTTCCCCTCTCCATAAATCTGATAAATACACTATACCTTGCTTCTCCAGTTTATTCATGGTATCAATCTTTATACCTAGGTCATGTACCCATTTGGACTTTATTCTTGTGTACGGTGTCAGGCATGGGTCTATGCCTAATTTCCGCCACACAGTTAACCAGTTTTCCCAGCAATTTTTGTCGAACAGTGAGTTCTTATCCCAGAAGCTGGGAGAACTGACAGGATCTTAACCCTGATTCTTAGACTGGGGTTATGTCTACTATGCAATATTTTAAGTAAAAACAGTCCTTTTTCTCTCACCAGGTACCTTCTCTACAACAGACACACTACCTCAGATATGGTGGACAGTGGGAAACTCTTGTCATTGTTCATCCTTGGCTCTTGAAGAGGATCGGTGACATCACAAGGGTGATATCTTGACTTGGGCATGAGTTAGATTTAAGTGAGGCAGAGCTGGAGAGTGGGATGACCTACTGGGCAGAGACTTGCTTACTAGCAACTTAAAGTCAGTCCTCTAAACTACTCTCTCTCATCCCCCTAGTCAGTGTCTTATAGGTCTGTGCCCTAAGCCAAATAGAGCTTCTCTTACTTTAACAAATAGGCATATAATCACAACCGTAACATTTTGGTCATTAGTCTTGAGAATTCATGGGGGATAAGGATGTTCTCTGCAAAAATGATAAAATGAAAATTAGGTGGGCATATCCTGTTAGAAGGGGAGCTAGAACCACCCAGATCATCCTAAAGTTACCAGATTAGCTCAGATGCTTGGGAACCCAATTGAGTTTCTTTCCTTGGCAAAGGAGTATATTTCAATGACTCAATCAACAGCAATGCCTGATATTGCTGGGGGACGTCTTTCATAAGGTGGAGTGCCTAACTCACTGGGAAGCAATGTTTCCTTATACAGTCCTGGTTTGGCCTCTAGATCTTTCCCTCAGCTGTTTGGCTGTCTTCCAGTTCTTCTTGCTGCTGGTGCTTATCCAATAAAATGGTGGCTTTCATAAATGAGACAAATAGATAATGCCATCTTTGCCTTTTAAGTCAGATCCTGATATGTTGAACCCCAAAGACTTCAGGGTGCCTGGGGTGGGGATGAAGATACAAAAGCTTCATTTTATTATCATGGCTACAGCTGTTTCATAGACATAAAACTGGCTTTTGTGTCTTTCTGATACCAGATAGATCCATAGCTTTTTTTAGGTACATCAGTCCAAGTACTGTTGAACTGTTAACTTAGGAAGTTGAAGGAGACAGACTGGCGAATTAGGGATGGAGGAAGGGAAGAGACCTTTGTGCCAAGGAGAGAGTGGGGGAATGATAAAATGACTGATTGTATATAAGCTCACGTTCCTATTTCAAGTTATAAGGAAATCCACAAAAAAATATGATTTATACCATGGTAGAGCTATAATTAGGCTAGGATATAAGGATTTTTTTTCCCCTCTCAGGCACAGACATATGAGGCTGTGGGAGGTGCCACGCTTCTCTATGGCAATTCAGAGACTACTGTCCCATGCCTCACAATTCTATCTATGTGCTCTTGGGGGAATAGAGAATAGAGAGGGGGCAAGCATCTCCTTCTCCAACCATATTTGCACCTGTGATTGAACTGTTTTTGGGGGGTCAGCCTACATTGCGGTGTTGCTGCATTGATGCACCTCTCACCCTCACCTAGCTCAAGGTGGCAGGATTCTCAGTTCTGGTTTGAGTCCTAGACTCTCTGGAACGTGAGCACTCTTTAAAATATGGTTGATAAATGATTATTATTTGCAGTCATTATCCCAAGTTTGGAGGTTGGGCATTTTAATCATAGGAGATGGAATTCTTGAACAAAAGGCAGAACTGGTTGCATGGGTGAACCCAGAGTGGTCATTAATGGCTTTGTCTTCTTGGAATGAGTTTGTGAGTGTAGCTTCACCAGATGGGAGCTGGAGCTGTCCTTTGAGCAGAAGGAAGGAAGAAAAGTTGCCTTCAAACAGGCCTAAGTATTCCCTTTTCTTTAAAGAACAAAAAAACAACTCTTCATTAAATTCTACCAGTTTCTTAAACTACCATCCTCATTTCTCCTCCCCTTCACCAAACTCCATTTGTTGTCTCCCGTTCTCCAAACTGTTGTCTCCCAAGTTACCACAGATCTCCCAAATGTCAAATTTGGTGGTCTTTCTCAGCCCACATCTTTCTTGATCCCTATGTAACATTTAACACTGTCGACCACCCTCTTCTGGATACATTCTCCTCGGTGGGTCTTTGTGGCATTAGTCTCCTGCCTGTCTAACAGGTCCTGCTCATTCTCCTTTTCTGGCTCATTGTCCATATTACACACCCTAACTGTGGGTATACCCCAAGGCTCTCACCTGGGCCCTTTTCTCTCTTTACACACTCTCTCTGTGACCTCATCAGCTCCCTTAGGTTTAATTATCATCTCTATACAAATGACTCAGAGATCTATAAATAAATTCCTAGTCTCTCTCCTGAGCTTCAGCCCTGACTCACCAATTACCTATTAGACATCTATCTCCAAGATATCCTGGACACCTCTCAAAGTCATTATGTCCCAACCAGAACTCATGATTCTTTCCCCCAAACCTACTCCTCTTCCAAACTTCGCTATTTATACTGAGGGCACCAACATCCTCCCAGTCACCCAGATTCATAGCCTCAGCGTTATCCTGGACTCCTCCTTCATTCTTCTTTCCTCCACAGATCCAACCAGAAACCAAATTTCATTTTTATCTCCAAGATATCTCTCCAATCTGATATTTTCTCTCTCTTCATACAGCCACTTTAATTCACACCTTCATCACCTGTTGGCTGAATTTTTGCAATGTCTTCTAATAGTTCTCCTTGCCTCTTGTCCATCTCCATTTCAATCCATCCAAATCTCACCTTAAGTGCAGATCTCCCCTGTGCTCAATGTTCCACGACTCCCTTTACATCTGGGAACAAATATGAATTCCTCTATTTATCATTTAACACCCTTCCTATTTGACTTCAACTTATCTTTCTTACCTCAATGTATATTACTTCTCTGTGGTCCAACCATACTAGACTTCATTCTGTTCTTCATGCATATCACTTCATCTCCTATCTATGTGCATTTGCACTGCCCCCCATACCCAAAATGTACTTCTTTCCCAATTCCATTTTTCAGAATCCCTTGGTTCTTTCTTTTTTTCTTTTAATTTTTTTCCTTTGCTTCTTTCAAGAAGCACCATCTTTACGAAATCTTTCCTAATTTCCCCATACTCTAGAATCTGTCTTTCCCAACTAATTTGTATTTAGCTGCCCTTGTATTTGTTTGGTGTTTTCTCTGTCTGTTCCCGTATATGTGCATATCCTTTTCCCTGGTAGACAGAGGTAGCAAGGTGACACAGGAGATGGAGCCCTGGACCTGGAATCAGGAAGCTATGGTTTCTAATCTGGCCTCTGTCACTTAGCTGAGCAATCCTCAGCAAGTCACTTAACCACTGTCTGGCTCAGTTTCCTCATCCCAGGGGTTAAGCTAACTGAAGCTAAGCATACTTTGGGAGCTGTTGACTGAATGAACCCTCTCGTCATTGGAACCCTGTCCAAGTAATCTATTGACTTTGATTTCCCAGGAATACTCTATAGAGGAATGATGCAGGCAATCCATATCTTTCACCAGTGATCATTTTGAGTCAGGATATCTCCTTTGCAATCTAGAAGATCTGATTCCTTACTCTTGAACTTGAAACTGGAGTTACTCATGAGTTACTCGTCTCTTTGCCATGGGTTTCTACACAACCTGCTTTGTCAAATGCTCTGGATGCTGCTATAGGCTAGGAAAATCATTAGTTAATAAATAAATATTATGTGTCAGGCACCTTGCTAAGTGCTGGGGATACAAAGAAAGGTAAAAGACAGTCAGTCTCTGCCCTGACTCCAGGCCCAGGGCTCTACCCACTGTGTCATCTTGCTACCTCTCTCTACCAGGGAAAAGGACATGCACGTATACGAGTATAGCCAGAAAAAAACACCAAACAAATGCAAGGTCAAATTACAGTCTAATGTGGAAAAGTAACACACAAATAGAAACTGAGAGACTGTATTGGCGAGAAGAAAAGGACCTGACTTCCAGGCATGATGGAGGACAGAAGAGGGCAGCTGATTCTCAGTTAATCCTTAGGTGTTCCCAGTGTCCATTAGCAAGTTGCCATAAGGATGCTGACATTGTGTAGAAAGGTGACCCTCAAATGCTTCCAGACAAAGGTCAATACCTTGCAATATCAAATTAATTGGGGAGATCATAAAATTGTTGATAATAATAATAGACAGAATTTTTATTGAGTTTTATGGTTTGCAAGCACCTGACTTACACTGTCTCATTTGATCTTCCATTTCATTGGCTTTTTCATAAAACCAGTTCTTAGTTTTATTTATTAATAATTCAGTAATTTACTTAATTTCAATTTTATTAATCCATCCTTTGATTTTTGTTTCATTTGATCTTTACAAGGCAGGTGCCATTTTGCTGATGAGAAAACTGAGACAAAGAGATTTGTGTAGGGCAACACAACTAGTAAGTATTTATGGTAGGACTTGAACTGGTGTTCCTGATTCCAAATCTAACCCTGTCTCTAGTGTCAGTGGCGTCAAACTCAAATAGAAATGGTGCCACTAAACCATATATAAGAATTTCTGCATATGTTGACCTAGAAAACCACATATTAACATTTTGTTTGTTTGCATCTTTATTTATTTTGTTAAATGTTTCCCATTCTTATTTTAATCTGGTTCAGTGGCACTCTGGGCTGTGTATTTGATACCTCTGTATTATACTACCCAACTACCTCAATCAGGGAACTTCCCAACTTCCTCACCCCATTTTTATAGGTGAAAGAGATTTCTAACTATATGAAAGTAGGTTAAAAGCAACATCCTTAGAATTGTCTTGCTACTTCCCCATTTGTCTGAGGTGAATATTGATTAGCAGTGAATGAAGGAGAAACAATGCATATTATAGATCCTCTAGGGGTGGCAGACTGGCAAAACATTTATGAATTCTGGGCTGGTTTTGCAAGGCTACCCTGTATCTCCTGTGCTAAGTAAATGAGATTCTTTCTGTAGGACCTTTACAAGACAAGAGTCTTAGGTACAGTTAATTTTGTCTGAGTATTTTAGAACTGGCTTTTTCTCTACCCTGGGTCAATTTAAGAGCTATATTTGAGTACCAATAATATTGGGGAAAGACCAAGGAAACTATGGTTTTTAAAAAACTATCGACATCTTTTGGTTTTACATTTATGAATATCAGCAAGTCAGTCAGTCAATCGCCACATGTTTATTAAACACATACTATGTGCAAAGTATCAGGCTGAGTACTGAGGATATAATGAAAGGCAACTCCCCAGTGAGTCATTCCATGTAATAAAGAACAGAAGAGGCAGGGAGAAGTTATTCAGTATAACTGACCAACTATTCAGTAGAACTAACCACATGAACCAGCTCTAACAGTGTACCTAATGTTTCATGCCCTTATTTTCCCACCTCTGCAAAGAAGAGCAAGAGTTGCATTTTCTCGCTTTTTCTCCAGGTTGTTATCACACAGTATTCAGCTCATTTTCTGTTGTTGTTGCTCTTTCAATTTAACTGTGATAGCCATTGTACCTATTGTTTTCCTTGGTTCTGCCCATTTTATTTTGCATCAGTTAATATGAATCTTCTCATGCTTCTCCAAATTCTTCATATTTATTGCTTCTTATGGCCCAATAACATTCCATTACATTCATATGCCACAATTTTTTCCCTCAATTGATGGACATATACTTTGTTTCCTGTATATATGTACAATATATGTATGTTTAGCAGTGGGATCTCTAAGTCAAAGGGTATGAACATTTTAATCACTTTTAAAGAAAAGCTAATTCCAAATGGCTTTTTAGCATGGTTGGAACAACCCACTGTACTGCCAACAATCTTTTAAACACTGTTGTTTATCATGTAGTAGAAGATGCTGGTTGACTTATAATGTCTTGGGTGAAAATTCACCTCAGGAATCCTCAGTGCCAAAGTGAGGGGGTCATCGAACATTATAACAGATTCTGGGTCATGCTTTCAGAAGCATGCAATACTCATTTCATAGACATCCAGATCTAGGATAATCAAGTCAGGAAGACCTGAGTTTGAATCTTGCCTCATTAGCTGTGAGACCTTGGGCAAATCACTTGACGCTTCAGTTTTCTCAACAATAAAATGGTGAATAATAATAAAAATAGCATCTACCTCACAATGTTGTCATGAGAATAAAATAAGATAATATTTGTAAGCACTTGGAACATAGTAGATACTATAGAAATGTTAGCTAGTTATTATTATTTGTTTCCAACCTTCCACCCCATTCAGGAATCTCATTTCTCACTATCTGCTTCCCAGACTAAGGACTAGCTAGAATTGAAATGTGGAGAAGGACATTTTTGCCTGACTTTCTTTTTGTTCTGAAATTCTTTCTTCAATTTTAGTGAAAAACTACCCCTTTCCTTCCCTCTCTCCACCGCTCGGCCCTGTTCCCAAATAAATGGGGCATATGTCTCAAGTTTATAGGATCATCGGTTTTAGAGCAAAAGTAGCAACAATATTAATAATCTTAGTTCAGCAAGTATTTATATAGTACTTTAAGGTTTGCAAAACACTATACGTGGATTACCTTGTTTGATCCATGCAGATGCCTTATTATTGTTCTCACCTTTTTTTGGACTAGCCCTGTGATTTCTTTGGATTTCTTGGCTTACAGTATCTGGCACATAGTAAGCACTTAATAAATGCTTGTGGAATGACTAACTGGTAGAGGGAACTCTCCCTCTGCCAATGCAGGTTGGTACTTGTTCTGCAACTAATATAATAGTCTTGGAGAACTGCCTGAAACACTGAAATATTAAATGATTTGCTCACAGCCAGAATGAGTCATAGGCAGGATTTGAACCCAGCTCTCCTAGCTTAATAGGAATGGATCTTAGAGGTCTTTTAGTCAAACCTTCTCATTTTCCAGATGAGGAAACTGAAATTGAGAGAGGGTAAGTGATTTGTCTGGGGTCATACAATTAGTGTTAGAGGCATAGTTTAAAGGAAGATTCTCCTGAATTGAAATCCAGCTAGAGGATGAAGTTCAGAGACAGAAGGTAACTTATCCATGACTGATAAGCTGCAGTCAGAAATTAAACGCCAATCCCTAGCTCAGCATTCTTACCATGATAATCACTTTAAAAAAAAATCAAACATCAAAAATACAAAATGTATTTTCTCTTTCAGGGAGGATGCCACTGTAGTCTGAACAGCTGGAAATGGACAAGATGACCCAGAGTCAAGGGCCTTTGCCATATTGCCAGCAGAGGACAGTGGCCCCAAAGGGCCGAATCTATGAGATGAAACTAGTAAGCCACCCTGGGCATCTACCCCTCAGGGCTTTCTGACTGATGCTTAGTTATAGCAAGCACCTCCCAGTCCTGTGAACATTCTAATCCACATGAACCAAGGTATGCATTTCTTCTCCCTCCCGTTCCCAGCCAGAAGGGCTATATTTGGAGGCTGGGATAGCCTACCTGGCTTGTTGCTGGCCCCACCCGGCCAGCAGGACAGAGCTTCTATTTCACTGGTAATTAATACCATCCCTGTGACAAGTCAGTTTCACAGTGTTGCAATCTCTGTCATCTGTACCAAAGCCTAAATCAACAAGTTGGCCACCTCTGACTCCTCCTTCCTTTACCAAGTCATTAGCTCCAGGATGCTACTCAGATGCCACCATGGGATCAACCACTGACATTCCCCACTGCTGATTCCCTGGTGTCATTTTTTCTGGAAAGTTGTGTAAAGTGAGCCCTGGGAAGGTTGAAAGGCAGGTCGGAGGAGGAAGTAAGGTAGGAGGAGGCTGCTCATTTCTTTTCATTCAGGCCAAATACAATAATACAACCCTAGCGGTGGGAGATAATGGAAAATCCATCTCAATGAGAAACCCTCCTCCACTTAAAAATGGAATCTTCAACTGTATGTGACTAGAGGGTAAGGAGGAGGAGCTATAGAAACCGTCACAGGAACAAGCCTCAAAGATTTCAGTGTACCTGGGTTCATATCATATCTTCTTTCCTTATTACCCTTGTGACCTTGGGCAAATTCTTTTCTCTCTCTCTAGGCCTCAGTTTTGTCATCTGTAAAATGAGAGAATTGGTCTAGATGTATGCTAAGGGGGCTGAGGAGAAGTTTAGATTAGAGACTGGAAGGAATGTTACAAGTTTTTCAGTTGAATCCTATCTTATACAGATGAAAAAACAAAGAAGTTACAGAGAATTAAATGACATGTCCAAGGATAAACAGCAGAACTGGAATTTAAACTCATTTCTTCCAAATCCCAATTCCAATCCAGAGCCCTAATGTGGGCAAAAAAACCAACTCCAAAACAAAAACAAAAACATGAGCAAACCAACACTTTTGCTAGCTGGCTGGTTGTCTTTAGCTTATCTGCAAGGTTGCTGTCCACCCATTATTAGGAAGTAGGAATCTGTTACAGATTCCACAGGAGACTGTGGAACTTCATGCATTATGCTTGGGATTCACATTTGCTTAATAGAGGCAGGAGGAAGGATTGCCAGGGTGAAACTGTGATATATGCCTTGACCAGATGGTAAAGCCCCCAAAGCTGCCTTTCTTTTTCTGATGAGGAGGGAGGAAGCTGGCTGGTTTGGTTTATTTGGCAGGGCTTTGTTTTCCTAAAAGGATAATGGCAGCTAATTTCAATGTACAACTTATAGAATTCCTGCCCAGTAAAGAACCAGAGGGCAGGGAATTCTGCTCTAATCAGACCTGAGGAGAGGAGAGACAAGTTGTGTGTGCAGTGTGGAGTCCACTCTGACCCCCTGTGTTCAAACTACGTGATTGAGAACATGTGAAGGCAGTGATTGAACTGTGGCTGACCCTGGCGGAGCAAGGAGGCTAATTAAAGCTCCTCTTCCCCACACTTCAGTCACAAACCCCTCCTGCCCTTCCTCCTGATGGTGTGGCTGATAAGGAATGATTGAATTTATGAAAAGCGATGAAGATGTTTGGATAAACTATAGTACCAAGGCGAGCCTGCCTGACGAGTTTGGGCCTGAAGAAAGTCAGGGGAGTCAGAAGAAGCTTAGATAGGGTGGCAGGAAAGGTATGGAAGAATGAAAAGGGGGAAAAAATCGTTGAACGTGACACACTGCAGGTGTAGCCCCAGGATTGCACACCTTGGCAATTCATGTTGAAATGATGTGTGCAGATAATTGGCCCTGCTAGGGGATGGCATAGCTTCTTCCAAGCCACCTGGCAGCTGGAAAATCCCAGACCTTGCTTTCTCTGTGTGTGTGAGAGGGATAAGTGTTCATTCGGTTATTCATTAGTGCTCCTGCTCTCTCTGGAGCATGGGACAGAGGGCCCCAAGGGGCCAACTGGTGATCAACACTGGATGGAGGGGGGGTGTCTGCCAGGGAATCTACCTCCCACAGGCAAGAGGCCTGTGGTCTGATGGAAGAATGTTATGGAGTAGAAACAAGGTTCAAATCACTGCCTCCAAGGTCTGCCACTTACAAACTGTATGACCTCAGGCAAATCATTTTCCCTCTCTTGACCTCAGTTTCCTCTCTTGTAAAATGAGGGTGCTGGACAAGATGGTTTCCAGAGGTCTTTTTCAGCTGAAATAGCCCATTAATCTAAGTTGCTCCACCAAGGGGGTGCTGGTAGATATTTTAACAGCTGGTTCTCCAGAAGAAAAAAAGTGTACACACCAACTACTTTTTTTCAGTATTAGCATTTTCTTCACCACTTGCTTAAGTCTAGACAGTCAATAAGATAATGAATTGCATCGAGGTTTGTAGCGTTTGCAGGTTTCTGAGATGTAAACGCTCATCAGCTGACTCCAGTGCCCCTCTTACTTCCTTGCCTGGTGATGTGATGGTCAGAATATTCTTATTCAGCCAATCACGTTGGCGCATGCATCATTTGATTTGTCTTTGGTTGACTCTGTCTCAGTTGAATCAGTATCAGCAATATATGTAGCTTCTTTAGTCTGTAAACTCCCCCCACTCCCCACTTCTCTCTTCTTTCTTACTTCCATAATGCCTCTACCTCTGACTAAACTTCCTTCCCCCCAAAAGTCCAACTCATGGCCTACCATCTTCTCCATGCTGTACAGCTAATTAGCTCCCTCTTTCACCTGATTGTCAGGACTTCTCTCCTTGACTCATTGGACTGCCGTCTGTGTGAAGGAGACTGTGGAACTTCATGCATTATGCTTGGGATTCACATTTGCTTAATAGAGGCAGGAAGAAGGATTGTCAGCGTGCAACTATGATATATCTCAGTGGCATTGATTGAATTCTGTCTTAATCCTTCCCCTCCCTCTCCCTGCTCCAACCCAGGGAAGGAGTTTGAGTTCCCTGTCTCAGAGCCCTCTAGGGCTGTCTCTGGACAAGAATAGGTTACTTCATTTCCTTAATCTGAGCTAGTCTCTAAGAGGCCAGGCCACCAGGTAGTGTTTGTTCATCACAGGGGTTCTTAAGCTTTCTGTGTGTGTCATGGACCCTCTTTGGCGATCTGAGAAAGTCTATGGACCCCTTCTTGGAGCAATATTTTAAAATCATTGAAAGACATGCAACATTTCAGTTAGAGGCTAGCGAAAATACACACGTAAGTTTTTTCCCATCTAAATTCAAGACCTTCCCCTTGAGCCACCCCCGCCCCCAATCTCTCTATAACCACTTTCAGGGCAACACTACATATCCTTTCCATGGAATCAATCAATAAGCCTTTTTAAAATGCCTGTGCCACCCTCTGGGCAAGCACCTGTCTAATCTGAAGTTTTAAAAAGTGATTTTTCAACATAAAAAAAGTAGACTCAGAACTGTAGCAACCTGTTGTAAAGCTCTGGTGACTCCAAAATAATCTATGCTAATTATCACAGTCTTCTGGACACAGAGATTTCTTTGGAGAGCTCTACTCTAGTGAAAAACTGGAATGTAATCCCTTTGGTGGCAGGAACCATCTTGTTTTCTGGTTGCCTAAGCACAGTGCCTTATACATAGTAGGTCTTACTATTATTTGTATTTCAAGATAGGGGGCGAGGGATCGGGAGAATGTTTTTAGGATCTTAACTGAGACCATCTGGAAAAAAAAAATAATGATTTCTCCAGTCTGGGTCGGTCTGCTCTGGTATGGAACTGAGTAATAAGAAGGAACAGTACCTGGAGAGAGCTGTGTGCACTTTGATATTTGATAAATACCGATCCTCTGCCAATTATGTATCAAATAAGATGAACGAATCAGCCCCATGTTATTTTTGAATCAACAGCTTGGATGGCACTCCGTGTAATAGGTTTGCTGTGTTGCCCATGAGTCATTTCATTAGTATCAATTAAATGGCTGGCTGTTGGCTTGTTCGTTTGATGCCCATGGTGCTAGCTACTCTGCAAGTATAGAGGACTGGTGCCTCAGTAGCGTCTCAGTGATGATTTTCCACTTTCCCTGTGGAGGCCAGTATGGTGTAATGGAAAGAATATTGGATGGGAAATAATAGAATCTCATAGATTTAGAATTGGAAAGGGACTCTGCAGATCCTTTTCATTTCATAGAGAAGCTGAAATCTAGGGAAGTTAGGTGACTTGTCCAAGGAATTTACTTAGGTTTTTTAATAATTTCAAATCCAGTGACTTCCCCCCTCCTCTGCACTTCCCCTCCCACCCTATTTGTACCATTCTGCCTCTAGATGAAAACCGTGGGTTCATATCCCAGCTCTGCCTTTTTAGAGCTGTGTGATTATGGACTTCTCCAAGATTATTTCCTTAATCTATAAAATGGGGACAAAAATATTTGAACTGTGAACCTCACAGGGTTGTTGTGGTAAGGGTACATCCTAAACAATAATGCAGCTTTACAAGTATGAGCTTTTTTAAAAAAATGGTTTGGGGAAAGGTGGAAGGGAAAAACTCTGCAGGAGTGAGGATGGGCATGCATGCTTTGGTGAAAAATGACTTAGCCATCCCAGCTCCAATTCTGCTGGTCTCTGTGTGAGCCAGCTTCAGTTGGAGCTGTACAACAGTGGCCTTGCTTTAGCCAGGGCTGTGCCAGGAGGGCCCCAGGGAAATAGCAATCCTCATCCAGCAAGCTACTCACTCTCCTTCAGGGACTATCTCCATAGAAAGAGCAGTGAGGGGTGTGTGTGTGTGTGTGTGTGTGTGTCTGTATATGTGTGTGTGTGGGGTGTGTGTGTGTGTGTGTGTGTCTGTATATGTGTGTGGGGGGGCGGTGTGTGTGTGTGAAATGTGACCCTTGGAGAACTCTAGAGAATAATAATGCAAGCCCCTGGCTCTTTTCTGCCATCCCCAAGGAGAAAGACCTGACTTGGCCTGCAGTCTCCTTCCGACTGACAATGCAGTTGTGGCTGGGTTTTCCTCTTGCCAGGAGGGGAATGCCCACTGGTGATTTATTTTGACATTTATAGAAAGCATACAGGTTCTCTCATTCATAAAATGGGAGAACAGGATGTTTTTTGCACTAGCTGAGCTCTGGAGCAGCTCTAAGGAGCAGTTCTCAGTGGAGCTGATTGTAATCATTTCCGGACGTGTCCTAATTTGCCCACAGGGGAGGGATGGTTGGGGGCAGGGAGGAGAGGGGGTGGTACGATGGATGCACGGGAAGGATAACCAAATGAAATGAGAGTGCAAACCTTCCTGGCAGCAGGAGTCAAGTACTTCTGTTCAGAGGGACATGCACTTGCCTCCCCCTCCTCAACACAAAGCCCTCTGCCCCCTACTCCATCCCCTCACCCTGGCCTCGCGTGGTCTAGGGTCCACCATTCCCTGAGTGGCAAGCTGGCAGGAAGCTCTCTTGGACAGCCTGGGAGGACTGGACAGCAGAAAGACTGGGTAGGGGGAAGGGAGGGAAAGAAGAGAGAGGAAAGAAGCCACCTTGGAGCTCTACTTGGCATCCCCAGGTGACTCAAGCCAGGGCTGAAGCTTAGGTCAGAGGGGCAGGGGTCCCACCAGGCCCTAGTGCCAATTCTCTCCTTAGCCCAGGCAGGGACAAACCTGGGGGGTCCTGGAGAGGACTCCCTCTCCCCACACACCCTTCTGTGGCTAATGACTAGATGGCAGTGGATCCTTGAACCTGACATAGCAGGGCTGATGATTCAACTGTTCCTCTTTCTGCCCTTGTGAAAGGGCCCCAGGCAGGGATAAAGAATTGCAAACTCCTCCTTCTCTGAGCTCAGGGGGGTGATCTTGGGATCCTGAGAGCCTTGGATCATAGATTTAAAGCTGCAAGGGACCTCACACATCACCCTCCTTCTGATTTTAGAGATGAGGAAACAGAAAAGGGCAGTGATGTGCTCATGGTCACTTAGGGAGTAAGGAACAGAATCAGGATTAGAACCCAGGTTCTCTGGTGCCAGATCCAATGTACTTTTCCATAGTACTATGCTCTGTCTCTGCCTGTTTGTCTTTAAGAGTCCTTGCTCTGAGGGAAAAACACACAATTGAGTCAAGTGTGGGAAGAGCCTAACCCTGAGCTACTGACAGAGGGTGGGTGAAAGTAGAGTGGGAGACCTGGCTCATGACTGTCATCAACTGGCATGTCACTTCATCTCTCTGACCTCATTTTAAGACAATCTTTAAGGCCCCATTCCACTTTGAAAAGCCTGTAACCTTGCCAAAGCATGAACAGTAGGATCACGAGATTATAGATTTAGAACTGGAAGGGACCTGGGAAACTGGCTTTGAGGAGGCAAGGGGTGGTTTTTAGTTCTAACTTTCAGTAAAAAGCATATCCCTAATAATACCTACAGTTCCTTGGTTCTTTAGTGAGGAAGAAAGGTGTACTGCTGTTTTGTAAATAGGACTTCAGCAGGTGTGCAGTACGGAGGGAGGGCTCATAAGATTGTAGCTTTAGGGGCTGCTTATTCTAACCTTTTTACTTTATATCTAACACACATGACAGTGCTTCTGGTCCTAAAGGTCTGGGGTGCTGTACGCGCTTTCTTTTCATTAAGGGCCCCCTATGCTCTGGACCCATACATGTCCTACTTCAAGCCCAGGTAGCCTGACTTCTATAAAGAAGGGTCAAGTTCTTTTCCTTGTACTTGTAACTTGTAACCTTTCTCTGTCTCCTCCCCCTCCTCACCCCACTCAGTTCTTGCAACCTGCCAGGAATGGAAGCTAGGTGGTAAAGTGGATAGAGGACTGGGATCTGCAATCAGGAAGACCTGAATTCAAATCAGACCTCAGACACTTACTAGCTATGTGATCTGGGGCAAGTTACAACCTCTCTTTACCTCAGTTTTCTTAACTGTAAAATGAGGATGATAACATCGAATGAGATATTTATAAAAGTGGTTAACAGTGCTTGCCACATAGTAGGTGCTGTATAAATGCTTATTCCTTTCCTGACCCTACCCTGACCCCAGCTTTATATAAAACTAAAATTTGACTCAAGTCTAGACTCTCTGCAAGAAGAGAAGAGTGGAAAATATTCCATGTACAGTGCAGATCAGGTGTAAGGCAGCTCTTTATTCCCATTACACAAAAGAAACATTTAATACATATAAGAACCCCAAGTATGCACTTATAAAGCCCCCTAAAAACAGAATAAAGTAACATAGCTATTCTTATATTCTCCTAGGAGGCTGAGACCTAAACATCAGAAGTAGTTTGCAGGACTGAGGAACTAGTATTTTACATTTCTGTATAGTCTAAACAATTCCCTCTAGGTCCATGTTTTTCAGGTAAACTCAGTCTGGGATTGATCAAATTCTCCTGTCAGGGGTCACCTTCAATATAGAAACTTCCCTCACTGCCAGGTAGGTCCGACAGAGCCAGCCCAGAACCTCTGAACCTCTTGAACTCTCAGGGTTGCATCCAAGGCTAGACAAGTCCATCTAGGGTTTGCCGTTCAGTAACCTATGATCACGAAACAAACACAAAGCAGAAAAGGTAGCCAAAGGCCCAAGGCCCAGGGCCTACTCATCTAGCTAAGCTCCTTTTCCAGCTGCCGTGTTTGCTGCTACCATGTTGTTTCAGAGAAGGTCTATTGAGGGAGAGTTACTTGCCATAGGATATAGAGACAAAAAGGGAAGAGATTGAATCAGAAATTGTTTCCCCTTTCTAAACTGATGTATCTTTTCCTCTGTCACCATCATGAGGCTAAGGGACTGAATGGTGAATTGCTTCATCATCCCCTTCCTAAGCCAGCACATGTGATCATCTAGGTGTAGGCATATACACTCTGGGGTTTAATCCCTGTTACAGGTAAGAAAAGTATGATTCAGAGAGGTTAGTTTACTTGCTCAAGATGTCACATTCTTGGTGTCATCCCTCACTCTCATCCTAATATCCAATATGTTGCAGTTTCCTGCTGGTTCTACCTTTGCAACATCTCTCATCTATGTTTCTCTGTGTCTCCTCAGACATTGCCACCACCCTCGAGCAGGCTCTTCTCACCTTTCTCTTGGATGATTGCAATTACTTTCTGGTTGGTTTCCCCACTTCAAGTCTCCCTCCACTCCAGTCAGGCTTCTTGGGGATCAAATATGAAACCCTCTGTTTGACTTTTAAAGTTCATTGTAGCCTGGCCCCTTGCTACTTTTCTGGTCTTATACTTAGTTCTCTCGCTGGTGAGAGAACTTGGTGATCCAGTGACATTGACCTCTGGCTTCTGGGCATTTTCACTGTTTAACGTGTACCTGGAATGTTCTTCTCCACCTTCTGGCCTCAAGTATTAACTCAAATCCCACTATCTGAAAGTAGATTTTCCCAATCCCCTTTAAAGTTGCTTTCTTTTCTCTAGATTACCTGTATTTATTCTTTATGTATCTTGTTTGTATAGTTGTTTACATGTTATAGCCCCCATTAAAATGTGAGTTCTTCCAAGGAAAGAACTGTTTTTGCCTTTTCTCTGTATCTGGCACATAGTAGTGCTTAATAAATGCCTGACTTGTTGCAGAACATTCTAAGATTTTTTTTCCCCACTAAGATTACTTTTTTAGTTCTTACAATCACACCTGCAAGTTCTTTTGTTACCCTGGAATTTATTTTGTCTAATATGGGCATAGGAATTTTAAAAGGGCAGTGTTAAAGCCTGTAGAAACCTTGGTGTGTGTTTGTGTGTGTGTGGTTTCTTTTTCCCCTTGACTTTGTCTTTCTCTGTCCACACAGGCTACCTATTCCTTAGTCATTTCTCCGTTCTGCCTAGTATGAATTCCCTTTTGACCTTCTTCTCCTCTGGACCCACTAACCCCCATATCTGGAAATTTCTATAATTAGAACATTCCAGGCTAGAAATTTCCATTTTCTTAGTTGATTGGCAGCTTCCTGCCCATGACTTTAGATATAGTAAATCAGTCGGAACTGCCTGAGTGATTTTTTCCCCCTCCCTAAATAAACCTTGCACAGTTATCATCCAGGAGCAGACCTGAACACAATTGCTTGTGTTTCCCTCAAGCAGACAGTTATATTGTGAGAGGAGAGAGCACTAGGCCTGGAACCAGGAAGATTGTTTAGTTGTTTTCATCCATGTCTGACTCTTCATGGCCCCATTTGGGGTGTTCTTGGCAAAGATTCTACAGTGGTTTGTCATTTCCTTCTCCAGCTCATTTTACAGATGAGGAAACTGAGAAAAACAGGGTTAAGTGACTTGCCCAGGGTCATACAGCTAGTAAGGGTCTGAGGCCCATATTTGAACTCAGGAAGTGAGTCCCACCACTCTATCCACTGCGTACTTAGAAGACCTGAAGTGTAAATTCAATCTCAGAAATTTACTAGCTGTGTGACCCTGGGCAAGTCATTTAGCCTCTGTCTTCCTCAGTTTCCTCAACTATAAAACAGGTTAATTAATAATAGAACCTACCTTCAGAATTATCGTAAGGATCAACTGAGATCACTGTAAAGTGCTTAGCACAGTGCTTGGTACCTAAATAAATGCTTTTTCCCTTTTCCTATCATGATTAACTAGTATAGATACAAGCACTAATGGATTATTAGAAACTAAGGCCTTAACCACCAATGTGGTATGTCAGAGCACTATTCCACCTTAGTGACCCCTGTAGTTCAGCTGGAGTTGTTGTCCCTTCTTATCCAGGCCCAGTTCTCGGGTTGGGTGTGGGAAAGAGGGAGACTTTAAGTAGAAGTCTGGGGATCAGGCAATGTCTGGTGCCATTTCAACAGCTTTGTATACCTTGTGGCCTCAGACAGTTGCCCTGGCCTGATTTTATGTTGAATGAGTAGAGCTTTTCTCTGAGCATTAATAGTTTGTTGCTAACTTGAGTCAACACACAGCTGGCAACAGTGGAGCAGAAAAAGAGTGGGCAGCTTTCAGAGATTTGGTATACAGCACTGCATTTGCTCATCTGGGTCAGAACATTCCCAAACACCAAGACTGGTTTGATTAAAATTATGGGGAAATTCAGAAGCTGCTAAACAATAAAACGAGAACGCCACAGGATTTAGCAACAGGATAGTTCATCCACCTCTAAGATGGCAACATTTAATTCCATCAAAAGCAAAGTACAAGCAAAGATTAGAGAGATGCAGGATTCCTGCCTCAGTAAGAAAGCAGATGAAGTTCAGTTTTATGCTAATAGTAACAATTCAAAGTGCTTTCATGATTCCATGAAAGCTATTTATGAACCAAAAACCCATGGTGTATCACAACTACTCAGTGCTGATGGAGCCACATTGATTAGTGATATGGACATGATCCTAAAGAGATGGGCTGAACACTTCCATAGTGTTCTCAATAGACCATCATCAATCAATGCTGAGGCCATTGACCATTTACCTCAAGTTGAAGTCAATCCTCCTAAGCTGAGCTTCCAACCAAAGAAGAGGTTTTGAGGACCATTACGCTCCTTTCATGTGGCAAAGCACCTGGTGCTGATTCTATTCCAGCTGAGATTTACAAGGTAGGGGGTCCATCACTCATATGAAAACTGACTGAAATTTTCCAGGCTATATGACAAGAAGAGATTATCCCCGAGGAGTTCAAGGATGCCTCCATTGTCCAGCTCTATAAGGGTAAAGGGAATAGGTTGTCCTGCAAAAATCACAGGGGATCTTTCTCTTCGTCAATGAGGGCAAAATTCTTGCTAGAGTCCTCCTTAATAGGCTGATCCTTCACCTGGAAGATGGGCATATACCTGAGAGCCAGTGTGGCTTCAGAAAGGGCTGAGGAACAAGTCGATATGGTATTTGTTGCCTGACAACTCCAGGAGAGAGGTCTGTACACAATATCTGTAGATCTGACTAAGGCCTTTGACACTGTTGGTCCTGAGGGCTTATGGAAAATTGTGTCAAAATTCGGTTGCCCGGAGAAGTTCATCAATATTTTTTGTCTATTTCATGATGGCATGTTTGCCTGGGTTCTGGATAATGGACAAAGCTCTCGTGCCTTCCCAGTCACCAATGAAGTGAAACAGGGTTGTGTGCTTGTTCCCATGCTTTTTAGCATGATGTTTTCAGCCATGTTGACAAATGCTTTCAATAAGGATGAAAATGGCATTAAGGACAACTACTGTACTGATGGTAAGTTCTTCAATTTGAAAAGGCTACGAGCCAAGACCAAAGTGGAGGGAGTGTTGGTGCATGATTTTCTGTTTGCAGATGATTGTGCACTCAATGCAGCCTCTGAAGCTGAGATACAAAAAAGTATTGATCAATTTTCTGCTGCCTGTGCTAATTTTGACCTAATAATTAACACCAAAAATCACATATGTGGAACCATCAATTACAACAAATGGAGAAGTTTGGAATGCTGTGGATAAGTTCACTTACTTTAGTAGTGTACTTTCCAGGGATGTACACACTGACAATGAGGTTGATGCACACGTTGCCAGAGCTAGCTCAGTGTTTGGGAGGCTCCGAAGAAAAGTTTGGGAAAGAAGAGGTATTAGACTGACCACCAAATTGAAGGTCTACAGAGCCCTTGTGCTGACCCATTGTTGCATGCTTGTGAAACACGGACAGTCTACCAGTACCATGACAAGAAACTAAATTGTTTCCATTTGAACTGTCTTAGGAGGATTCTGAGGATCACCTGGCAGGATAAGGTATCAGACACTGAAGTCCTTGCTTGAGATGAACTGCCAAGTATTCAAACTATGCTTCAGAGAGCTCAACTCTGATGGGCTGACCAAGTTGTTCGAATACAAAATGTATGTTTACCAAAAAGACTATTTTATGGAGAACTCACATGGAGCAGGCAATCACATCGTGGCCAGAAGAAACGATACAAGGACACTCTCAAGGTCTCTCTCAAGAACTTTGGATTTCACTGTGCAACCTGGGAGACACTGGTACAGGACCACTCAGTATGGCTTGCCCATGTAGGAAAGGTGCTGTGCTCTTTGAGCAAAGCAGAATTGAGACAGCACAAAGTAAACACAGGATGCACAAATTTTTATTATTCACCCCAAATATTCACACAGATTCTCTGTGCCCAATCTGTGGTAGAGCATTCCGAGCTCATATTGGTGTGATCAGCCACAGTCGGACACAATGAAATTTCAGTATACAATGATGATGTCATTTTGGTCCTCTTCGAAGATGGACAACAATCAACATACATATACACATGTACATATACACACACATATAGATATCTATATATCTCTATCTGTAATTATTTCATCACTTTCAGGAGGAAGCTCATGAATAGAATATGTGTTGGGTTCACCTAACTCAAATTTTCAATTTTGGAACTTTAAAGATTGGGGACAAAATTAAGACGGTTTGAATCCCTACACTTTGGTCAGACCCTCCTTCATCCAGTAGCCTGAAGGAACAGGAAGAGGATGCCTTCTCTGTCAAATGAAATTTCTTTCTTCTTAGCTTCTTTAGGGGTTCCCTGATTATTGCCCTTTTTGCAAGTTTCACATAACCCAAGCCAATTCAACAAACATTTACTAAACATCTAATATGTGCACCACATTGTGCAATGTGCTAAGGCTATCCACAAAGACAACAGTGAAGTGTTCCAAGTCTTCAAGATGCTTGGAAGGGAAATGTCATATAAACTGATAGATACATTGTGATCTGTCACAGGCTGGACAGAGTACTAATCCCTGGGCATCAAAAAAGGCTTCTTTTTGAAGATGACACATGAGCCAAGCCTTGAAGGTAGGTAGAAATTCTAAGAGGAAACCCTGGCCCCATCATGGACTTACTAGGGCGTTGTACTCATATGGAATGAGCCTGGCAATCCTGACTCTTCTTTGTGAAGATCAGAGGAGATGGGGCATCCAGGGAGGCCAGAAGACTGGAGTGGGTATTTGGGTAACCAGCACTGGCCTGAGGATTTGGTCCACAATACCCATTGCCATGGGCTAAGTGTATATGGCTGAGGTACTAACTCTGGGACTGGAGCATACTCTCAAAGGCTTATTGGGAAACACTTTAATAAATAATAGATAAATATAAATCCAGATAAAAATCTAGATTTAGAATATTGCTAACTATTGGTGAAGAGATTTTTTTCCAAGGAGCTCAGGTAGGGGTTTACATAGTGAGGCAAATATTTCCATTTTCAAGGGAGAAACACTGAGGCTCTATGGGATACCCAATGGTTCCTGCTGTTCTGTCTGTAATACTGAACCAGTCCCAAGGGCTTCTTTTTTGGGATGCAGTCCTTTTTTATGTAGCATCAGCTGACACCTGTGTATGCTATCTATCTCTTCAGCTCCAGTGACTGACTTGGTAAGTAAGGAAGCTGATCTCCATACCCTACTTTGCTTGTGGATCTCCCCTCAGGTCATCCTATGTCCATTACTGCTTTCTCTGGAAATTCTCCTGTCTGGACAACCACCCCAGTCCCTTTAGTTTTCTGGGAATTGCTGGAAGTAGGCCTGGGAACAGAAGACAACTGCCTTTATTTGCTCATGGATTTAGCAACAGCTCTTTGCCTCATTCTGTTTGATTGATGAGGGATTTCCCAAGGAAACTGTCCCCTTCTCAATGAGAACTGCTTAAATAGGGCAATATTGTGGAAGCTCAGGCCAGGTCTGAAATACACAGTAGGGTATGCTGTTGGGCTCTAACTGAGGCAGTCTTCAGCCTCCAGAGGGAAAGCCAGCAGAGGTACTATGCTTGTTGGTGTCTACACACGTGTCTATCATAGAGCCTGGTGAATAGACCCCAGGCATGCAGACCCAGCTCTGCCAGTGACTATTTGGCCTAAGCCCACTTTTTATCTTAAGTTTCAATTTTGTTTGCCTGTAAAATAGAGCTGCTGAAAGTTGTTGCAATTATTATCTTCACTAGGAGTTTTAAAAAAGGGACACTTTGAGCACTATCCAAACTGCAATACAAATGTGAGTTATTATCAAAGGTGTGCTGGATAAACATTTAGCAGCCAGGTCTTTGGGGGGAAATGTACTCATGATGCACTTTAAATTTTAATTTAAATTTAACATTTTCTCCATCACTGTCTTAATGTCAGGCCATCAACAAAATATAAATCAAACCTAGATTGATAGCATTTGCCAGTTTCTGAGATGTAAATTTTTACCTTGGAAAATTGACAATTGGCCCTAATGATCCTGTACAAGCTGGGTCCAGTGCCCCTTGGATGATGATGATGATGATGATATGCAGTTGTGGTATAGTAAAAAGGATACTGTATTTGGAGAGGTTATTTAGTCCAATCCTCTTGTTTTTTGGATGAGTAAACTGAAGCTCAGAGATGCATAACTATTTGCCTAAGGTCACCTACCTGGTAAGTGAGACAGCTAGGTGGTGCAGTGGATGCAGCACTGGACTTGGAGCCAGGAAGACCTGAGTTCCCAGCCTCAGTCTTACTAGCTGTGTGACCTTGAGCAAGTCACTTAACCTCAGTTTCTACAATTGCAATCTGAGGATAATAGCACCTGCCTGCCAGGGTTGTTGTGAATATCAAGTGTGATAAGAATGGTAAGATGTTTAGCACAGTGCCTGGCGTATATTAGGCTCTATATCAATGCTAACTCTTACTCCTCGTTTTCCTCTTTCTACTACTACTATTATGTTAAGTACTAAGCTGGGATTCAAACACTTCCCCTAACTCCACTGTGAATCTCTCTCTTTTTTTTAATTCTTTCTATTTTGTTTTCTTTTTTATTATGAGTTCAACAAAGTGACAAATAAAAACTTTTCAATAAACCAAGAACAGAAAACACTATACAAGAAATTGTAAACTTTTTAACATAATTTGCTTTTGGTGATTGATTGAATGGGAGACCCTATGTTAGTACTTCCCCTCCCTCTTCCCACCCCAATCCAAAACAAATCTTGCATATCTCTGTCTCCCTCTATCCTCTTCTGTGTATTTTTAAAAATGTTTCATTAACCTTATTTTTTTTAAAGTATTACTCTCACCAGTGGTGCTCTGATAAACATTTAACAACTGATGTTCTGGGGACAACAGTATAGATAGTACACTTTTAAATTTCTTCTGTATTATTGACATCTCTTCATCACTTTAAGTCCAAACAATCAACAAAATCATAAATTAAACCCTGATTTCTAGTACTTGCCAATTTCCAAAGTGTAAATGCTCACAATGAAAACTGAACTATCTGCTCATGAGAGCTGATATGAACTGGGTCTAGCACACTCCTGACTATCATTAACTACCAACTACTCCCTACATATAGAAGTCTTTCCTTCTAACAAGGAAGTATAGTGAGACAAAAAAAAAATGAGCAGAGACACTGTGTCTAAAAATAAATGTGTAATTCTTTACCTCTAGCCTGTCACCTCTTTAATAAGAGGTGGGAAGCATGCTTCATTATCATCGATCTTCTGGAATTGTCACAGAATACAATATTTCATTCATTAAAACTCTTAGATCTTTCACAATTGTTTTCCTTTACATTATTGTAGTTGTTTAAGTCAGTGGTGTCAAATTCAAATAGAAACAGGAGAGCCACTAAACTGTAGATCAGCATTCCTGTAGGTCCTTAGAAAACCACATAGTATCATCATCTATGTTTTATTGTGTTTTTATTTATTTTGTTAAATATTTCTCAATTTATTGTGGCCCCTGGGTTTGACACCTTTGGTATAAATCATTCACATGATTCTGCTCAATCCAATCTGATCAGTTTATCCAAGTCTTCCCAGGTATATCTGAATTGAAAGGTCTTTCCACAAGACTAACTTGCAACCTGGGTTCAAATCCTGTCTCTGTGACTTTCTGGTTCTGCAACCTTGGGCAAGCCATTTTATCTCTCAGTACCTTTGCTTCTTCACACTGTAGTAATGCTTTCTTAATCTACCTCTCTGGCTTGTTGAGAGACTCATGTAAGGTAATATACAGAAAATGCATTGTAAAGAATGAAACACTATATAGATGTCAGCTTAAATTTTTATTACATTTTTTCATTATTACTAATTTTTTTATCACTAATTGACCTGGTTAGTATCAAGGAGATGGATTTAGTGCTATTTGACTTGGAAGTCAAAGACTGTCTTGCACAAATGCTTAGCACAATGCCTGACCCATAGGAGGCGCTTAATAAAGATTTATTTATTGATTCTCTGACTATGGTCCCCTTATAATGATTCAAAGAAGGGGCGCTTGTCCTCAAATAGCTAAAAGCTGCAAATGTGTGAGAAAGCCTAAGAAAGGAATCATTTAATGCCTTCTGGTAAGCCATGTAAGAGGGTGTGCTGTCCTGTTAGTCTATATATGAAAGAAGCTATTTATCCATAGAAGTTTTGTCGCAAAGAATCTCTTTGAATGAAAGTCAAAATTGCATGTGCACTGCAGAGGTATCTCTCTGGAGCCTCTGAAGCACCTGTCAGAGGTTTAAAAATATTCTTTGACAATATAGACAATTTCCCAAGTACATTAGAAACATACAGAGTGACTTTCCAGTCTCCTTCCTTACCTCTCTCTTACCTTCCCAGGTCCCTGCTGCCATGGATGCCCAGTAGAGCACCTGGATAGGTAGTACCAACTCCTTTCTTCTAAGGAGCAGCCAGCAAGGGGACAGTGGCTCATGAAATCAGGTTTTAGGAGAGTGAAATCAGTCATTTTTATAAGCTCGATCAATCCAGCTTTCCACAACAAGGGCAGGGGTCAGCTCACAGTTATACAGGCTGGACCTCTAGGTTGTGCCAGATAATAGAATAAACAGATATAGCAAAAATAAACAACAAAAGCAATAAAAAACAAAAGACAAACAACCATATGGTCAAAACTTTGAGTTTGGGAGGAGACCATCCCTGAAGGACAGAATGGGGTAATCTGAGCTTTTGGATTCTTTGAAGGAAAGAAAGGAATAAATAGCTCTAAACTAGGCTCTGTGCAACCAGTTAGGATAATGGAAAGAAATGGATTGTTCAGTCAGGAAAGACCCGTGTTCAAATCCTACTTCAGGCACTTAGCAGCAGCTTGGGGTGGGGGATGGGGGTGCCAGTCATCTAATTTCTTTGTTCTTCAGTTATCCCAAAGATTGGAATTCATGATCCCTCTAAGGTCTCTTTTAACTCTAAATCTGTGATCCAATTACCCTTTAGAACTCTGAATGTTTAAACCAAGGGAGCACCCAGAACACTTGGGTTTCAGTCCGAGTACTGCTCAACTTATTACCTATATAATTAGGGAAGTCATGACACTTCTCTGTGCCTCAGTTTTTTCACCTGTAAATCCTATGATGAATTAGCTTCTGATCAGAAGGAATTTAGCATCTTGGAATGGATACGGGATGACATTCTAGTCCTGGCTAGACCACTGACTAGTTCCAAGAAGACTTTTCTTTTCTGGGTCTCATTTTTCCCATCTGAAAAGTAAGGAGTGAGAGGAAAGGGACTGTAAGGTCCCCTTCGGCTCTGACATTCTGTTCAGTCATGATTTGCCTAGCCTGTTTTGAGGAAGCCTGGGTGGCTGTTTGCAAAACTGTGGCACATCCCAGCCCCAAAGGAAAACATTTGCTTTCTGCGGAACAGGGTACAAATGCAATCCTTTCCTCCTCCTCCATAACAGTTACCTCGAAGTCTCTCCAAAGAGCCCCTGTTGCCTCCCTAATGTACTGCTTGTTTGTTTCTCATGGGAGCCTGGCACTGAACTCTGATGGCTGCCATTGTTTTCAAGGCTGACCCAGCCTCCTCCTCCCCCTCCTTCTCCCTCCTTCCCTCCCTCCCTCTGCCCCAAATCTCCTTTAGTTAGTTCACTGCCCTACTAGGCCAGCCAGATTTGCCCAAACCTGTCTTCTCCATAAGAACACAAGGGATCATTTCCTTCCAGCTCTGTGGCCACTGAACTCTTATTAGATCTGAACGACATAAATCTATCCCTCTGCTTCTCTGGCTCTGGAACTGTGTGTGTGTGTGTGTGTGTGTGTGTGTGTGTGTGTGTGTATGTGTGTGTGTGTGTGTGTGTGTGTGTGTGTGTGTGTGTGTTTATCAAATTCTCAGGCTGGGCTAGGGGTCCCTGATCTTCCGACATTTCATTCACAAGTTGCTAGTTGGTGTTTCCCTTCTAAGGGCTGCAAAATAAATCTTTTCCCCCATCCTTTTCCCACCCCCTCCTCTACCCTCCCCCCTAACCCCACCAAAAGAGAAATCATTGTGTTGTAAAAAGGGAGAGCCAGAGCTGATGACATCTTTATGGGGTTGCCTCTGGTGAAGACTGTAGTGTCTGCTTGGTGTGTTCAGGGGGACCCTCTCCCTCTCCCTCTCTCTCTCTCTCTCTCTCTCTCTCTCTCTCTCTCTCATTCTCTCTCTCTCTCTCATTCTCTCTCTCTCTGCTATACAAGTTCAATTCACCACGTCTAGAATTCTCAGTGGGGTTACCTAGGCTAAAGGAGGGTGGGGGTGGGGGAGATGACATCACATCCTTAAGAGCTGATTGGTCAATTTCCTTCTACAGGCATGATATCATCTCTGTGGCTCTCCCTCCCCCTCCCCCATTTTCAAGCCTTTCCTGGCCCAGCTCACTCTCTTCCCCACCCACCCACCCCAGGATACTCCGTTGTCTTGGAGACAAGTTTTCAACCTCGTTGTCTGAAGGAATAGTAATTCATTATATGTCTGACATGGGGGTGAAGGGTGCAGGGAGGTGGGGAGGGAGGGTGGGGAGGGAAGGTTAGGGGCAACAATAATGACCCAAAATATGTTTCATGCATGAGACACTGTCAGAAATAGAAGCCCGGGGAGGGTGATTCCAAACAATGCTGGTGAAATTTTAAAATAAAGACTGGAAAATGAGTACTTTGAAAGATGAGCATTGGGGCAAAAATTTTCTTAAAGCAACCACCCCCCTGTTCAAGAAAGCTCATTAAGATTTTGGAGAGAAAGTCATGTGGTTATTCTGTTGTTTAGGAGGAGAAAGAATATTCCTTTTTTCTATTCCACCTCAGAGTTGTCTAACTTTAGACAAATCACCCTGCTCTTCCCTGCTCATCTCTCCACGAGCTACTTCTAGGGAGCAAAGAGATTCCTGAAAGGATTATCTCATTCCTTCCAAAAAGGATGTCACCTGCTAAAGAGAAAGTAGATCTACGTGCTTCCATCGTTGGCTGTCTCAGCCTGACTAGGCCTCTCAAGCAAATGTAGAGATGTAAAGCAGGAGTTCTTAATCAAGGGTTCACGGACCCCCCGCAAAGGGTTGTATGGATGTGTGTCAGAAGGGGTGAGAGCTGGGGTGGGATAAATGACATCTTTATTTCAATTTTTAAAGGTAAAACCACTTTATTGATTGCAGTTAGTAGAGTTCAATAAATATTGATCCCCAAAAGGAACCTCATTATTTACCATTTATTATTTATCCTTGGTGTCCTTTGTAATCCTCTATATTTCATTTTTTGCTTTTCAACATATTCTTCTGGGAAAGGGTCTATGAGCTTCCCCAGACCGCCCAAGGGATACGTGATGCTACAGTGTTTAAGAGCATGATCATTTAGAACATTCAGACCCAAACTGAAATTCTGAGGAAACTTTCTTCTTGCTGAATCTGACTCATCTGGTTTGATTATATTGATAATTATATATATATATAATTATATTTATATTATTTATAATTTATATTTGTCAATTTTACCAGGTGATTAATTTCTCTTAGTCCCTCCCTCTCTAAATATATAACTCTTCTTCAGTCCACTCACCCTTCTGACTGTGCAGAGCCTGCTTGTATGTGCATGCATTTGTTAGATTCACATACTTGTCACTATGTATCCTCTTTTTAATACATAGAAAATCCTCTGGATTCAGAGTTCCAATATTCCACATGTGCAAAGAACTTTCCTGGCTCCTGGAATCTATCCAGGTTGACTTTCTGTCTCTGTTGGCTACTACTGCCCCACAAAGAGCCCTGAGCTTAGGGGCTGGCCTCCTTGTTAAAAGGGAGATTGGCAGGTGTTTAAGACATATTAGCACCTAATTGAGCCTTTCTTCCAGATGTCACTGGAATGCTTGAGAGGACATTGAAGAAAGGAAAGCTACGTGATTTGTCTTGTCAGGGGGCTTACTAGGACCTACTCCTCAATGACTGACACTGATCCTCTATCATTTTCTGTCCTGGATTTTCTATCCTTGATTAGAAGCTGAAACATATTTTTAAAAAAAACCCTGGCCATTCTATAGGCCAAGAGCCTATACAATGCAACAAACATATACTAAATACCTTCTGTGTGTACCATGTCAGGTCTTGGGAGAAGCACAAAATATAAATTATATCTTCCCTCTCTGCTCCCCTCTATCCCCGCCCCACAGTAGCTTAGTAGGGACACAAGACCCCAGTATAGCTAGGATATGCAACATTACTTAGCTGGTGCATTAGAGAGTTGGAAAGAGAGTGCTTTGAGAGATCTGAGTAGGGAGCTTGCTACTGACCTGGAAAAGAATCATAAAAGGCTTCCTTAAAGTAGGTGACAGGCTATTTATTCTGAGGAAAGGGTTTTGTAAACCTTAAAGTGTTCTTTTCATTTTGAAGAAGTCAAGGTTAAGTGACTTGCCTAGGGACATACAGTTAGTAAGTATCTGACTCTAGATTTGAACTCAGTTTCTTCTGATTTTAGGGTTAGTACTCTATGAGCTGCACCACCACATTTTAAATTACCCTTCAGAAATTGATCCTCCCAGCACCCTGGCTCATACCCTAAGGGTCATCCTTGACTGCTCAGATTGTCTCATCCCCCATATATAATATAGCCAAATCCTGTCTATTCTGCCTTGAAATATCTCTTGCATTTTCCTTCCTCTCATTCCTGACAATGCCATCACTTTACTATAGACTCTCATTACCCCATGCCTGGGCTATGGCAATAGCCTACTGCTTGTTCTTCCTGACTAAAATTTCTCCTTACTGCACTCCAATCTCCACTCAGAGGTCAAGGTGAACTTCTTAAAGCACAGGGCTGTTACTTCCTATTCAGTAAAATGCTGTGGCTCACTGCTACCTCTAGGATCAAACCTTCTTCTCTCCAAGCATTCTATGATCTCCTGACTCTGACATACTTCCTCTGCTTTGCACACAAAGTTCCATCTCCAGACATTTCATTTTCATTGTCTGTGTTCCATGCCTGGAATGCTCTTTCTCCTCATTTCCATCTCCTGCCTTCCTTCCGGTCCCAACTAAAATCCTGTGTTCTACAAGCAGCCTTTTCTTATCCTCTGTAAATACTTATGCTTTCCCTTAGCAATTGTGCCCATTTTGTCTTGTAAATATCTTGTTTGTACACGGTTGTCTGTATGTTGTCTTCAAACCACACTTGGTGTTGTTTTATTTGGGGGGGCAGGCAGGGGTCTTCCTAGTGTTTAACATAGTAGCTAGAACACAGTAGGTAAGTATAAAATACTTGTTGAATTGACTTCTCTTTACCTACACATTTTCTTGATGATCTCACCAGTTTCTGTTGGTTCAATTTGAATTAGAATTCTTTTGCCGATGATTCCCATGTCTGTATAACCAGCTGACTTCTTCCTCAGAACTCGTCACTTTCCAACAGCTTTCTGCTGTACATTTCCACCTGAATATACTATTCACACCTCAAGCTCAACAGGCCCAAACTAGAACAATATCTTCTTTCCCCTATTCCTAGTCATCCTTCCTCTACATTTCCCCTATTTCTGTTGAAGGCACTAAACATTCTTTGTTTCCAAATTTCACCATTGTTGCCATCATTCAATTTTCTATGTCCTTCGCCCCTATATCCAATCAGATGCTAAATCTTACTTCTATATCATTTCACATCTGGTCTCTTCTGTCACTGCTCTAGGTCAGCCTCTTATCAATTCTTGTCTAGACTATTGAAACAACCTGCTAACTACTCTCCTGGCTTCTGGTTAGTTATCTCCTTTTTTCATTGCTTATTCAATTTATTTCTAAGCCACATGATCTTTGAAGAATGACTGCTACAAAGTAGGACATGTGACATACATTCTATTAGCCTTTACTCCCATTCTCAAAGAAAGATGTTTCACGTATATTTAGTAAATTCTCACATTTCAGGATCATTCCAAATGAAAACTAGTTTTTGCTCCCAAATTCTGTACCTAGACTAAAACATACCATAACTTTTTAAAAACATTGTCTTTCGGATAGATTTACTTTAAGGTTCTGACTATATGTTATTTTTAAGGAGTTATGCCCCTTCTCCAAACCATCCCCCACACTACTTTGAAAGTAATCTTCTGAGGATAGGTATGAAAATGTTACTCCCCTGCTCACAAATATTCTGTGGTTCTCTAATGCCTCTGGGGAAAACAAACACAAACAAAAAGCAAAAAAGTAAAACAAAATCCAAAGTCCTTCCTCAGTTTGGCATTTAAACCTTCCACAGTCTGGGTCCATTCTACCTTGATTGACTTATCTCAAACTAGTCTGCTTATAGAACACAGGATTTTAGTTGGGACCGGAAGGAAGGCAGGAGATGGAAATGAGGAGAAAGAGCATTCCAGGCATGGAACACAGACAATGAAAATGAAATGTCTGGAGCCAACTAGTTGTTCCCTGAACTGGGCATTCCATCTTCCATATCTATGACTTCTGACAGGCTATCTGTCCTCCACAGGTAGAAACCTCTTCACCTTTCTTTACCTCTTAGAATTCATAGCTTCCTTGAAGGCTGAGCATGGGTACCATTCCATCGGTGAAACTTCCTTACTTCCCTCTCCTCCCCCAGGTGTTGGTATGCTCTCCCTCCTTGTATTACTTCTTACTTACTTGTCTGTGCATGCATCTCCCCAGCTGACTGTAAGCTTCTTGGGGGAAGAATGGCCAACTCTGTACATACTAGCATAGTCCTAGTACCTTGTAAATTGTTGTTTCTTGTTCAGTTATGTCTGACTCATCATGACCCCATCTAGTGTTTTCTTGGCAAAGATACTGGAGTGTTTTTGCCATTTCCTTCCCCAGCTCATTTTACAAATGAGGAAGTTGAGGCAAACAGGATTAAGTCATCCTAAGACCAGATTTGAACTCAGGAAGAGGGACTCCAAGCCCAGAACTCTTACCTATTGAACCAGAAGTACTAGACAGGTTTGCCATTTCCTTCTCTAGCTCATTTTACAGATGAGGAAATAGAGGCAAATATTGTTAAATGATTTGCCCAGGTTCACACAGCTAGTAAGCATCTAAGGCTGGATTTGAACTTAAGTCTTCCTGACTCCAGGCCCAATGCTATCTCTCTATATATTCCTATAAATAGTAGGCACTTAATAAATGTTTTGGAAATTGAATTGCCTGTATCAGCAGTGTGACTGGCTCATGCTCCACAAATAACTGTTCTGAGCATTTACACCTTGGAAATGGGCAAACATGACAAATCAGAGCTTCGTTTATTATTTTATTGAATACGTCGACTTAAGAAAGTGATGGAGAAAATGCTAATACTGAAGATTAACTTAAAAGGGTTTTGTGTATAAATTTTTTCAGAAGACTAGTTGTTAAGATCTTTACCAATATACCCCTGCCATTATTGCTTTCTTTTCTCCTTTATCCAAATTCATTCTCTCCTGCAAGGTCCAGATCAAATCCTACCTTCTCAAGGAAGCTTTCCCTGACTAGATCAACCCTCACTGATTTGCTTCTCTTTGAACTATGGTATTTAAAGTCTCTACTGAAGTCTTGAATTTATTCTTCTCTTTAACTGTGACAGCCTTCTCACCTTATTTAAATCATAAACTTCTTTTGGGGTAGTCTCTGTGACTATTTAGGAGTGTTGACCTTGGACAAGCACTTAGTCTCCTGGAGCCTCAATTTCCTCATCTGTAAAAATGAGGGGGATAAGCTAAATGATCTCTAAGGTCCCTTCCAGGTCTAAATCCTATTTACCATAACAAGTGTACAAAAAGTACTGGTTGATTAAGATATTAAGAAGAAACTGCTCCCTTCCTTAGTGACCCATTCTGGTGTGATAAACTCTGCCTTGTGGGAGTTCTTTCAGATTCCTAATCTCCACACCACTTGCTGCAAAGAAAGTCAGTTTTCTTTCTCTCGTTGGGGAAAAGTCAGTCATGATTTCTATTTACTCTTCTTTCTGTATTTGAAGACTGATTATATCTTTTCCCAGGTAAATAATTATTATCATCATCATACTAACTAGCATTTACATAGCACTTTAGTATTTGCAAAGCACTTTACAAATATTTTCTCATTTGATCCTTATAAGAAGCCTGGGAGGCAGGTGCTATTATATTCCCATTTTACAGATGAAGAAACTGTGCTTAAGCAGACAGTGCTTAAGTGACTTGCTCAGGTTCATAGAACTAGTAGGTGGCTGAGTCTAGATCTGAATTTAGGTCTTCCTGACTCCAGGTCCAGCACTCCATCCCATGCACCACCTACCTGTCTTTAGATAGTTTCCTCTTTTTCTTGTCTACGTAAACTTCACTTCCTCATTTTTATCCCTTGATCTTTTGCTCATTCCTGCTTGTAGCAGCTTTCCTACTTACCATTTGCAAGGTTTTCTTTTTGGTCTTTCTGCTCAAACAACTTTGGTGGACTACAGATTTGAGGGAATCTGGACCTGTCTTCACCATATATATGAATGATTTTGCAAGTCCCAGAGCATCAGCATGAAGGCTGAAGTCTACGGGATCATAGATTCTTTCATCTTAGGGCTGGCAAGGTTGTTGGGTCCATGGTGGGCTGGGCTTAGGCCTGACTGTTTAAGATTGTATAGTTATATCCTTTTCAATTGCCTCACAGTGAAGGAGACTGCTTCTGTCTCCCCTCAGTATGGGACAGGGACAGAGTGGGGACGTTCAGAATTACCCTTAGCTGGAGCTAGCATTTTTCATCGCTGACCTAATGAGAGAGCATGACTAAAGGCCCATTAGGCAGAATGTTTGTGTGAACAGTAATAGAAAAGTTCTAAACTTCCTGAAACGGAAGATAATTTATCTAAATAACTTCCTGTCTCCCTGCGGCCAAGCAGCAGCAGAACAGATATTTGACAGGGAAATTTTTCTGCCTGTTGGGTGAGCTCAGTTCCAACCCATTTGGAGGAATGAGCAGAGCTGGTTGAAGGGGAGACACCTGTACAAGGCAGCCAGCAGTCCCATTAGCTCCATGTCTGCAGAGAGTTTGCAGGGAATTTCATTCTCTTTAGGAGTTTAGGGATAAACAGGGGTGGCAGGGGAGTGAGAAATGTCAACAGAAGGGCAGGTTGGAACTTTCCAGGCTAAGGTAAGAAGACCTTATGAAAGCTGCAGCTCTGATTAGTGCCTGGAGCAATCCTGGCTTGCTTTCTTAGAAAATGGAGTTTGACAACTTAGCAGGAAATGGGAAAGAATAGACTGTTTCAGGCGCTTCTGTTACTCTCTTCCAGCCCTTAGGGGTAAAGGTTTAGACAGGCATCCTTGGGGGATGGGGGATGGATTGCTTTTAAAAAGCACACTTTGGGGGCTCATCCTAAAATGGAAATTACTACCTTATGCCAATGGACAGATCACAGAACGGAATCCAAAAATAACCTCTTCCTGTGATCTGGTTTGGACAAGGCAGGACTTCCCTAGAGGTCAATGGGCCAGCTTGGGAGTGGGGCCTGGGATGGGGAGCCTGCTCCCTTTTGTACTTTTCTAGGGTTGAATGGGAGGAGCAAAAGTCACCTGAGCTCCTGGACATCTTGCCAGAAGGCTTGTCTTCCTGGGGACTTGTTCAGCCTACTTTGAGATCAGTTACACTGGGGAAATCCTAGTTATGAGAATGAAGGCTTCATCCCTTTGGTCCCTCAGCACTTACACAAATTTATTTTTTTCTGTTCTTTAATTTAAAGCTACCCTAGAATATCACTATGACTATTCTTGGACTTTAGGATGAGAGATTATAGCGGTGTGACCCTAGGCAAGTTACTTAGCCCTGTTTGCCTCAGTTTCCTCATCTGTAAAATTAACTGGAGAAAGAAATGGCAAACCACTCCAGTATCTTTGCCAATTACAATTATAAAGAGGCTGCTAGAGAACTAGGAGTCAGGAGACTTGGGTTCTAGTAGTTGCTAATAGTTAGCCATGGTGGATAGGATTAGACCTGCCATACAACTGATGCAGGGAATTCCCAGATGAGGAAATTCTGCCAGTGCAAGTTGGCACCTTTTTTTGTCAAAAAAATGTCAAACTTGTAGCCTGCAGGCCACATAGGGCTCATAACACTCCAAGTAGATTAAAATGTAGTTGGGAAATATTTAACAAAATAAATAAAAACACAATAAAATGACAATGCATTTTAAAACTAAATCATATACAGCCTGCAGGAATCCTTATATATGAATTAGTGTCTCCCAAATTGAAAAATTACATGACTTACCTAGGAGCATACAGCCAGAGTATGTCAGAGATGGAACTTGAACCCAGATCTTTCTGGCTCTGAGTCTAGCTCTATATTGACCATACCCATGGTGTCAAACTCAAATAGAAACAAATACCCACAGGCTACATATTGACTTAGAAAACCACAAGTTAACATTATTTATATTGTATTTTTATTATTCTATTAAACATTTTCCAATTCCATTTTAAACTGGTTACAGGCCGTTTAGTTTTGCCCTAACACCTTTGCATGATTTTAGCAAATTCTCTTTCCTTTCTTTGGCCTTGTCTATTTATAAAATGAGGGAGTTGGATAAGCTGATCTCAGAGGTTCTTTCCAGTTCTAATATTCTACTAAGAAAGGTCTTAGATGGGCTCTAAGGTAGACTTTATACTACAGATATGTGTTTGTATATATATATATGTATATATATATATATATGTGTGTGTGTGTGTATACATATATATTGTATACTCATAATGCATATTTGTGTATGTGTGAATTTTGTGTTGTATTGTATTAGGTAGCTTTATAGTGAAGTTTCAGTTTCTGCCTCTCTCCATGTTGGTTTCTGTCTTTTCCTCTCCCCATCTCTTTCCTTGGACCTCCTGTATATGCTGCTTCCATGCCTGCCACAAATTAAGCTTAGAAGAGCACTTCTGCTCTTTTTTCCTCAATGACTTTGCTTCATTTGTTGAGTCATTTCAATAGTGTCTGACTCTGAGACCCCATTAGGGTTTTTCTTGGAAAAGATACTGAAGTGGTTTGCTATTTCCTTCTCAGTTCATTTTATAGTTGAAGAAACTGAAAGGAAATGACTTGTCCAGGGTCATATAGTAAGTCTCTGAGGCTAGGTTGAATTCCAGGTCCAGCACTCTATGTACTTTGCTAGCTAGCTGCCCTGACTTAGCTCCAAGGAAGAAGTAATTATCCCGGGGGGCAGTCAGCCTTCTTGGCAGTACGGTCTATACCTTTGTGTGACACAAAAGAGCAGGTCAAGAAGAGAGCTAGACACAGACGCTGACAGAGACAGGCAGAGGTAGAGAAAAAGAGACAGAAACAGAGGCAGAGACAAAGATAGTGATAGAGACAGAAACAGAAACAGACAGTGATAGACAAAGACAGACAGAGATAGCGACAGAGAGACAGATAGAAGCAGAGAGACAGACAGGGGCACAGTGATAGAGACAGACAGAAACAGAGAGAGACAGTGAGAGACAGAGAGACAGTGGTAGACAGACAGTGACAAGAGCAAGAGACAGAAGTAGAGAGAGAGACACAGAGCTAGAGACGGAAAGACAGACACACAGAGAGACAGACAGCCAGCTAGGCACAATCAGATCGACAGAGGCGGAGAGATATCAGAGAGACAAAGAGACGGAGAGATCTCAGTGAAAACATCTTCCATGCTCCACCCCTCTCCAAATAAGCAAGATGTCATATATAAGGGGCTAAGCAGGCCGTAGATAGAGCAGTGAGAAAAAAAGGCATTTGAGTTAGAGCCCTCATGTTTTTCCCACTTTCACTAAGCAACGGTGTCCTGAAATCCTTAGACGTAAGCATAGAACTTTGTTTTCTAGGGGTAAAAAATTGAAAAGGAGAATATTTGGCGGAAACGGGCTTGGGATTAGTAGGGTTTTTTCTTTTCTTTCTTCTTTTTTTTTAAGGCTGTTTTGTTTTTGTTCTGGGTTGCTCAAGGTAATGACCTAGCACTCAGCCCCCTTTGCCAAGAAACTCTTTCCCTGCCTAATTAGCCTGAGGTATTGTAGACTAGCGTGGAGAGGCAAGAGTGGGGGGAGACGGAGGGCTGCTACGAGGCTGAGGGGGTGAGGGGGGAGAAAGCAGGGCTGGATAGGACAAATGAGAAACTGAGATTAGGAAGGGGGGGAGGATGGGAACAAGGGCTGGTTATTAGATGCTGGGGTCTTTAAAAAATCCCTCTGTAATTAATTTTCTCCTGAATTAATGAGAAGGCTCTTGGATGGAGTGGAGAGGGAGGAATTCGTTGCCCCTGGGATACTTTTCTGGGTGTCTTAGGAAATGGTGGTAGCATGGTAGACAAGTCTGAATGAAAACTCAGCTTGGGTTTTCAGAGAGATTCTTCTGCCTGCCCCTTGAGAATGTCTTAAGCTAGGCATTAGAAAGCAAAGGAGGCTTTCTTTTGTCTTAGGCTCTGTAATAGAATATAATAGACCTCCATAGAAACCAAGAGACAGAGACATAAAGACAGAGACAGACAGAGACAGAGACTGAGACAGAGATAGAGACAGAGAGAGAAAAGGAGAGAAAGGAGCGGAGGGAGAGGGAGGGAGAAAGAGAGCATCTGTGTATGTATAAATGTATCATTTTTTAAAATAATAGTTAACATTTATTTAGAGTTTTAAAGCACATGTAGAGTTTGCAAAGCACTTTAAAAATGTCATCTCATTTTATTCTCACAATGATGCTTGGAGGAGGTTGATAAATATTATCCCTGTCTTACAGATGAGGAAAATTTCTCGAATATTTCTCCTTTAATTACAAATAAACAAACATTTGGTAAAGAAAACCACTTTTCCTCACCTTTATTCCAACCCTGAAATGAAGGGCAAAGGATGTAGGGAGACTGCATAATGTGATCGAAAACTCATTGTCCTGGAAGTCAGGATACCTCGTTCTAGAACCGGTTTTACTACTATTTGTGTGACTGTTAAAAATCTTATTATCTTTTTGCCTTTGTTTTCTCCTCCGTAAAATGAGAAGGTTAGACAAGCTATTTTCTCAGGTATCTTATAGCTGCAACATTTGGTGTCTCCATAATCACCGATGATGATACCTTTTGGATCCAAAATAGGAACAAGGGAAGGTCCCTTTGTCCTCTTCTTGGTGCCATTTTACAGTCAACTGAGCCTGCATCCTTTCTGAATGAGACAGTCCTACAAAGAGAAACTGAATCCTAATAAGGAAAGTCAGTGGAGGGCTTCTCTATTTATCAGCCAATAAATCTATGTCAGTGTCCTGAAAATGAAAGAGAATTGGGCCAGATGATTCATGAGTCGCCTGTTACTGGAAGTATCCAGATAATGGTTTAGTAAACTTGCATTAAGGATGTTGCCAACCTATCAGTTTGTAAGTAATCACGTATCATACAGGAGGTCATACTTAGGCTGCCTTTCAGATCCTTTCCTATCTTTGGATTGTATTGTTCTAGACTCTTTCTTTGACAGGCTTTCTTAATCTGGAGTCTGTGAACGTGCCTTTTTTTTAAAAAATAAAAAGTATAACTATATTTCAATATAATTGGTTTCATCTTAAATTCCATATATTTTATGTTACGGATTTAAGAATATTACTCTGAGAAGGGTTTCACTGGACTGCCAAAGGGATCAGTGATACAGAAAATGTATCAAATATATCATATCATTTAAAATAATCAAAATATCAAGTCCTATTCTCTTGAAGCTTCTTTCAGCTCTAGAATTCAATGCCACTGAAGGTAAGAGTCACTGATAGTTTACAGAAAAAGGCAGGATATGAGGCTATGTGGTCATGGTTACATTTTTTCATATTAACTGAATTTCTCATTTTGGTTAATTTCTTTTTGCTATTGGTTTATGTAAATATGTTGTTGGTGTTCATCCTTCCTTATGGAAGAGCATCATGAGATGATTTCTTGACTTGCATGTGCATTGGATTTAAGTGAGGTAGAGCTGCACAGTCATTAGCCTCACTCTCTCTTCCAGAGTCACTGAAGTCTAGTGGCAGGACTAAAGTCGAGACGACTGGCAATTGCCTGGAGTGCAGTGGTTGACCAAGTTCTAAGTGCTCCACAATGCATGTTTCAGCTGCTTTCATGACCGTTGGAATAAGTTGTTCTCATTCACCCATTCCACTGGAGGAAGTCTTCACATGCTTGGGGTAGACATCTCCCTAACTCACTTCCTCAACTCCAACCTGGTTTAGCTCATTTGCTGAGATAGTTTTACTGGGGTGTGGCTGCTGTACGTGCTATAGCTTCTTGAAGCCACAGGTGACAACTGGGGGACAGGTGAGGAGGACACCAAAGGTGGATGAGAAGCCTTGAAAAGGTACTACGTACAATTCAGCTAATGGCATTTTGATGAATCTACCTAGCCTCCTACTGACAAGGAGGGTGATTGTGTCTCTGGAAGGGGAAACCTTTAAACCTAAATTCTGTCTCTATAAAAAACATTTTAAATTTCTTAATTATCATGACTTTATCTTTCAGAGACTAGTTTGTTAAGGCACTGCTGTGTATTTTCTACCAATGTTTTGTGAGTCGCTCCTTGGGTAGAATGTTTTAGAACATTGAATGAATGTCTGGTATAGCACTAGGTTATGTTGAATCTCAATGAGCAAAACAGATACAATTCTCAACCCATCAGTTCATAATAGGAGAGGTATTTTGGAGAATATGCAGTTAGATAAAGAATTTCTTAAGTGTTTATTAAGTGCCATACACTAGGAATACAAATACATGCAAAAAGGAAGACAATCCTACCTTCAAGGAGTTGTAAATATTCTAATATGGGGAAGATAGCACATAAAAAGGAATTGAAAAAAACAGTAGGTTGGGTGGTGAGTCCAGAGAACCATAGGAGTCAGGTTAGGAATGAACATGGATGAATGGTCCAGTTGTAATTGTACAGTCAATTCAGCCATGTTCAACTCCTTGTGACCTCATTTGAGGCATAGATACTGGAGTAGTCCTTCATTTCCTTTTCCAATTCATTTTACAGATGAGGAAACTAAGGTAAACAGGGTTAAGTGATTTGCCCACAGTCACACTTTTAGTAAGATTTTAACTCAAGAAAGATGAATCTTCCTGACTCCAGGCCCAGTGATCTAACTACTGTGCTACCTGGCAGCCCTGGCATGTTCTCAAGTGGAGGTTGCAGACAGAAACTCACAAGTGGGAGGGGAGGTCAAAAGAATGAGAAGTATCTCTATGATGAAAAGGTGGTTGGATTAGAGGTGGAAAAGTCTGAAGTATCAGGAGTAGATCCGGGTTTGTACTTGGGTTAAGACATGGATTGTCAAGGAAATTTCTTGCTTAATGTAAATTTGTACATTTATCAAAAATGACATAGGTTTCCTGTTAAGATAGTAGTGTGAAAGGTTGTAGAAAAGCTCCAGCTTTCTTACATATGCTCTAGCAAAAGTCTAAAAAGAGTAGAAGATTGAAGAGACATCAAGAATTCAAAAGATAAATAACAGTAAATTCCTTCATCTAATCTAAGACTATACAACAGGAAGCCTAGAATACTCTGATGGGAAAGATCCTGGCGGGGTTGGAAACGCAAAGCATTCTGATTTGGGATGTTCAGAAGGTCTTGAAAACTTCAGTGGTCCAGGGGAATCTGAAACCTCCTAGTTTTCTGAACATCAACTCACCAGGGGAGGCAGAAACCAGAGGCAGGAGCCCAGAAAATCAAGGTCAGGACCACAAAACTGCATTTAATTGTGGGAGAGGGTGTGGATCCTGCCCCTACTACACAATTGTCTATCAGGAACTGAACATGGAGATATAAATAATCCAAAGGAGATACTGGGAGATACTGAACATTTTGAAGAAAAATTATGGATAATGAAACACCCAAGAGATAAGACCAGAAGAATAACTCCACAATAATTATAAGAAGACCCTCAGAGGAAAATAAAAAGTGGTTTATCCATAAAGACTACAAGATTACCTGGAAGAAACAAAGCAAGATAGTTTTAAAAAAATAGCAAAAAGCCAATGAAATGAGAGCTTGGGTAGAAAGATTTGAAAGGAGAATTAATAGCTTAGAATTAAAGGTGGAAAACCTTACCAAAGTAGTAAGTCAGAATGGAGCAAATGACTCCAAGAGACAACAAGAAATAGTAGGAAAAAATCGAAAGTTTAAAACAAACTAGAAGACAATGAAATGTACTTATTGTCAAAAATAGCTGATATGGAAAGTATTTTGAGAAGAAATAATACAAGAATGATTGAACTCCCTGAAAAGCATGACCAAACAAAAACCCTAGGATACCATATTTTAAGAAATCATTAAAAAAATACTGCCCACATTTATAAGAAGGAGAGGGCAAATTTGAAATAGAAAACTGACAAAAACATTGATTTCCTCCTGAAAGAAACCACAAGGTAAAAACTTCCAGGAAAGTCACAGACAACAAGAAATAAAAACTGCATCTGCAAGTAGATACTGGCTATACCATTTACCATTTATTTGTGTGACCTTGGACAAATCACTTAATTTCCTGGCCCTTAGTTTCCTCATCTGTGAAATAAACAGTTCCCATAGGCTCTAAGGTCCCTTCCTAAATCTATGATTCAATTATCTCTGGGGGAGTCTGACAACAGGCACTCCTTTCTCTTCAGCCAAGAAAGAACAAGAGCCAAGGAAAGCTTTAACAACTTTAGAATCCCAGTTTGGCCTACCCTCCTAGGGCTTTTTTCATAAATCAGGGGCTTTCCTCCCCACCCCCTCTACCCTTCCCAGAGGTTGAAGCAAACCTGTAGTTAATCCTCTTGCTCCTCCCTCCCTTTGGAAAAAAAATGGACAAAGGAGGAGGGTGAGCTGATAAGCCTGGGAATCTAAAAGTTTAATTCCATTGTAATTATCAGCCCGAATATAGAAGAGGGTGGGGGTGAGGGAGAGGAGGAGACCCAAATAGGCAACCAGCTCTACTCTATCCCCCACCCCACTTCCCTGCCACCATCAATCCCAATGTTTATGGATTCCTTCATCCACATTTGGTTTCAAAGGGGAAAGAAGGGAGAGTTGCCTGGAAAGAGATGGGGACAGATTGAAGAGGAGTCCCTTTGTGAAATGGGGTTAGAAAATGCAGCTAGAAAGGCAGTTAGGTGAGTGTTTGAGTTGGAGTCAGGAAGACCTGAGTTCAAATCCTTCCTCAGACACTAACTGTGTGACCCTGAAGAAGTCACTTAGCCATCATCTGCCTTGGTTTCTTCAAAATATAAAATGGGGAATTGCTTGGAAGGAGACGGGGAAAGATAAATGGGGATATGGATAACCTTTGGAGGAAGGAGTTATGGAATGCAGTTAGTGAAGAGTGCGAGTGCCAAGTAGACTGATTTCAAATAAGATTGTATCTCTATCTATCCATCTATCCATCTATCTATCTATCTATCCATTATTTCTCCATCTTTATAAACACACATATGTATGTGCATATATATATATATATATCTGTGTGTTACATATGTATATGTGTTACATATGCATATATATGTGTATGTATGTGTATGTACATATACACATAAAAGGATTAGAGTCAGCACCCTCAGCTCATTTGCTTTCCCTTTTGGTGTGGTGGTTACCTAGTCCTTCAGAGTCATCTAATCTACCTTATCTTTGTTGGAAAGGAATGGGGAAGAAACAAACATTTATTAAATGCCTACTATGTGCTAAGCACTTTATAAATATTATCTAATTTGATCCTCAAAGCAATCTTTGAGTGGGTTCTATTATTATCTCCATTTTACAGTTGAGGAAGTTGAGTCAGATAGAGGTTAGGAGATAAGTCTAGGGTCACAAGGTGGTAAGTGTCCAAGAAAGGATTTGAACTCAGGTCTTCTGGATTCCAGGCCCAGTACTCTATGTGCTGTGCTGCCTAGCAGCATTGGTATGGAAGGAGCAAGGAAGAAACAGTAGATTTCAGGTGAGAAGGTTTTTATTTGAATCAAGATTCTGCTCTGCTGTTTACTCTCTGTATGATCTTGGACATTTTTATCTTTTGAGAGTCATCCGTAAAATAAAAGGATTAGATGAGACATGGAATTCTTAGCCTGGAGATCTATGCATAGATTCAAGAAGTCCATGAACTTGGGTGGGGAAAAAAAGTGACGTCTTTATTTTTATGAGCATCTAGTTGGAATTCAGCATTTTTTTTAATTATGAATTTTTTAAAAAACAAACAATTCCAACACTATTCTGAGAAGGGGTCCATAGATTTCACCAGACTGCCAAGGTAGGAGGTGGGCATGACACATAAAAATCTAAGAAACCCTTGATTAGATCATTTCTAGGGTACCTTCCAACTCTAAATAAAAGTGAACTATGATATTATTTTTAGAAAATATAAAGAACAGAGAACCTTGGAGAATGCTTTAGTGAAGAGCACAGAGATCTTCCTCTTTTCAAAGGGCTGTCATCCACTAGAGAGGGATGAAGAATTCTACATTTTTATTGAGATCATGGCAAGTTGCAGAGGTTTAAACCGAATATTTTAAGGATCAATAATTTCATCAGTATGCATGCTTCCTTCACTGACACAGAGTGTAAGCCCTCTCAACTTCAGTAATCACTTATTTTGAGGGTCTATGATTAAAAAGATTCATCTGGTGACCAAAGAAGGAGTTTCTTCAAGTTTCTCTTTACCGCTCTTCACAAAACATCCCAGACCAATATTTGAAGCTTTTCTTGTGTAGTAGGAAGTACCAGAGGTTGTGATTTGCCAAAATAGTCTTCAAGACATGTGACAAAGTCTTTTTTGACATTCTTATGAACAGGATAGAGATATGTGTCTAGAATTCAAGGGTGGGGAACCTATAGCCTCCAGGCCACACGTGGTCCTCTGGGTACTCAAGTATGACCCTTTGACTGAGATGCAGTCAAAGGGCTGCACGGAGGCCCTACAGTGCCACATGTGACCTCAAGGTCACAGGTTTTCCACCCCTGGACCCTGGATAATAGAACACTTTTTTCCCTAGGGGACATTTATTCAATGAGCAGCATCCTCACATCCCTTAAATGAAATTAATCTGTTATAGATTGGTATCAACCACCTCCCTAAGCATGTGAAGACCTTCTACAGAAGGGCCTTGATGGACAATATTAGCTTCATGAAGACATGGACCATGGTTTACTCTTCTCTTGTATTCTCTTACACATTTCTTAACACAGTTTTGGGCTCACATTAATAACTCTGCAAACATTTGTTGAATAGAATGGAAAAGGAACCATATTTATGTAGAGGAGATGCTTGGTCTAGTTAAAGTACTTTTTGCCTTGACTCCTTTCAACTCTTTTAAATGGTCCTTTGAAGGCATGTGGTATGGAACATATGGCATATTCTTGGCCATAAACAGGGATAACTGTTCTTGTCTGTTATTCAGGATGTGGATTATTGTTCCTAAAGTGGGTTGGGGGTGACTTTACAGGGAATCACAGAAACACAGGGAATCACAAAATGTCAGAGATGGAAAGTGGAGCTGTATAATCTAATCCACACAAGAAAAACAATTCCCTCTTCAATGTACTCCACAAGTGGTTACCTGTCCTCTGCTTGGAGACCTCCATTACCTCCTAAGGAGGCCCATGCCATTTTGGGACTATTTTAATTGTAAGATGTTTTTTCCTCTGCAGTAAGCCTAAATCCATTTCTTTATAAATTCCAATCATTGCTCCTGGTCCTTACCTCAGGGGCCAAGCAGTATAAGTCAAATATTTGAAGAGCTATAAAGAGGAAATGGAATTAGACCTATATTGCTTCCACAGTCCCTGCCAAGTTTTCTCTTCTCCAGGTTAAAGAGCTCCACTTGCTCTCAATGGTTCTTATATGGCATGATTCTTCATCTTCTTGGTTAAGTTCCTCTGTACGCTCTATAGCTTATCAATAGTCTCCTTAAAATGTAGGGCCTGAATACAACTCTCACCTCCCTAGTCCTGGACATGATGCTTCTCTTAATAATTCTCAGATTGTGCCACATTTCTTGTATATATCAGACCGTAGGACTCATATTGAACATACAGTCCACCAAATTCACTAGGTCTTGTTTCAGGTGAGCTAGTGTCTGCTAAGTCTTCATCATATTGGATTATATAGTTGTGTTTTTGAACTCATGTATGAGACCACATTTATTCCTATTAAATTTCATCTTACTGGTTTTGGCCCAATGTCAGCTCATTTGGCACTAGGCAGAGACCTCACATTTAGAGTTCCAACAGTTATGTTCATGTATATAGAACTGCTTAAGAACTGTGTGCTTGTTAATACCGCCCCACCTCCAGTCCCTTGTCGGACACTCTGCCACCATCCACAGAAAAGAAAGGGGGCCACACAGGACTGAGGGACATTTTTTATTTTTCTTGGTTTCATGAGTTGCCATTGCCAAAAAATTCATCCTCAAGTGTCTGGTCTGCATATCCCTTGGATAATTAGCTAGCTCCATAGCCTGACATTGTACCAGAATAGGGCTTTTTTGAAGATGAACTAGATATTATAGACCAATATTCAGAATATGGTAAATAAGCAGAAAAATGTTTCAAAGCTATCAGGGACATAACTATAGAACATGCCACTGGAGAACTGAGGAGTAAGGGAAGCATTTATTAAGAATTTACTGTAACAAATACAAGTCACTCTCCAATTGATAAATGGTCAAAGGATATGAACAGACAGTTTTCAGAGGAAGAAATTAAAGTTATTTACAGTCATATGAAAAAATGCTCTAAATCACTATTGATTAGAGAGATGCAAAGCAAAACAACTCTGAGGTGCCACATCACACCTATTAGATTGGCAAACATGACAGGACAGGAAGATAATAAGTGCTGGAGAAGATGTGGGAGAGTTGGAACACTTATTCATTGTTGGTGGAGCTGTGAGCTGATCCAACCATTCTGGAGAGCAATTTGGAACTATGCCCAAAGGGCTACAAAAATGTGCATGCCCTTTGACCCAGCCTATCCCAAAGACATAATAAAAATAGGAAAGGGACCCACATGTACAAAAATATTTACAGCAGCTCTCTTTGTGGTGGCCAAAAACTGGAAATCAAGGGGATGCCCATCAATTGGGGAATGGCTGAACAAGTTGTGGTTTATGAATGTAATGGACTACTATTGTGCTATAAGAAATGATGAACAGGGAGATTTCAGAGAGGCCTGGAAAGACTTATATGAACTGATGCTGAGTGAAAGGAGCAGAACCAGGAGAACTTTGCATGCAGCAGCAACCACAGTGTGCGAGGAATTTTTCTGGTAGACTTAGTTCTTCATAGCAGTGCAAGGACCTAAAACATTCCTAATGGACTTTTGAGGCCAAACACCTTCCACATCCAGAGAAAAAACTATGAGATTGGATCACAGAATGAAGCACAACATTTTTTTCTTGTATTATGTTTTGTTTTGTTTTATGGTTTCTCCCATTCATTTTAATTCTTCTATTCAACATTACTATGGTGAAATTGTATTTAATAGAAATGTATGTGTAGAACCTATAAAAGATTGCAAGCTGTCTTGGGGAGGGAGTGGGGAGGGAGGGGGGAAGGCGGGAGAGGGAGGGAAAAAATCCAAGATATATGGAAGTGATTATAGAATACTGAAAACAAATAAAATAATTATTACAAAATAAAATAATGATAAATATATAAAAAAGAATTTACTGTGTACCAGGCATTATACTAAACACTTTACTAATATTATTTCATTGGATTCTCACAATAACCCTGGGAGGTAAGTGCTATTATAACCCTCATTGTTGAGTTGAGGTTAATAATTCTCAGTGTACAGATAGAGGTTAAGTGCCAGAGGTTCAATCCCAGCACTCCGTGAAATATTTGATGGTATAATTGCACCATCATACCTGTGTCATGTATGCTGCCTGCATAGGAAGCTGCCTGATGAGTTAATGTTATTTTTGCATAACAGTCAGTGCGCTAGTTGATTTTCACCATTTGTCACAGAATACCAAAATCCTATTCTTTTATCACAATGTCTTTCTTAAAATAAGGTGCCCAGAATTCTTGAGATAAGGTCTGGACCAGAGTAAAATACAGAGGCATTAACATCTCCTAGGGCATGGGCACAATCTTTAATAATGACTAGTTCCTCTTCCTAAATATAGGTAGCTGGGAGGTATAGTGGATAGGATGCTGGACCTGGAGTCAGGAAGATACAAGTGTGAATATGGCCTCAGATACTTCCTAGCTGTGTGACCCTGGGCAAGTCATTTTCCTCAATTGTAAAATGGATATTAATAGCACCTACCTCCCAGTGTTGTTATGAGTACGAAATGTACCTTGCAAAAATAAAGTACCTTGCAAACCTTAAAACATTATATTAATACTAGTTATTTTTATTAGTATATACTGAAAGTATTCCTTTATTAATACATTGTAAAATGTTGTAAGGAATGAAACATTAGGTCACAGCTGAAAGATTCTGGTTTCTCCCTTTTATAAAAGTTGGGTCTACATTTTCCAGTCTCGGTTGTGGCTTTTCCCCCAAGCATTATATATATATTTTTCCCTTCTTTACCCTTAAGAAATGTTTCATTGAAAAGTTAACATTGAACACTGCTACCAAATAAGCTTTGCATCACAGGGATTATTTGTGGGAGGAAAATTTGAAAGACTCTGTCTGGGCCAAATTTCTGTTTTGTTTTCTTTTTTTCCTTTTCAGATGTGTAATTCTTTGATAGCTTGTCTTATGTCTTCTTCCTCCTACAATGTGTCTTTAACTTCCTGTTGTGTCAGCTTGGACACTTTGATCTCCATGATTTTGAAAGCTCATTGACAGTGGTTGAGCAATCAGATCTTGTCACCATACTCTGGGATGTCATTCATCTGAGCCCTATTCCTTTAGCTCGTTGAAAACAGGTGAATTCTCTTAGGTTTCTTCACCTATTTTATGCCTCAAATCCCTTTTTAATTACTTTTGGCTTTTCCTTCTCAGTTTGAAGTTCTATTTCCTTGGTAGTTAAAACAGAAGCAAAATAAGCAATATTATTCTGTTTCTCCATTGTTTGTTATTGATGTGTTCTGTTTTCTTGAAGTACCTGTCTCATTTGTTTTCAAAAAAATAAATCTGGATATCTTCTATTTATATATCTCTTGCATTTCCCAATGTTTGTTTTCTTCCTCCCCTTCCAGACAGACAATCATTCTTTCTAACAAAGAATAAAGGAGAGAAAAGGGAAAAAAGTTCAGGAAAACTACACATACACCTACAGTGTTCCAAAGTCATCTGCAAATCAAGACCATTCAACATGAGTTCTCTCTTCTCCCATTCTCTTCATCTCAAAACCCCTTGACATCAATTTCCACACTATCTTCCTTTTCCCTAGTTGCTAAAAAGGGACTTTTTAGGGGACTTCTTATTTTTTTAATTTAGGGGGTTCTTATTTTTATTATTTTTTTGTGGCATAGATCACTCTGGTAGTTTGATGAAGCCTATGGATCCCTTCTGAAAAAAATGTTTTTAAATAACTGAAGAAAATGCTAAATTTCAGCTAGAGGTTAGTGAAAATAAAGATGTGATTTTTTTTTTTTAATTCTTGGAACCCCTTCAGAACAATGGTGGTAAAAGGTTGGAGAAGAAAGCTTATTCTTTGTAAAACCATCTGATACATCTCTGAAATCAACATGCTATTTCTGAGGCAGGTAGATAGTACTGTGGATGGAGTGCTAGACCTGGGTCAGGAAAACCTGATTTGAAATCCTGCCTCACTTATGAGTGCAGATTGAGGCATACTTTTTGAACTGTCTTTATGAATAAGTTGATATATAGATATTAGTATATAAAATAGTATATATGATAGATTCTGATAATGACTAGTATTTACACAAATATATGATTATTTTTGGTGTCTTCTCTTTTGCAACATGGCTAATATGGAAGTGTTTTGCATGATTACACATGGTAGAATCTTTCTATACTATATATTCTATAGTTTGTCAGGGGTGGGGAATCTGTGTCCTCGAGACCACATTTGGCCCTCTACATCCTCAAGTGTGGCCCTTTGACCGAATCCAAAATTCACAGAGCAAAGTTTAGATTCGATCAAAGGGCCGCACTGGAGGACTTAAAGGGGGCCACATATGACCTTGAGGCTACAGGTTCCCCCCAAACCCTGGATAATCTATTTATAGTATAATATATATCAAATTGCTTGCCTTCCCAAGGAGAAGAGAGGGAGGGTGGGAAGGAGAGAATTTAGAACTCAAAAAATTTGAAAACGAATGTTAAAATTTTTTTACATGTAATTAAGGAAACTAAATAAAAATAAATAAAGCCTCCTTCAGACACAATTATTTTATTAATAATTAAATAATAATAATAAATTTAATAATAAGCAATTAATTATTTTATTCTTATCAAGTTACTTAATCTCCCTCAGCTTCAGTTTCCTCATTTGTAAAATGGGGATCAGCATCTACCTCATGAGACAGATATAAAGATACTTTGCAAACCTTAAAGTGGTATATAAATGCTAGCATTTATTTTTATTTTTGTGACTCTCTCCTCTATAATAACCTAGAAAAGCTCTCTGCCACAAATGTCCACAAGTGTTCCTTCCTGAAGTCTTCTCATTACTTTCAAAAGACTATTTACATCAATTTAATAGAGTTCACTTTCGCTTCGATCCAACAAATATTTGCAGAGCACTCATTATGTGCGTTATGCTGTACTGACAATTGAGAGTCTTACAAGAGAGGGGATAAGTATGTTCCTTGCCTTCAAGGAGCATATGATGTACATAGGTGTTTTTCTGTAATGATAACATAATATACTACAATACAATATTTTTTGTAATGCAATGTCATTGATTTAAGGAATTGTTTATCTAAATTGTTTCTACTAATGTAGATTCTGTGAATTTTCTATAACTTACAGTCACAGAGAATTGCTCAGGGCACTGTAAAGACAAGTGACTAACCCATGGCCAAATGACTAGTGTGATCCAAATGCAGTACTTGAACCCATGTCTTCCTGATTTCAAACTGTTCCTGTATGCATGATGCCATACAGTCTCTTAAAATATGATATGGTATGATAATGGCATGAAATTTCATGTGGTATGATGGCATAATACGGTATCGATGTACCAATAGAGTTGTTATCTCATCAATATTCAATTCATTTCAATTCAGAGGATAGGGAAATTGAAACTGGGGAGAAAAATGCAGGCTGAATATGTATATTTGTGTCATCTGTACAGCAATGATGACTGAATCTTTGGGAGCTGATGAGGTCCCTGGAAGGGTATAGAGAGAGAAAAGCAGAGCCATGGCAAAACCCAAGGGAAAACCCCAACTTGATGGATGAGGAGATAGATGATGGTTCAGCAAAGGAGTCCAAAGGGTTAAGAGAAGAACCAAGACAGAGAAGGATCATGTAAGCCAAGGGAGAAGAGGATATCCAGGAGGAAGGAATGGTTCATAGCGTCAAAATTAAGGCCAAGAAGGATGAGAACTGAAAAAGAGTCTTTGAATTTAGTAGTTAAGAGATTATTGGTAACTCTGGAGAGAAGAGTTTCAGTGAAATGGTGGAGTGGGAAGCCAGAATACAAGAGTTGGAGAAGTGAGTGGGAAGTGAGGAAATCGAGGCAATGAGTGTAGAGAGAATAAATAGAAGAGAGGGTGGTGGTTTCTTAAGGAAGAGAAACACCTGGGTAGGTTTATAGGCGAAAGGAAGGAGAAAGGGATGGCATAGTTATTGTGTCCAGTGGTTAAAATCACACTCATCTATGTCTTATCCTGTTTGCTTCTTCTCTATCTTCTTTAGTCATTCCTCCATAGAGAATTCATTCAACACGCTGTATGTTTTCCTCAATGTCTTACCTTTTAGGGTACCAGTGAAGAATTCTGGTTGCCCTTTTATTATTTCATGTTTCTGCCACATAGCAGGCCCTTCTTCTTTTCTGATCATACATTGCCTCAATCACATTCCCTATGAGTGTAGAACCTTATTGAAAATATATTGGAACTGTCTTGCATCCATTAGATGTCTCTCTATTGCCTTCTGCATCATCTGTGCCTGTGATTCCTTAAAGTGCTATATAAATCTCACCTTTTCATAGAGTTTCAAAGTTCGTAAAAGCATTTCCCTTGTAACCATTTGGTGATTATATCTTGCAGAAGAAGAAACTGAAATTTTGAGAGGACAATAGATTTTCCTACATTACATTGCATTTGAGGCAGGATTTTAATCTAGTTATCCTGTCTGCAAGACCAGCAGCAGTAAAGTGCCTTAACTCACCGGTAGGTGGGTGAGATACTAGGCCAAATTTAGAAGTTGCCTTTACAATCACAAATGAGTAAGGGAAGACTTCATAAAGTAAACAAATGGCCCTCAAAACAAAGGTGGAGTTGGGTTGGGTTGGGAATGGAGACCCACAGAAAGGGTGTCTCCTTTATAGTGAACCATTGAAACCACTATAAAAAACCAAACATCCCAGGTAGTGGGTGCTTGGCCAATGTCTCCAGTATACATCCTCCTTGTTTCCCTGGTGAACTGGATAAGTGAATTGGAATTTGGTGACGATGACAGGCACTTGGTGGGTGCTCCTACCTACCTGTATAAATCCTGCAATATGCAGAAGACTCCTGGAAACTTTGTTTTTTATGTAACCTAAAGGCCAACAATGCTTGACGTAATCTTCTCAGGACAAAGGAGAGCAGACCATCTATTGAGGAATAACTTCATTGTGATATATGAATGCAATGGAATATTATGCTCCATAAGAAGTGAATATGATGAATACAAAGAAGTATATTAGATCTATATGAACTCATGCAAAGTTGAAGAAGAACTAGGAAAATAATATACAAAATATATATAACAACATCATTCAATCAACTATTCCAAAACATTTACTAAATATTTATTATGTTCCAGGTATTATCCTAAGTGCTAGGAACAGCAACCACAAAATAATAGAAGTTCAGTGCTACAAAATTGTAATAATTGAGTTTAAGCTCAGGAAAGAGATACAGGAGCTCACTCACCTGCCCAGATTCTTTGCTGAGATGGAGACAATGGGTGTGTGAAACAGTATATTTAATGATATGTTGGTTAGTTTCAATAAATTTTGTTTCCTTCTCTTTTCCTTTATTATTATAAATTATTAGATATATTGTAAATATATTATAAATAAATATAAATAATATTATAAATAACTATAAGGGATGGTTTTCGGGAGGATATGGGAGGAAGAGGAATATAGTGGAAAATGTAGATGATGTAAAACCAAAAGAGAATTTTAAAAAGAAAATGAAGACAGAAATTTTCCTTCTCAAACAGATCAGAGGGTGAGGGGAGAAAGGGCTACAATTACTTTCTCTGTTTTTTACTGTATTCTCTAGAATTTGTGAAAAATCTCTTATCTACTAGTCAGTTTCTCTTTTATAGGCAGCTAGGAGATAATGGATAGTTTAGCGTCAGGAAGACCCAGATTCAAATTTTCTCTGTTGTTAGCTATACAACTCGTGGCAAGGCACTTGACTCTTTCTTATGCTTCAGCATCCTCATCTGTAAAATGATAGGATTGGATTAGATACTTTCTAAGTTCCCTTTCTGCTCTAAACCTACGATCCTAGGATCCACTGATGGATATGTCACTATTTCTTTCTGCTACGTGTCCATGGATGCCCTGCCTCTTATTGATGATTGCTGCAGAAGTGGAGATGAGCTCAGCCCTGATGCATGAACACCCTTGATACTTCTTTAGTCTGTTGCTTGTTTTTACCCACTTTTGTCACTTCTTTTGGGATGAACTCACTGAGGGCCCAGGCTTACTGGGTAGGACACATTTGCTTTCTTTTGTGGTGATCTGGGATCTAGAAAGAGAGTGAGGGCAGTGAGCAAGGCATGTGCATATGAGCTGCAGGAAAGGGGCCTCCCTGGGAAGAGTACCTAAAACCTAAAATAGTTACCCCTGGCTTTGTGTAGGGGTTGGGGGATCAGGGAGACCCAACTTCCTGTCCTAGTTTTATTAGCATGTTGTAGGACCTTCCTAGGATAACTCAATGAATCTCTTTGTTGGTGTTCCACTTTATCAAAAGGTATGAATCACACCTGCTCTATCCCTGCTTATTGGACAATGGTGAGGGTGAAAGAAAAATAAATCAATGTAATATATTTTCATGATTTTTGTTATAGACAAGGATTACTGAGGATTTTTCAAGAAGAAAAAGAAATGATGGTGAAAAGGGACATCAGTTTTCCCACTTCAGGTTTGCTTAAGTTTGAAAAAAACGTCTTAACTCATGAGATGTTTTTATGTCATCATCAATATTTTCTACTAACGTACTATTGTACAAATTAGTATGAGGATATCCTGAATACAACACACTGAGTAGAAAAGAACCGAAGAGACTTCAAGGTGGTTCATCCAGTCCTGAAGGTGAGGACTGCATGTAGTCACACTGCTGACATATAACCTTACCAAGACTGTGAATCCCAGTGAATGAATGAATGAAAAATCATTTATTAAGCGCTCGCTGTATTCCAAGTGCCATGCTAATCTTTGGGTATACAAGTACAAAAATAAAATTCCTGCCCCTAGGATTTTTGAATGGAGAAAACAATTCTCATAGGGTAGTGATAGCCAGGAGAAGATTTTTGGTTAGAAAGCTTTAGGGACAGTGAGTGGGATGTAGGAGAGTAGATTGACACACCCCATCCAGGAATTTGGCAGAGTTGATTTGATCATGGTTCATGATTCTACTGAGTTGCAAACAAAACATCCATGAATTTAATGACTCATTTTTGAGCCCTCTGGAAAGAATTCTTGTATCTAGCAGAATACCTTGTTCATAGTAGGTGTTTAAGGAATTTTGAATTGGACTGAACTACATATTTTTTGGGATGGAATAAAGCTGATGTTTTACAGAATTGTAAAAGAGATGAAATGTGTCAATGATATCCTGACCTATATTTTCTCTTCATTTAAATATCAAGATTAAGGATTCTGATTTGAAAGAGACCTCAGAGATCAATCTCTTTTTGACCCCCTCATTCTACTTATGAAAAAAACTGAGGCCCAGAGACATCAAGTGATTCGCCCAATGCCGTACAAGTAGTACCAGGGGTGAGATTTAAAATCGTCTTCTGACTCCAGATCACGGAGTCTTTCTACTACATCATTAACTTTCCATTGTTAAAATTCAATGTGTCAAGAACAGAACTCCTCATCTTTTCTCCTTCCTAACTTTTCTATTTCTGTTAAAGGCACCATCATATTTTTGTGTCATCTTTGACTCTCCCTTTCCCTCATTCATTATATGCAATCAACCACTGAGTCTTCTTGTAACTATCACCGTGTCTTGCACATATAGCCCCAATTGTACCTCTCACACAGCCAAGACTGTAGTTTAGATACTAACCTGGACTTATCTAGACAATTGTATGAACCTCTTATCTGGACTATTATAGTTAACTCCTAATTGGGCTGTCTAATCTCTCCCCTTTGCAATTCATCCCCCGCACAGGTGCCAAATTACTATTCCTGAACACCATGTCCGTTGACTGTGTCTATCTCCTGTTCTGTGCCCCTACTCCAGTCCTGGATTCTTAGAGATTTCATGATGCTCCATTCATTTTATAAATGAATTTATATAAATATGTTAAGGCATGACTCCCTCCTTGCAGAAAACATTTCTCCTGGAGAGAGCAATTAAATTCTGATGGTAGAATTTCAGATGCTACAATTTCTTTGTTGGGACAAGAGCCAGAACATCTCCCCAAATCAAACCATAAAGACAACCATCTGCTCCCAAAACATGATAGAAACACTATTTCTTAGACCCCTACCATGTAGCTTTTCCTAAAGCTATGAAAGTTAGGTTCCTTAGGAGGTTTTGATAGTGTCTTCAAAACTTGATCAGTTAAAGGGAACTGGCTGTTAATGTAGCTTCTCTGGTCACTTGAGTACAAAAAGCCATGAGGAGTTCTCCACGAGGAGAAAGAGTTCTTTCTGAGGCTTCTGAAAAAAAAGGTGTGACCAATACCAGGAAGTTGTCATCAGCTGAATCAATATGGTGTCCTAACTGAATAACGTTGTTGAAGATCCTTCGTCTGCTGTGGATAAGTAAACCTCCTTTTGTTAATTGTTGGATGGACTACAGCTATTTCATTTTGTTCCAGTATCAAACCTAAGCTATTAGAAGACACCTAAGTTAGGTCTAGTCCAAAGCATAAGGGAACTCCACAGGCAATTATTTAAGGGGTTGGGAGAAGTGAGACTGGATGGAAATCTGAAAGATAGTATTATGATAGGCAGGGTAAAATAGTATAAGGAGTCTTGGCTTTGGAGTCAGAAAATATGGGTTCAAATCTTGCCTCTGATGATTGACTACTTGTTAACCCTTGGGCAAGTCACTTAACCTTTTTCAGCCTAAGATTCCTAATTAGGGTTCTGGACCAAATAGCCTTTCGCATGATACTATGATTCTATGTCTATTGGCCTAATTCCCCTTGAAGAAATGCTCTAACTCTTGACTCTAAAACACTAGCTCCCACTTTAGCAAATTTCCATATTCATTCATTCCCATGAATGATAGATTGGCTATGTTTGCCTCCATTATTATGGAACTGCTTTGGTTTCTGCTTCTGTTACTTTCTTCCTTTCTGCTTTATACCCGTGGACAATGGGTTTGTGGTGTTAGGCTGGACCAGCTGGGAGACATGGGTGGCTAATTCCTCTCCCATTCAGTTACTCATGGTTTAAAAAACCCATCTGCAATTGGTAAATTCACCATGTGCATCATGCTGATTAATTCTTCCTCTGGGGCTTGCTCCTAGACAGAATCTATACAACCAACACATATATCTTGATTTGAGAACACAAGACAGTGGACATTACAGAATTTCTTTTCACAACATTCAAGTGAGCTCTGACCTGCCTACAGCTTTGCCAATAACAAAAAATGCTGCCATTATTCAGAGTCAAAGCATAAATTCCAAAGTCACCATCATAAAGAGGAATGAAATAAAACAATTGAAGAGGAGTGGAGTTCTAGCCATTAAAATTAGACAAAATGGTCTAGGACATAAGTCCAACTCAAGGTAATCGCAGAAGACAAGGAAATGTAGGTTCCTTTACAAGTCTAACACTATTGGGCAAAGGAGTCAAGATTACTTATTGACTTGGGATGCAAGGAGTCATAGGTCAAGTTCACATGACTCAAAGACTAATGGGAATGATATGGGTTCTTCTCAGATTACCAAGAGGAAGGGGAAATATGAGTCCAAAATATGAGTTCCTCCATGGATATTTGGAGGATAAGATCTTGGATCTGGTTCTACCTTGTCAGGAAACTGTAGTCGGCAAGACCATGGGTCATCTCTCTATATTCTCAGTCACTTTATTAGTTTCCATGAGTTGAATCATCTCTACGACCAATAGAAATTGAAAATGTTCTTCCACGTGTGAAAAACTCCTCCTTATCCTACCATAAACCAGCAAACTGAGATTATGCCTGATAGAAATTTGACTAAGATTTTCTGTTCTCTAAACCTCCAGTATATGCTTCTCTTTTGAAGAATGTATGAGCATGAGAAGTTGTTTAAAAAATAAATAAACATGCATTGTTGATATGCTCTTACCATTGTACAAAATGTTGCAGAATAATAATAATTTAATGAGTGTCTTAAATCCTGTTATACCAACCTAAGACTGTTAAACAATCCTTTAAAAACATGATGCAGTTCTTTATGTATTTCTTGGTCCTAAATTAATTCTGTTTAACCCCTTTAATATGTATTGTTTTCTTGTATTAAATCTCTTATATCCATTAAACATTTTCCTTCCCTTCCCCTATGGAAAAAGAGGGGAAAAAATGACTAGTTTTTCTTTGAGACTTTACTACTTTTATCTTCTAAGTTGTGTAACTTTGATTTATGAGCAAATAAAAAGTGAATTTAAAGCAAAAAAGTTACCTCTTTGGGAAGGTGATGTCATGACTTGCAAGTGAATTAGATTTAAGTGAGGCAGTGCTGTGCAAAGTCACCAGCCTCACTATCTCTTCCAGAGCCATCTGGGTCCAGTGGCAATGTATACATCAGGATGATTGGAGATGGCCCCCTATGCCGATGACGTATTTTTTCCCCTTAACATCAGTTCTGTATTACCAAGTGTTTATTGGCCATCTGAAGCTGAATGAAGCTGGATATCTGGGACACATCTCAAACTCAACTAGTCTGAGATAGAACTCATTATCTCTCCCCTAAAATCCACCCCTCTGCCAAACTTCCCTCTTTCTATCCAAAACACTATTCTTTATTTTCCAAAATATCTTCTCCTCAGTTACATGCAAAGACAATTTTAACATTCTTTTTTTAAAAATTGAGTTCCAAATTTTCTCCCTCCCTTCCTCATCTCCCCCCCCGAGCAATTTGATATAGCCTATACATGTACAATCACGCAAAGCATTTTCCATATTATTCATGATGTAAAAGACTTGGTTTGGTTGTCCTTCATTCTCAAAGAGCACCAAAATTACATCACCATGATAAAGTGAAGTTTCGGTGTGTCTGACTGTGATTGCTCACACCAACAGGAGCTTGGAATCCTCCGCCATAGATTGGGCACAGATAGTCCGTGTGAACATTTGGGATGGTTACTCCAAATCTGTGTATCCTACATTTCCTTTGTGCTGTCTCAATTCTGCTTTGCTCATAGAGCACAGCACCCTCTCTGATGTGGGCATGCCATGATGAGCGATCCTGTGACAGTTTCTCTATTGTCCAAATCCAAATTCTTGAGAGAGACCTTGAGAGTGTCCTGATCACTTCTTCTGACCACCATGTGATCGCTTGCCCCATGTGAACTCTCCATAAAATAGACTTTTTGGCAAGCATACATTTTGCATTTGAACAATGTGCCCAGCCCATCGGAATTGCACTCTCTGAAGCATAGTTTGAATACTTGGCAGTTCAGCTCGAGCAAGGACTTCAATGTCTGGTACTTATCCTGCCAGGTGATCCTCAGAATCTTCCTAAGACAGTTCAAATGGAAGCCATTCAGTTTCCTGGCATGGTGCTGGTAGACTGTCCATGTCATGAGACCAGATTTAACTAATTGAGAGGGTTATGGCAATAAAGACATGAAACCAAGTGTGATCAAGCAGGGATCTATGGGAGTCCAAACAATGAAGCTTCTGGTCATTCAGCTGGATGTGGAAAACGATATGGGTTCAATCCTAGTCAAGTAGATTTCAGGGAAAAGAAATGGGGTTCAGTTCAGCTCAATTAGGGGGAGGCTTATTACACTCTAATTTTTTACTTTATAGCCAGTGAACACCAGTAAGAACCAGAGATATGCTAGTAAATGTTTAACAATTGGCTCTCTCTCTCAAATATATAAATATAAGTATTTATAATATGAATAAAATATATTTATATAAAATATATAAATATATAATGTAAAAATGAAAACGTATATATACACGCACGATACACACCTTCATCTGCATTATTTACATTTTCTCTGTCACTTTCTTAAATCTAAGCAATCACTTCTCCTCCAGAACCATCTGAATCCAGTGACCAGATATTCATCAGAATGACTGGAGATGAGCCAGGGTAAGAAAATTAGGGTTAAGTGACTTGCCCAAGGTCACACAGCTGATGAGTATCAACTGTCTGAGGGGAGATTTGAACTCAGGTCCTCCTGCACTGGTTCTCTATTCACTGCACCACCTAGCCGCCCCTTCTAAACAGTCAACAAAACAATAAATCTACCCTGAATTTGTCGTATTTGAAGCTTTCTGAGGTATAAGAACTCACACTGAAAATTTAACAACGATCTCTCTGGAACAAGTCTGAGCTGGCTCCAGCACACTCCTGGTAGGCTTCTTTCATCATAGGATCATAGTTTGAGATCTGAGAAGGCCAAAGAAGTCATTTAGTCCAACGCTTTTATTTTATTGATAAGAAATCCCAGGCCCAGAGAGGTTAAGCAATTAGCTCCAGATCACATGGTAAGTGGGGATTTGAATCCAGATCCTGTGACTCCAGATCTTAGTTACTTTCCATTGTACCATTTTGGCTAGTGTCAATTGAGAAATACATGCTATACTATGGGGAAACATGCATTTCAGCCATTCCCATGCTCCAAACAAGAATATTTCAAAACCATCCTGGAATGATATAATCTCCTAAAAAAAAAATCTCTCAACAAGATTTTGAAACCTTCTGAAATAATATTAGGGTATCTGATACCCTCCCCCTTTGCCAACAAAAGGTCATGCTGAGTTCTAACCTGAATCCCTTTTAATTCAGTCCCAGCCTCAGCGGAAATGGAGGCTTGCTGCTCATACCCTGTGATAACCTCGGAGCTCCTGGGCTAAGTGAAGAAACTGCATACTGGACATTTCTTACCTAATTCTTTCTGCTCTACCTGTGCTAGAGAACCTGTTTCTAAACAGCTATTTCTCTTAGTATATAAAGCTACCGTTGGCCGATGAGAAATCTAATGCTTTTGAAAAGTCAAAATAAAATAGGGAACTATTAGTTTGCCTTTCTGACCTTGGACCACCTACCAAGAACCAATTCTCCTCTCTCTCTCTCTCTCTCTCTCTCTCTCTCTCTCTCTCTCTCTCTCTCTCTCTCTCTCTCTCTCCCTCTCTCTCTCTCCCCCTCCCATCTCTTTCTGTGCCTCTGTCTCTCTCTGTCTTTCTCTGTCTCTCCCCCTCCCCCTCCCATCTCTCTCTGTGCCTCTGTCTCTGTCTGTCTCTCCCTCTCTCCCTCTCCCTCTGCCTCCAATCTCTCCCTCCTATTACCCCCCTCTCCCTCCCATTTCTCTCTCTGTCTCTGTCTGTCTCTTTGTCTCTGTCTTTCTCTGTCTCTCTCTGTCTCTGTCTTTGTGTCTCTCTCTGCGTCTCTCTCTGTCTCTCTGTCTCTCTCTCTGTCTCTCTCTCTTTCTCTCTGTCTCTGTGTCTCTGTCTCTGTCTGTCTCTCTCTCTGTGTCTCTCTCTGTGTCTCTCTCTGTCTCTCTGTCTCTGTCTCTCTCTGTCTCTCTGTCTCTCTGTCTCTCTGTCTCTCTCTCTCTCTCTCTCTCTCTCTCTCTCTCTCTCTCTCTCTCTCTCCATTACAGCAATAAACCTCAGGTGTGTGCTGCCTTCCAAGTTGTCATTCCCAGTGACGCATCAGATGAATTGGCTTTTCCTTTCTTCCTCTCCCACTTTCTGTGGGGGGGATGATTAGGGTAATGAAAGCCCTCTGAGGTCTCTCCCTCCTCTCCCCAAGTCCTCTTCTCCCTCACTGAATAGGAGCTTTGTCCTTGTAAAGAACCACCATGAAATCTATCCGACCCAGGCAATTGTTGTCTGCTGGCTCCTGCACTGTTTGGATTCTGACTCTGTTAGAGATCTTGTAATTTAAACTTCAACCTGCTTATTAGAAATTTGAGATAATAGTTTAATAATATTTAAAAGAGTAGGGAAAAAAGACGGTTACTCTTCTTTTCTTCCTCCTCCTTCTATTCCTTTCTCCATATCCTCTCAGGCTCCTTGGGTACCCAAAATTGTGATTGTAATTTATTCTTTTTTAAAATAGTGAGACAAATGGTTTATTTGTGACTGCTAGGCTAGCTTGGCTTTTCCACAACATCAGGTTGAAGGTGGCTTGGTCAGGTAATCTGAGGGTAGAGAGAAGCCTAGGTACCCCTTTCATTGATCACCTGGAAAGACAAGGAGCTAGCTCTGCATATTTCCTTTCCTTTATGCTCCTACCAGTGGATTAATGCTTCGATTAGTTGGTCCTATTGGTCAACATTCCCTGAGATCCTGACTTGCTCCTCTTCTACCTACCCAAATACTGGTCTTCTTCACTATGAGATTTGTTGGTAGTGTGATTTTGCCTGTCTTTGTTTTCAGATTACAACAACGATTAATTTGAGTATAATGGGCATTTTTGATAATTGAGTCTATTTTCTGGATTCAGAAAACCTGACCTGACAAAGAGATACCTCCATTGTAATAGATAGAATGAGCCTGGGTCTGGGAGCTGGGAGAATCTAGATTGTAATCAAAGCTCTGTCAATAAGTAACTGAGTGTCTTGGGCAAGTCAGTTTTATTTTTTGGTCTTCTGTTTTCTCATATCTAAAAAAAAGTCAGGGAGAGGGTTTGGACCAGCTGAGTTCTAGGGATCCTTCCCAGTCTATAATTCTAATTCTGTTTTGATGTAGTTCCAGAGCTCTGGACAATTTCTGGGTCACTGCCCTGCTCCCCACCCAGTGCTGTTGAGAACTCTAACAGCCTGGGCAAAGAGGATGTTTCTTGAGGTGCTGAAATTTACAGGGCTCTGAAAACTTGGTTTCAGGGAGTGCTTCCTTGCCCTGGCCATATCTTCCTAATTTTTGGCCCATCACATCCCACCTTCCCAGCAAGACATCAATTAGCCCTTTACCAGTGTAGAAACGTTGTGATGCTGGGTGTGTTTTTTCCTCAAAAGGTCTGAACTCCAGATGAACACTTCTGACCCCCTTTTCTTCAGGTGCAGTATTCATGGTTTTGACTGCTCACAGGCACATTCTCCTTGGACTCCTCTCTGTATTTCTTTCTCTTTCTCCCATGTCATTCTTCTCGTGGTTGACTCTCTAAGAGACAGAACTGTCAACTCATTCCAAGCGATGCCATCAAGCTGAGTTTTCCATTTGAGCCTCTGAGGCTGCACCCAGAGAGCTCAGTGTTTGAAAGTGTGTAGTACTGTTCTTGAGGCTGGATTAAAAACTGCCCCCCACCACCCTCACCCCTGACATCCATAGGTTAGAGCTGAAAAGCTGCCCTTGAAGGGAGGAAGCTGACTGGACATAAAAGAAAGTCAAGGTAAGCAAGAACTATTTTAGGGAAGCATGTTGGTCCCTCATGATGCTTTTCTTTTCAATGAATGGGCACATGATGCCTCCCTCCCCCAACCCAGCTGATCAATGGCATTCTGTTCTCGTGATCTGCTTCTTCTGCTTATTAGCACATTTCACCGAACAAATGTGGCTTGTCCCTTTTGCAGGGCCAAGGCCAAGCCTTTTGTCTGGCTTTATGCAAACACCTGGGGGTGGGAGATGGGGATGGTGAGAGGGCAAAAGGAGCAAAGGGAAGAAATTCAATCCATACCTAGTCCCTGGAATGAGTGTGGAATCAGAGAATGGAAATCATACTCTCATAAATAGTTGCAGAAATAATAATGAGTTTATAGAAAGGACATGATAGTAGTGGTAGTGGTAGTGTGATGGGGATTAGATTGCATAATCATAGAGGTGGGGAGGGAATGAGGTTCTTGAGGTCAGGGATTATCTTTTGCCTCATTTTGTATCCTCTGCATTTAGCACAGTGCCTGACCCATCCTAAGCATTTAATAAATGTTTATTGACTGACTGACTGAAGGTTTAACTCTTCCCCAAGCTGTGGGACTAGGAATCTGGGATCTGCCCTTTAGACAGGGAAAATATCAGGAGCCTTGGATTCATTGAGAGGTAGCATGTTGTAGTAGTGAAAGGGCTAGAGCTGGAATCTGGAAGAGCTGGCCTGAAATCCTGCCTCAGAGGCTTGCCAAACTTTGTGACTCTGGAGGAGTTACTTTAACCTTTCTATGCCTCATTTTCCTCATCTGTAAAATGAGGGGTTTGGACTCAAGTAACTCTATGATGCTATGATCCATAATTGGGCAGTTCAGCATTAAGTATGGCATATAGAGCTGGAAGTAACCTTAATAATGTAATCCAGTCATGTACCAGGAAGCCCCAGGCCTAGCCAGTATTGGAAGTTTGCTATCTGCTCTGCCATTCTCCAACCTGTCCCCACCAGGAACAACCACTCTCTCTGGACCTAGACCTTCAGAGAGCAAACCTCTCCACTGAGAGGAGAATTAATCCACTAAGCTTTGGGACTTTGCCCTGGGGCAGCCAAAGCAGGGCTAATCATCTGCTGATTGGTGGGGGAGTGAATAAAACTCCCTATTTTGTTGGACCCAGAACATCCTTCTACAAACTATTCAGTAGGACATTAAGGGCTACCCATTGCAGCATCTTGCATTTGCTCTGTTTCCACAAGCAGACGTCTCCCCCTTCGTTTTGTGTTTTCTTTTCCTCCCCCGTCATACATGCAAACTTTCAACCTCTTGTTCTCAACACGATAATCAAATCGATACTACCAATGGAAATATTTACTTATGGAAAAGGTCTGATGATCGAGTGCTCTGGTTCCATTCACAAATCCTGTGACTCCTCAGACCAAAACTCCTTTCCCTGGCCCCTAATCCCCTCTATGTGTTGTAACCCCCTAGCAGAAAGTAAACTCCTTAAAACCAGCAGAACAATTTGTACAATAACAACATTGTAAAGACCATCTTTGAAAGACTTAAGGACTCTGATCAACACAGTGACTTGTCCAAAACAACTCATCCCAAACTCTCCCTTCTTTCTCACTTCCCTATTACAGTCAAGAATACCACCAACCTCACAGTCACTGAGGCAAATGGGGTGTCAATCTTGATCTCTCTCCCTTTCTCTGTCTCTATCACCCAGTCTGTTGCCAAGACTTGTCAATTTTATCTTTGTTATCATCTCTCACATATGCCCCTTTCTCTCCCCTGATATCACTAGCCCCCTGGTGCTATCACCTCACGCCTATACTATTGCTGGTCTGTTGGCCAAAATTCTCTCTTCACTCTAGTCTGTCAGCGGTCCAAGTGACCTTCCTAAGTGTAGGTCTGACCATATTACACCCCTCCTCAATAAACTCCAGTAGCTAACTCCCTTCACCTCAAGCATCAAATATAATGTCCTTTGTTTGGTATTCAAAGCCTTTCATAACCTGGGCCCCTCCTACCTTTCCAGTCTTTTTCTAGCTTACAATCTCCCTGTCTTCTACATATTTTACAATCCAGTGACACTGGCCTCTTTGTTGCTCCTTGAATGGGACACTCCATCCCTTGACTAGGCATTTTCATTGACTGTCCACCATGTGTGAAATGTTCTTCCTCTTCCTCTCCACTTGTATTCCCTGGATTCCTTTAAATCCCAGCTAAAAAAATCTCACCTACTAACAAGAAGCTTTTCCTCATTCTAGTATCTCCCCTCTGTTGATTATTTCCAATTTATCATTGATCTATCTATCTATCTATCTATCTATCTATCTATCTATCTATCTATCTGTCTGTCTGTCTATATGCATACGTATACACATATGTATACGCATGTATACACTATCAATTCTACTTTAACGCTTACTTTGAAATCATGAATTTTTTCCAATATTGATATATGAGAAGACAATATGAGCATAAAGCAATTTTCCATTTGCTTATGTGAAATTTTGACTAGAGAAAAATAACATGAAACAGAAAATCTCAACTAGCTGAACCAAGCTTTGTAGGAATATACAACACACACACACACACACACACACACACTCACTCACACCCTTCTAACACTGCTACAAGCAAACTTCAGTTTCTGCCCCACTCCCACTCTTGAGTAAAATACCATATTTATTGTATATCAGGTGCAGTAGAAGGGCTGACCTGCATCCATGAACCCCACCCTCATCCTTTTAACCCTCACCGCAGTGCCTGGCCCTTTGTCTTTGAGTTGTCTGCCAAGGCTACTCCCTCCACCCAAAGCCATTGACTTTACTGAGTTCTGTGGGAACCAGGGCTTGGACTGAGCAGCGATTAGGAGACCTCAGACTCCACCACTGGTTATTGCAGTAGTTATGTATATTGTAACCATTTAACATGTTTAAAATTCTGCTACTGTTTTTATTGGGTTGTTATCTTTTTTATTTGTCACTGATGAAGTTTTGAATGTTGTGTACTAACTCCACTTTCCCTGTGGTTTTTATTGTGAGATTTTGGATAAAGTAGTGATTTTGAGGAACGCACATGTTGCATTGTACCAGAGCTAACTATATATATATATATATATATATATATATATATATATATATATATATATATATATATATATATACACACACACACACATATATGTATGTATATATGTATATGTACACACATATATAACATATTTACAAACATATAAATGAATACATATACACACATATGTGCAAATAAATATAAGTATATATGTATATGTTCAGTCCCAATCCCTATATATGTATATATACATTTGTGTATATATGTGTATACATACATATATATGTACGTATATACTTTCCTAACTGCTCTGCCCTTCTCCAACCCTGTCTTCGCCAACAACAGCCACCTCCAGATCTCCACCTTCAGAGAGTTTTACATATTGTCTCCCCATTAGATTGTCAGTTCCTTGAGAGGAGGCTTTTCTTTGTATCCCAAAACTTAGCACGGTACCTGACACAAGGTTGTTTGTCCTTCATTTTGAAGAGGATCCAATGACAAATTATGGGGTGAGGTCTTAACTTATGGATGAATTGGATCTAAGTGAGTCAGAGTTGCATAAAGTGGTCAGCCTCACTCTTCCAGAGTCTTCAAAGAAGCCAAGACAAAATTTGGGATGACTGGCACTGTCTGCCTCAGTTTTCTCAACTGTGAAATGGGTATAATAATAGCCCTTCCCTCACAGAGTTGTTATGAGGATCAAATGAGATATTTGTAATGTATCTAGCACAGGGGGCACATAGTAGATACTACATAAATGCTTATCCCTTCCCCCTTTCCCCCCAAATCATGACTACTGAATTATCAAGGAAAGCTTACATCAGCATGTTCACTATCATCTACTTAAGAAGGTAGTAAAATATCAAATTTGTTTTTTAAAAAATTATTATATAATAAACTCAGAGCCGAAGGGACAATAAATAGCATTTAGACCACCCCTTTCATCTCCCCCATGAGAATAAAGGCCTAGAGGAGTTCAGGGATTTGTCCAAGTACTAAAGCTCATTGGCTGCACAGCCAGGAGTGAGGTGGAGGCTTCTTGCCTGGTAGTCTGGTGTGCTTTTGACCATAACCTACTACTTCACAATGACTCAAGGAAACTTTCCAGTGAAGTGAAACAGCCTTTCTACGGGACCTCTCATCCCTGAAGTCAGATGAATGAGGCATTACTGTACAGAAAGTAATTAATGATCTGCTAAATGGATGATGAATGGTAATATCCTTTTAAAAACAAGTACCCTAGGAACTGAGGGAAAGAAGAGATCAGTGTGGACTTGAGTCTTTGGAAGTTTTATAAAGGAGGTTGATCATAAAGTAGGTTGTAAAGGATGGGGAAGATATAGATTGGAAAGTGAAAGGGAGAAGGAAGGGCATCCCAACTAAGAGAAATGTATTATCCTTGAGGTTATAGCCTATTTCATTTTGTCCTTGTACTCTGTAAGAAACACCTATGTCTTGCCCTGCTCCCTCCCTTTTTTGGGGGATGGTCTGGATTTGTGATTTCATTAGTTTAAGATATTCCCTCCACTGATGCAAATTGGTCATTCATTATAGGATTGTAGATTTAGAGCTGGAAGGGACTTTTGAGATCAAGTCCAGCCCCCCAGTTTTACAGGAGAGGAAACTGAGGCCTAAAGGGATTAAGTGACTTGCCTATGGTCATATAGCTAGTAAATGTCTGAATTAGGATTTGAACCCAAGTTTTATTATTTCAAAGACCAGCACTCTTTCCACAATAGCATATTCTAGATTGCAGAGAAGGTGTTGGTCTGCATCAATAGAGGAAATTTCCTCATTGATGAGTTCCCTATCTCAATAAAATCACAGGTTCAGTCCCTGTCCCTATGACTATCCCCATCCCTATTTTTATCCCCATCCACATCCTTATCCTATGTAACTTTGTGTCTTAGAGATTTTTTTATCACTTATGTGACCATGGACACACAACTAGTATGTATCAGTGGTATGATTTTAACTAAAGTCTTCTGACTTCAAGACCAGCCCAACATCCCACTATATCACACTGCTATACCTACGTCTTATGTTGTTAAGTTGAGGGTCTTCCCTTCCAGACTGATTCTGGGCAAACCAGGCCATTTTTTGCCTCAGTTCTTACCTAGCCTTTAATCACTGAATGGGTATTGTCTCAGACAAACTGAGGTCAAGTTCTCCCACTGCATTCAGGACCATTGCTTGTCATCCTGATCTATGTCTTGCAGCTGGACTCTGATGACTCTGGAGGAGAGAGTAAGGCTGATGACTTTGCAAAGCTCAACCTCACTTATATCCAGTTCATTTGTAAGTCAAGGCATCACTTTCTGGATATTATCAGTCCTCTTCAAGAATGAAGGACAAACTACTACTTGAGTATGGTGTTGCCAGGGCACAGTGGGAAACTTACCTGACTGGAGTGGAGAGTACTTTCTGGAGAGCAGTAGGACACTAAATTGATAAACAAGATGGGGCCAGACTCTGGAGGTCCTTGGAAGCCTGGCAGAGGAATTTGGGTTATCAAAGGCCCATAAGCAGAGGAATTGTTGCTGTGTTCGTCCTTCATTGCTGAAGAAGACCACACCATCAGATAAATGATGACATGACTTGCACTTGACTTTGTTTTGATGAAAAGGGGCCAAGGTCTCCCATTGCATCCTGGGCCATCTCTGGTCATCCTGAAGCAGAGGAGTGGCATGATGATGAAAGCAGAACAGATTAATCCTGCATGGATATGTAGGATGGGATAGGTGGGAGAAAGACCAAAGACAATAGAGACTAATGAGTAGCTGTTATAGTTACCCAGTCACATAGTAACAAAAAACTAGCTATGGTTGGTGGTAGTGGGCATAGAGAGGAAAGGGCATCTCCAAAAGATTTTTCTAAGAAAGCAACAGAAATCTGTGTGATGGATTGGATATAGGAAAAACTAGCATAGAAAGCAAAGTCAGACATGATTCTTAGGTTTCCAGCCTTGAATGTCTTTTGATTGACTACTTAGAATTCTCTAATTTGTTGGGAAGAGTTCAGGGCTGATGACTGTGAGAGACCCTTAAGAACAAGGAGACCAGCTGTTAGGTGTTAGTGAGAAAGCAGAAAGAAATTTCTAATATAGCTCTTGTCAGAAGTGCATAGTGGAACGTTGGAAAATTTCTTCAATGACTGTAAAATGTCTTTATTTGTTAGAACCTTGAGGAATGAGGAGCCTACGTATTTCATACAAATTGTGTTGTTTGCTCTAATATATTTTATGCAAAATCTTAAGTGAAAGACTGAACAGGCTATTATGGAGGAATATGGGAGTTAGGTGAGGGAAGAATGAGTGGGAGGGACTGCTCTTTGTCAGTGAATCTTGACAGAGAATGATTGGAAAGGAAAACTCCATAAAATAGTTAAGTGTCCACTTGGACCCATCTGTCTGGGAAGTCTAGCACTTTTCCATGTCTTATGGAAAATGTTCTCAGACTGCTATTCCCCCAGTAGTGAGAGCACAGCCCCTGGGGGCTTAGGGAGGGAGGAAGAAAACTTTTAATATACACTAAATACACACTGTGTAGGTATCATTGGTGAGAAAACCGTAAAACCTGAGCCTGAATCACTTTTCTTGGGTGTCAGAGGCAGCCCCCACCCACTATGATTGCTATCTCCTGCCTCTTTCAGGTCTGAGAGCATTCCCTGTAATTTCTTTTGCTCTTTGAAAAGCCTTAAAGGTGGGAATGTCAGTGGTGGTAGTGGAAAATCTCATTGGAGGAGAAAACACTGCCCTCTTTTAACCGTGCTGAATTGGTCTCTCCTCCATCCTCCTCCCTCCATTCATGTTGGGAATGCTACCTTGGGCATAAAAGGCTCTTAGAAAAACTGCCACATGAGGGTAGAACATGAGACAGAGGGTGTTGGCTGAATCTCCAACTCTTAAGGATAGTGCTTATGAATTAGGCTCTCAAGGTTTTAGCTCACAGGATTCAGAACTTGTGAATAGTCTAGTCCCACCCATTCATTTAAAGATGAGGAAACTGAGTCTGAGAGGGATGAAGGGAATTATCTAATAACCCAAAGCAAACCAGAGGATCATGGGGGTCATACATTTAAAGCTGGAGGGGACTTTAGAGGAGGGAACTCATCTAATCAAATCCCTTCATTACAGATGAGGAAATGAGGCTCAGAGAGACAATGTGATTTTTTAAGTCACACAGGTGACAATCAGGATTTGAACTCAGGTCTATCTCCCATCAGTTGTGATAATTCCAGAAAGGAGACTTTTTTTGTGGGCAAAGATGTTCCAAATTGCACAGAGTATTTAAAAGTGCCATTAAACTTCACAGAACTGAGTTGTAATACAAAGTAGAAGGCAGATGTTAGAAAAGTTTTCCTATTTTAAAAAAGCCACATTAAAATTGGTTACCTGTGCAGTGATAGTGGGTTTTGTGTGAAGTGCCAGTAGTTTTGCATTCAGTGTTCTATGTCAGAAACTGAAAAAATCACATTTGCTTATAGGTAGGTACTGAACATAAATTCCTTCCCCTCACTCCTACCCCCGGTTTTATAAATTACCTCTACTCTTATCATTTCCTGCTCTGGATGCCTGCTGTATGACATCATGTGGTTTCTGTTGCCCTACTGTAATGCACTTACTACGTACTGCTATTATCTCATGCAAATAATTTAGGAAAAAAATAAGCTAGTGGGAGGCACTGACATAGTGGCTAGTTTCTTTGACTGTTTCCTGGATTATGTGTGCACAGTCAGTTAATCGTTAGATTAAAAGAGAAAGTCAAGGAGGAGATATCAGATTTTACGTCTGAAATGTTTCCACCGGACTTCTAAGTGGCAATGGTCCCTGTTGTCTCTGCTCAATTACAGTAAGTTATGTGCTGAACGTGAAGTGTCTATCTCTTGAAGACCTTCTTCATTGTATTTTAATCCCAATCCCTGCCCATTCCAATTTCCCCAACTCTACCCCCACCTTGTCCTTATGTGTTCCCATTACTAAATTTATGTGTTCCAATAAATAGGTTCTCTTGTTCGTTAGTTTGTTTAGTTCGTTATTTTTATTGGTTTTTCCCCCTTCTTTCTGTCCAGACCAATTGGATTAAATCTCTTCTAAGAACCAAACAAAATAAAAACACACATAAAAAAACCTCCCCGAACAACACCTTCTATAAATGACAGTAGACTAAATCTCAGCAATAAGAGAAACTTGCATGTTCTGCTGCTGTGGAATATTAGGGAGGGGAGGAGAAGGGATAGTTTGAAAGATATAGAGGGCCATGGAAGACCACCATATACAAAACTAGTTGACATTCATATTTAATGACTTTCCTTAATTCATAATTATTGCAATTATTATTTTTTCCATCTGTAAATAGATGATTTTAAAAGTGTGATTTTTTTTTATTCCATGGAGCTAGAGTATGAAATTTGCTTTCACTTTTTTTGGAAAAAAAAGTAGACAGTAGGGATAAATATGAGTTGACATAGATAAATTTGCTTTATGGGAAACATTTCAGCAACTTGTTATAGCCCACCAGACGGTCCTGGTGAGACAGGCAAGCTGAGTTGTCAGTGTGCCTCTTAACTTGGGCAGGGGAAGAACTTCATCCTTTAACCCTCCTTAGGGGTAAGATTTGCTTTTCCTAGCAACTTGCGCCCCACTCATTTCATGGGGGAGGCACTTTTCTTTTAAACTATCTGGGCTAACATGGTTACTCATGACACACTGGTTTCTTTAACTACCTTTGGGGTTCATGTTTTCCCCTTTTTTTAAAAATAAGCCAGTTCATATTTCAGGGGAATTTGACCCTGAAAATTATTATCTTTCTCTTTCTAATGCTCTTATTTCAGTTAAATAAGTAGCTCAAACCCCCAGGCAGTTGGTACTGGCAAAATCCAAATTGGGTTCATAAAACCTAAATAATTTAAATCTACTTCCCTTCTGGTTTGTTCTCTTTTCTTTCCCAATCTCACAGCTCACATTCAAGTAAGCAGAATTGGCAGAGATTCAAAGAGCTATCTGGCTTTTAATATAGTATCACATGCATACCAAGAAAACTTAATACAACACTAATTGAGATAACAGTTCTAAAGGGGCCAGCTGCTCCTCTCAGCAAGGGGGTGGTGGTGGTGTCTAGTAGACAAGAAACAGCATGGCTGCTTTCTATTTCATTCTGCCCTCCATGGAAAGAATGAGTGGAGGCATGGAGCAGGTAAGGGAGACCAATGGGAAATGGATTCCCAAATGGAGGAGGTGAGAGATCTCCCAAAGTCTCCATAATAAATAATGATAAAACCCATTTCAATAAAAAACATGTCTATATTTCCAATGGATTCTGGAAGGGTCTGGAATGTCTATCTCAGTTCTTAGGCCTCTTTTCTAGTACCCTTGTCACTGGGAAATAGTCAGCCAGTTGGCATCCAACTCAACCCACAATGGAAAAGCCCAGCATGGGCATCCTGATAGGGAAGTTTTGCTGATTCCAGTCTTTTTCTTTCTCTACTACTCTAAAGGTCAAGTCTCTGGTTCTTTTCTTGCATAAGGGCAGATATTTTGTCAAGTTCCTCAAACCCAGTGTGAACTCAGAAACTGGCCCAGACTAGATGCTCAAGTTTTCTGAATTCTAGCTCCAATATTTCTACTAGTCTCTAGGAAAGGCATTACATTGAGATACAGCATATAGGATACCTCTCTAAGACCACGAGATAGACAGACATGCTCCCAGGAACTCAATATCAACACATAAGCAGGACTCAGATCCCTTCCTTCTACCCTGCTCATTTATCAGTTCAGAAAAGTGTTTGTCTTGAACTTACTTAAGGATATGATCATCCCACAGAAGGTCAAATCAATCCATATGATGTCTTGTAACTGAGGAGAATTTCAAGGGCTCTGACTAGAAGTAACAGTAGAGTACAATAAGAAAATCACTTGGATTTGGAGTAAGTAGTCTTGGGTTCAAATGCTACTTGTGTGACCTTGGATCTGTCACTTAACTTTTCTGTACTTTAGTTTCCTCATCTCTTAAATCAGGGAGTTGAATTAGATCAAAGGCATCTTAGGCTCATACCTGTTGGCTGCAAGCAGCCTTCGCATCTACTTAATGGGACCTGAACCAGATAAAATCAATAAAAATACAATACAATGTAGATAGTGTCAATTTGTGGTTTTCTTTGTCAATATGCAACAACAGGAATCCATTTCTATTTGAGTTTGACAAGAGTGAACTAGATAAACTTTGATGTCTCTTCTAGCTCTAAACGTATGATACTATGTTTTTGTCAATTTTATTTCCTCCCCTCCTCACTGCTCCAAGTGAAATACTACAGGCAAATTGACTATTTAAAAAAAAGGTGTTTTCCTGGGAATCTTATTCTGTTACTGAAAGTAATGATGTTTTGAATTTATATAGGGATTTGAAAAGTTCTATATATTTTGCCTAAAGATACTTTGAATTTGAGGGAAAAAAAACAAAACAGAGACTAGCATGTGGGAAAGGATAACAATCAGAGTTCATATTTTTGTAAGATGCGTGTATATGTTGCCCATGTATGTTATGTACATGTACACATGGGTTTATCTAAGTGGGGCTCATTATTTACCCCTCTCTAAGGGAGATTCTGATGGGGAGTAAGAAAAAGGACCTCTATGCTAACTGTTCCTTTCTTCAGAGAGGGGGTGGTACTGGACTAGAATTATAGCTGTCTATCTCCTTAAATATTGCTAGTTTCGGGGAATTATTTTTCTTAGGTTCAACAAGTGGCTTTTCTGATGGCTATTCTCTTAAAAAAGGAATAGTTATCCTAAGCCAATATCTGAAGGTTTAATCCCTTCTCACTAAATACTAGTTGCACAAAAGACCATAACTGATAGTGAATAGAGAATTTATCGAAACTGATAGCAAACAGATCCATTTATCCACACTGAGAGCAAATAGATATCAGGGAAGTTATACAAGTTAGAATATACTGGACAATACACACAGTGAATGAGTTTTCCCACAGGCAATGAGATAGCTCAGCTCAACCAACTTTATTGCACTCAAGGGTAACTTCTCCAAAGTCTCTAGAGAAGCAAGCGAAATGTTGAGGATCCAACCTTCCCCTTCCAAAGTCTGTTCTCTCTTCTGGGTCTCTCCCTGAAGAGTCTCTAGAATTATATGTGTTCTCTTTTGTATCAGGAAGGAAGAAGAATGTCCCCTGTCCAAAGCTCTCATGTTGACAATGACCCCTTATGCAGACATGCAGAATCAGGTCATCATTTACTATACCAGTGGGGAAAGTCTTATGCAAATGCCCTAAGCAAGAACATGGGTTATGTTCACATATCATTTTACATTTTGCAAAGTGATTTACATCACATAATCTTCACAGCATCACTGCTATTATAGCAGGTAAGTATTCTTATTATTACTGTTTTACAGATGAAAGAACTGGAGCCCACAGAAGTGAAAATGACTTCATGGTGCCTCACAGTAAGTATCTGAGCTAGGAGCTGAACCCAGGACTTCCTAACTCTAAGTTCAATGCTGTATTCAGTGTGCCAAATGTTGCACATTTATCATGAGCCAAATCTATTTCAAATATTGATTCCTTGATGGGACTTTGAAAGAAGGATGCAAAGTTAAGAAATGTATATTTCCTTTTGATAAATAAATCATCTCTCTGGCTTCAGGGTAAGTATGGGGGCAGAAGTGGGTAAGGAGAAAAGTGGAATTTCTTCTTTAAGTGAATTTAAGATGCCATTTCTTTTATTTTTGGAGGCAATCAGGTTAAGTGACTTGCCCAGGGTCACACAACTAGTAAGTGTCTGAGGCCAGATTTGGCCTCAGGTCCTCCTGACTCCAGGACTGGTCTTCTATCCACTGCACCATTTAGGTGTCCCAAGATGCCATTTTAATGCCCTGTCTCAGGAGACAATGTGGACAGTTTGGCATGGCAAGGAGAGAGGACTTTATTTCCAAATCCATCCCCATTGCAATTCCCACCAGGATTGAAGTTGAAAATAGCTTCATCTATTTTAGTTTGTCTCTCTCTCCAAATGAATAGTGATCAACTAAAAAGAAATTTGTATTTTGATCCTGATGGGATGTTTATGTTAACTTGCGCCATTCACTGGCCTAGTGTATAGACCATTGATAAGTAATGAATGTATGAAAAAAAGCACTAATGTGAGATCTACAAAGCATACACAGCCTCTATCCCATAGCAGCTTATATTCTGACAGTCTGTTGACATTCATTATGTACCGTGTTTAGGATTTACTGGCAAGAAAGATGGCAAGGCTTCGTGGTCTTCTGTAATACCAGAAGGGCTGTAATGACTCCCAATTTATTCAGTAATGTGAATAGCTCTTCAGAAATGGGTGCTGGATGCTTCAGGTGTCTGGCCTACCACCATGGGGCACTTGCAGTTGACCTGAGGAAGTGGAATTCTGGGTTCTTTTCATCAGGGATGAGATGGGGAAATAATTATCCATCAAGGAGGAAAGGAAATAGAAGGGGGCAGTGGTAAAAAGGTTAGGAGAGAAAGGTCCTCATTGGTGTGCTCTGTACTCCATGGGGTCTGGGAGCTCTGGGTGGGAGAGAGGGAAGAGAAGAGAGAAAGAAAATGGGAAAGGATAGAGGAAAGGCACTCTTATGGATGGCTCTTCTTTCCCAGCTATCCCATAAAGTCTGGGTACCTGGATCAGGGGAAAGTGAAAAGGAAGGTGGAAGGATGCCTCTGTGGGTAGCTGTTTCTGCCTGACTACCCTTGTGGAATCTGGGCAGTTTAGGTCAAGGGTGGGATACAGACCCTCTGCTAGTGTCTGCCCCTTTACTACTGCCTCAGGGGATACAGTTCATCGGGGTCAGGGTGTGTTGTGATGGTAGCAGAGTCCCCAGAGCACCATGAAGTGACTGCTGTGGAAGGGCTTCGAAGGGGAGAGCAAAATGGAATCTGCTAGTTTCCTACTTTCCTAGTTCTTACTCTTTAATTCGGTTGTTTCTGGGCTACTGAGTACCTGCTTCTTTTGTCAGTTTCCTCTAAATTTTGGCACTCTGGGTAAAAGTCTATCAGGCCTGCCCTAGCTATATCATCTGTTAGAGGTAAGGCTGTGATTTTGCAAATAGGACCTCACCTATGATGAATTTTTTGAAACATGACTGTAGACACACTGTTTGCCAATAGGAAAAGTAATGACTGGAGACAGAGGACCTAGTTTCAAATCCTGCCTCTGCCATCTTAGCAATTTTTTAACATTAGGCAAATCACAGCTTTTTTTAGACCTCAGTTTCTTTATCTCTAAAATGATGCATTTGCCTTGGATAATTTCTGAGGTGTCTTCTAGATACAAATCTATGGTCTAGACCACAAAAAGTAGAGATTGGAGGCAATTAGTATAACATGGTCAGAGGCAAAGAATGAATTTAGTGACCTGGATTTCATACAGAAGTATTGTTGCCCTCCCCCCTGCCCTCCAGATAACAACCTTAGTTCTTGACTAATCTTGGCAGGTATAAATGTATTTGAGTGTCAAGAAAGGAGGTTACCAGGAGCTGCCTGGACACAGGGATGGGGGGAGGCATTAGGTCTATTTAGGAGGAAGGCCATTTCAGTTTAGCCAATGTTGTTCACACATTGATAAATTAATTTAAAAATACAGAAAGAGAGACAGAGAGAGACACAAAAAGAGAAATCTCATTGTCTTTCATTTGTAGAGGGAAGGCTGAAGTCTCCAGCAATAGTTATTTCCGACATGTCAACCCCAGTTGAGAAACAGCACTCACATTACCTTCAGATCTGAAGGACATCTTGAACTCAAGTGATGGCTTTCTGGATTTGATTTCTCATCAGTGGGAACTACGCTTTGGGACCCCAGGATTTAATTTCTTCCAAGCTCAGGGCCAAAAGGAAAATTATTTGTGAGGGCTTCATGAATTCTGGAATAAAGCAGTCCTCAGAGTTGAGCTGATGGTGTTTTTGTATGACATATTAATTACTCTTAACCTAGCCAGGTTAGGGTTTCTCTCCAAAACATCCAGTGCTGTTCATTCTGGGAATTCTTGTTCCTGTGAAGCAAGGGAACACTTAGAATGCAACACAGTTTCAAAGTCAAAGAAAGAGATGTGGAAGGAGCAAAATGTGCCCTGGGTTTTGGCAAACAAAAAATATTTGGAGAATAGGATTGGGGAGGGGAGTAGAGGCAGGGAAATGAAGCTGGACCATGTTGCCAACTCTGTAGCCATACTAGGTTTTCCCAACCTTTATCTGGAATCCAGAAGGCAGAGAGCCAGTTTCCTGCCTAATCAACTCAAACCACCTAGTTTTTGCCCTCCCTCTTTCCACCCCTACCCACACAGGCAGCATGAATGCCATGAATTTGGCGAATAGCTGGCTGCTTTTGTCCTCTTCCTTCCTTTTGTGCTGTCTCTGTCTCTTGGTCTCTGTCCCACCCCCTTGCCCTCTCTCCCTCCCTCTTTTCCATCTTTCTGTCTCTTGCTTAGATTTGGTTGTCTACTTACCCAGCCTGGGATGATCTCATTAGACACAGGCATTTTAACGAGGAGAAGGAAAGGAGGGATGAGAGAGAGAGTGGAGCAGTGGTCTCCCTGCCTGGTCGGTGCAGCTCTATAGATCTAACCCAAAGCTGATGCAGGTTCAGTGTGTTACTATTACTTTGCTTTTATCCCTATTCCACAGGCTTGGTCTTCCCATAAAGCCAAGAGCTACACCTTAGTGGTAGGCATTTTTGATTTATCATGTTTAAGTAGGATAGAGACTTTAATTCTCCCCATCTCCTTTTACTCCTGTCTTTTAGGGCCTCTCGGAACTGTTGGGTGGTGGTGCTTCTGAGACCATTTCCACATTCCCCAATGGCCTTGGCCTGTGCTTGGGTTTTTCTTAATTAAATTTGAAAGCGACTTGGATAAGAGGGCTTTTCTGAGCTTGGTGGGCATTGGGCCAAGGGTCTGAGCAACTGCCACAGACTAGCACTACCACCCACAGGCCTGATCCCCATGACATGTGTACAGATTATGAAGAAATCCCTCTGCAATAAGGCTGTTAACTCCTTAGCGCTCATGTTGTGCTCAAATACAACGACAGAGCCAGTTGAGAGAGATGGGCTTCCCTTATTGAATTGACAAACCTGAGGATTATCTGAGGAAATTATAGAGGTGAGATATGAGATGCCCTAAATATCTTGATGTGACACTTAGAGGTCTACATGCATTGAGGCAGAGCCCCGACTACTTGGAAATCTGATCACTCCCATTTTATCAGCATCTCTCATTCAATAATTTAAATAAATGGCTTGCTATAGCAGAGTGTATTTTTGTATTTACAAAGAGACTGGGTTTTGTTGAGAGGGATGTTGGAATTGCTCTGGTGTATTTTATGTGGTTAGTCATTTTCCAGTCATGTCTGACTTGTTGTGACCCCATTTGGAGTTTTCTTCACAAAGACACTGGAGTGGTTTGCCATTTCCTTCCCTAGGTCATTTTATAGATGATAAAACTGAAGCAGACAGGATTAGGTGACTTGTACAGGGTCACACAGCTAGTTAGTGGCTGAGAAGTGAATAAAATGGGAGATGTCATTCTACTGAGCTCCTTCTGAGCATATAGTGCTCTGGTATTAAAGAACTTTTAAAAAGTAATTAAAACAAGATACATGAGAGAACTAGGAGGCATGATGGAATGGAAAAAGCACTAGAATGATAATGAATTGACCTTCATTCTGGCCCTACCTCTGCTGCTGGCTAAATAGTGACTTTAAGTCATTTTGCCCTTTATCCTTGGACTGTCTCCTTCTTTGTAAATTGAAGTGATGGACCTCTTATGTCCATCCTGTCTTTACCATACTGTACAACCCTCCCTCATTCAAAACAAAGTGCAAATCATGTCATATTTCTCTGATGGCATGGTCTTCAGCAATGAAGGACAAACACACATTACACTGTAGCTCTAGAATTCTTGACATTTGCAAAGCAGCATATGGTGTTGCAAAGATGATGATGATGATGTGTGCATGTTTGTAGCTGTTAATGGGTTTAAAGACTAACCCAGTAGCAAAGTATAAATAGCATTGCAATGGGGCAGGATAGGAAGGAGAAAAAGAGAGGATAAGAGACCCAAGAGCTTTGTGTTCTTCTCTTTTCAGTCACCAGAATCTCACTAGCAAAAGGAAAGATAAGACATTTCACTTTTTGCTGATGGAGAATCCCATATAATCTCATAGAGTTGAAAGGCATCCAACCAGAGCAAAAATACCTTTTCTCACATATCTAAAAGTGGTTTTTCTTCCTTCTCTTGAATGTGACAGGAAACCCATTCCTTTCTGAGGTAGCCACTTCTGGACAGTTATAATTATGAGGAAGTTTTTTCTTAAATTGAATGAAAAATCTGTTTCTTTGTAATTTCTACCTAGTTCTCTTAGTCCTGCCCTCTGGGGCCAAGCAGAGTAAGTCCAATCCTTTCCCCACGTAAAAGCGCTTCAGATATTTGAAGACTACTTTCATGTCCTACCGCCTCTCCAATATGATTCTCTTTAGGCTAATATTTTTTATCTTGATGAAAAATAGTCAATAATGGAACATGTCGGAACCAGACTAAAGCAGACTCAGAGAGGAGGATCATTTCTTCTACTTACTTCCTTCCCTGTTGAGCACTCTGAGGTTTTGTTGCCAGTCTCTTCTGTTAGGAAGAGGGATGAACTGTTAAGTAAATGAAATATTAATGTTCATTAACTGTTATGTCATCTCTGGAATATTTTCATTTTATTTTAGAATTTTGTTGACATCCTTTTTTATTGTGTTACCTTCCCCCCCTCAATCTATTCCTCCATCATCTCTCTCCTGGAAAGCCATTCCTCATAAAAAAGAGAAAAAAGAAAGTTCAAGAAGCTAAACAACACATCAAGAAAACCCAGCATTATCTTATAGTGTGCTCTAGTACCCTACCTTTGCAAAGGATGGAGGCGGGTGCACTCTTTTCCTACCTATTGAAGATAAACTTAGTCATTAGAATCTCACAGAATTTCATTTTCATTGTTTTCTTGCTGTTATTTCCATTTATGTTAGTATAGTCATTGTGTAGATTGCTTGCTTGGTCCTTCTACAACACATCACTTAATTCATAAAAGTCTTCCCATGCTTATTTGCATGTTTTTATCTTAATGGCTTAATAATGCTCCTCCATTACATCCAGGTCTCACCATTTGTTAAGCCATTCTCCAACTGATGGGCATGTACGTTATTTCCCGTTCTTTGATACTTCAGAAAATACCACCTAAAATATGTTGGCACACAAGGAGCTTTTTTTCTTTCTTTCTGTCTTTGACATCCTTGGGTCATCCATGCTTAGCAACAAGATCTTTGGGTAAAAGGGTATCTATCCATCTGTCTCTCTGTCTCACTTTTATAGCTAGTTCAATAATGACTCCATAAAAGAAAAAAAAATACTTCTAGTAACCAAGAATTGTGAGCTTACTCTTTGGCTACATGACTTCCAAGATTGAACCCACTTTCCTGAGGAAACTTGCATGTGTAAAACAAGACTGGGGCACTACTTCAGAGGGATATTTTATGCCATTTTTTATAACTGATGCTTACTGGCCTGCTCTGCTGTGCTTCTCTCTCCTGTCCTCTCCTGCCCCTTCTGTCCTGCCCTCTCCTGTCCTTGCCCCTCCTGACCTTAAACCTTAAATTTACTTCACTCTGAAGCCCATAGACTGGCTCCCTGCCCAAACTCCACTTAAGGGCTGTTTCCTGGACCCTTCTTGGCTAAAGAGTGATTATCAATTGCAACTGTTTCCCTTCCAGTTTAATTTAGTTATTTTTCTTTTGCTTATTAAACAGGCCTCCCTGACTATTAAGTGAGTACCTGAATAGGCCCAAGGCCAAAGAAGCCAAGGTCTCCCATTGTATCCTGGGCCATCTCCAGTCATCCTGATGAATATCTGGTCAGTGGATCCAGATGGCTCAGGAGAAGAAAGTGAGGTTGGTACCCTTGTATAGCCCTCCCTCACTCAAAACAAAGTCAAGTGCAAGTCATGTCATCATTTCTCTGATGTCATGGTCCTCTTCAAAAACGAAGGACAACCACCACAATAACCTTTTCTAAAAGCTAGTTAATTAAATCTGACTTGTTGATCATCAATGGAGAGCATACTGGATGATGAACAATAGCACAAAAAACCCCTATAATTCCTCAGGGTTACCACTCGAACTATGAGGGGAAGTGTAGTAAGCTCCCTTCTGGTGAACCAACCTGCCAGTGTTAATGAGAATAGGGGAAAAAATACTGGAGGGTATATTATAGTGATTTAACCTTCCACTGCTGCTTCTTGCTTTACAAGATGATACTGCCCAGAATCATCTACTATTCTTCTTTTGGAAGATTTTTTAAATGACTATCTATTCTCACCAAGGGCTGTCTTTGGCAGTCCTCTCTTTCTATTTGGCAAGTAAGTCAGATGTTTGATGATTAAAAGACTCATTGAACTCTTTTGGTCTCCTTTTTATAGCAATGAATTTATATTAGTTCAGCTTCTGGAGTGACCTACTTGTCAGGCATAGCGTTGTTAAGTCTCCATTTAGGTCTATATCTTTTACCTGTGCTACCTATTTTAATTATTATTTTGGTTGTGTTAAGGTCTATAGGAGATGTGGTAAGTATTTTTTTTTTACTTTTATTTGTCATTTTCCTGAAAACTACAACTTTGTGTATTTTTAAAATACCACATTGTGCTGAGAAATGTATATATATATATATTTAATATAGATACAGATATATTTTCAAAAAAAATATTCTTATTGAGAAGACATCATCAGTTATTTAGCTCTAAATTTTCCAGCAGTTTTTTTTTTCACTTCTATATTTTCCCATTAGATCTGTCAAACTCTGAGAGAGCAAACTAAATGTATGTTACTATTATTGTGTTACAATATATATGTGTGTGTATAATATGTGCATATCTATTTATGTGTGTGTATATATACGATGTTACTATATATAATGTTGCTATACATACGTATTTTTAGTAACACAAATATGTTATTTGCAACTCAGTTATCTTTTTCTTTACAAAATTAGATGCTCTGCAATTTGGTGAATCTGTTTATCAATAGCCTTGATATTGGTTCATTGTCTGTAGTTCTTTTAAGCATAGTAGTTTCCTTGTTTATCTCTATACTATGAACTTTTATTTTTACTTTGTCTGAAACTCCTAATTTTTGGAATTAACTTAATGCATGGAATATTATGTTCTAGTCTTTCATTTTGATTTTGAATGTGACTTCCCTTTCTTTAGATGTATTACTTTTATAAAATAGATTGTTGGATTTTGTTTTCTTATCTATTCTACTACTCTTTTTTGTTTCATTGGATAATTTAATCCAGTCACATTTAAATTTATTAGACTTGTGTTTTCCTTCATTTATCTCTTTAAAATGCCATTTTCCCCAAGTCAGTATTTTGTTCCTGCAATTACCTTTGCTTTTTCTACTTAAATGCTAATCTATTCATATAGGTTCTTTCCTCATTACCCACTCCCACTCAGCTATCCTCTTATAAATGCTTATATTTTAATTGAATTATTACTTTATTTTTTATTTTAAAAGTTATTTAATTATCTATGTCTCTGCTTTATTCTTTCTCTTACTCAGTTGTGATCAATTTAAGATCTTTTGTGTTTTCCTCCTCTTTATTCTATCACTTTTTATTAACATTTTTATTGGGTGCTTTTCTGTACTTTTTTTCCTTCATTATTTCTCTTTTCTTGCAGTCTATTCTAAAATTTATTTTCTGGTATGTGAGCTAAACACTTATTTGTTGCTTTTATGTTCTCTCTATTTCATTTATGGAGTTAAAGTTTAAGTACCAGGTTTGAGCTACCTAGTCTATTCAGTTTCTGGGTTATTTCCTTTGTTGATCATCTTTCTCTTTCTCTGTCTCTGTCTCTTTCTCTGTCTCTCTCTCTCTCTGTCTTTCTCTCTCTCTCTATCTTGATCTCTCTCTGTTTCTGTCTCTGTCTGTCTCTCTCTGTCTGTCTCTGTCTCTCTCTGTCTCTCCCCCTCTCTCCCTCTTCTGCATGTCCTTCTTAGATATATCAGTTCAGGCTGGATATAGTAGTGAATGCCTGTAATCCCTGCTACTGGGGAGGTTGAAGCTTGTACATCTGGCTAGGAAATTCTGAACTCCAGTGGGCTAATCTGATTGGGTGTCTATACTGAACTCATCATTAATATTGTGAGTCCCTGGAAGCAAGCATCCTCCAGTTGTCTAAAAAGTGGCAAGTCAACTCAAGCTGAAAATGTAAGTCAAAGCTCCCATATCAATGAAAGTGGGACTGGACCCATGAGTAGCCTCTGAACTTCCAATCTGGATGACAGAGGATGACTTCATCTTAAAAAAAAAAAGGAAACACTAGATTAGGAAGAAAGCAATGTTGGTGGGAATAGTACCATATGGAATAAATTGTTTTGTGTCCCAAATCGTATAGTCAAAGCCTAGCCCCTACAGTCATCATGATCAGTCTCTTTCCCAAAACCTATGACATTTTGTTTTTGGCTCCTGTGTTTCTCTCCTCCCATTATAAGTGTCAGATGCCCCCAGGAATTCCCATATACCTTTTCTGGGGAGTGATATGATGTTCTTTGGAGGCATAGCATTTTGTTAGAAAAGGTGGTCTCCCAATACACAAACTTACTCAAACCTACTGTGATGTCCTTATTTTCCACCTAAGGCACATACTATCTCTATGGTCTTAACTCTCTTCGATGGGATCCCCCTTATTTGCTGGGGTGAACCTCCCGTTCAGTTCTCCATTCTAAGTATCTTCTTTCTGTTACATTTTACATTCTCATCCAGAGTATAGGAATTATGATTTCTTGACTGCTCACTCGTAGACTTGGAAGGGATCCATCACTTGTTACTTTCTGTCCTCTCCCTACTTGAGTAACTTCATACTCCGCAGTTCTTTCCCATAAAATGCATTAATTCACCTGTAGGGAGTCAGAGGATTTATGCTACTTCAATTTAACTTTTTTAAACACGGTCCTCCTGATTCTTCAAGTTCTGTCAATACTCATCCCTTTGTTTCACTTTTTAAGTCCTTTAATAGTCTCTGTTTATTTTTTTATCCCAAAAGTTTCTTTTTTTCCTCTTTTTTGTGTTTCTTTCATTTTCTCCCTCCACTTCATCATTTTTATGTTTAATATCTCTTTTTCTTTCTTTAGAGAGATTCTCTAACACAGATTCAAGTTTTCCTACTTTGCTAATTATATTTTAGAATTCTTCCTTGAAAGCTATAATTTATGGCCTTTATTCATTCTTAATTTATTCTTTTCTCATTTTGTTTTTTCTTTATAAAATTAATTTTCTTTTTTCCCCACTTAATTGTATTTTTCCAATTATATAGTGCAACATTCATTTTTATAAAATTTAGAGCTCCAAATGTCTCCCTCCTACCCTTCTCTCCTCCCCAAGAGAGCAAGCAATTTGATAAAATCATATTAAACATATTTCCACATTAGTCTTGTCATGGAAGAAGAATCAGAACAAAAGGAAAAATCACCAGAAAGAAAAAACAAAAAGCAGTGAAAATAGCATGCTTCTATCTGCGTTCAGATTCCATAGTTCTTTCTCTAGATATGGATATCATTTTCCTTCATGAGTCTTTTGGGATTGCCTTGGATCATTGTACTGCTGAGAAGAGCTAAGTCTACCATAGTTGATCATCATATAATGTTATTGTTGTGTACAGTGATCTCCTGGTTCTGCTTACTTCACTCAGCATCAGTTCATATAAGTCTCTCCAGATTTTTCTGAAATCCACCCACACATCATTTCTTATAGCACAATAGTATTCCATTGCATTATATACTACAATTTATTTAACCACTCTCTATAGGCATTCCATCAATTTCCAATTTTTGGCCATCACAAAAAGAGCTGCTTTAAATATTTTTGTACATGTGAGTCCTTTTTCCCTTTTTTAAGACCTCTTTGGGATACAGAGCTAGTAGTGGTATTGTTGGACCAAAGGGTATGCACAATTTTATAGCCCTTTAGGCATAGTTTTAAATTGCTCTCCAGAATGATTGGATTAGTTCACTACTCCGCCAACAATGCATTGATGTTCTAATTTTCCCTCAGCTTCTCCAACATTTATCATTTTCCTTTTTGGTCATATTGGGCAATCTGATAGGTGTAAGGTAGAACCTCAGAGTTGTTTTAGTCTGAATTTCTCTAATCAGTAGTGATTTAGAACCTTTTTCATATGACTATAGGTAGCTTTACCTAATTTCTTCTTCAATGCATTTTAATTTTCTAAAAATTCTTTTGGATTTTTTGTTATTTTCATGCTCTTTGGAGAGACCATAGGACTGTGTCTTTCATCAGGCACTATTAGTTAACCTTCCTTCATAGTATAATATCTTCTTAGGGAGTTTTGTATTCTCTTTGTGGTTTTACTCATTCTTATGTTTTTGGTATTCTTTCTGTTGATTTACTTGGTCGTAAACTTGGATTTTATTATGGTTTTTTCTCTTGTTATCTTTTTTTATTTTAACTTAAAAAAATCCTTCCCATTATTTACTTTATGGTCCCTTCTCTTTTAATGGTGAGCTGGATACTGTGAGGCTGGATTGCAAGACTGCTCCTGTCTTTTTCAGTTGACAGATACAGGTTTCATTAGCCTGGGTCCCTTTCTTGAGTAACCCCTGCAAGGACAGGACTAGTCACAAGTGCATTTCAGTCCCCTTTTCTGTGTGTATGCATTTAGTTTCTAAATAGATCCTTGATTTAGAAAGTTTAAGAAATCCTATTAACTTGCAACTACAGTGGCTTGACTAATATATTGATTTTGTCTTGTATCACATGTCAATATTTTATGAGGTACTCTTCTTTTGCTTACCTGTTATTATTCAATGACTTGTCAGTTTGTTCCATATATATGTTTGCCACCATTAGTCTTTGACTGATATGCCACATTTCTTTCTTAGATTATAAAGTCTGAGGGGGCAAGGTTCTTTCTGGTGCCATTTTTCTTTACATAGCATACAAGAGAATACCCACCAGACCAAGTCACATTATAACAACTGTTTCAGCAGAATTTTACCTTTTTGAAGGCAAGAATTATATCTTTTTTGGTCACTATATCTCCAGTGCCAAGTACAATATCTTCTATATAGTGGGCACTTAATAAATGTTCGTTGAATTGAATTAAGCTTAAATTTCCTTGCAGCAAAACATATTATAACCAATATACATTGGACTAACATTGACAAACTCATTAAAATTGGATTTGACCTTGTTTCTGGGTGTATTGTTATTTGGTTCTATTATACTAGATGAAGGAAAGGATATTTTAGAAATGTAGACATTATTCTGGAATCGTATTGTCATTAGAAGGAGATTCTGAAGTCACAACTCTGATGAGACTGACAGACTCTATGAATGGTCAGCTTTGCCCTGATCATATGCAAAACAACCCAAATACAGGAAGGTATTAGTGGTGGAAATTTGACATTGTTAGGATTTGCTGAGAAGACTATTTCCATGAGCTGACATCAAATAATTGCTTTATGTACATGTGTGTATGTGAGTGTATATATGTGTGTGTGAGTGTATATATGTTTGTAAGTGTGTGTGTGAGAGAGAATATTTATGTGTGTATATGTGTATTTGGGTGTATATGTGTGTGTATGAGAGAGAGAGAGAGAGTGCGTGCGTGCGTGTGTGTGTGTGTGTGTGTGTGTGTGTGTGTGTGTGTGTGTGTGTGTAGTGATGGTAGGGTGTTCATTGGGGGTAAGGGAGCAGATTCTTGATAGGCGTCAAATGAGTTTTTGTTTCCATGAAATTTGTCCTAAGTGCTCTATCCAAGGATTTCAGTTTAATCAGAAGCTGGAAACTGCTGATACTTTAGTCTATTGGTGTATCAATGGCCGCAACAGAGAACAGGCATAATGAACTCAGTGGAGTAATCCATCTAGCCAAGAAACCTCTCCCAGGGAAAAGTAGCAAGGAGTTCATTAGGAGAGGATGTCAGGGTCCTTGGAGGGTTGAATATGTGAATTTTGCATCTATATATGAGGGGTGGTATGTGGGCCCCTCATTTGTAAACTCTGTACTCTCTTTCTCTTCCCATTGATGGTGTGTATATTTGTGGGAGAATACAACCCAAGTTTATGGCAGGGCATGTTCCATTGTAAACCACTTTACCATGCTATCCTATAAATGCCTTTGCTTTGAGCTAATTGTATCTTCTGGCCAATTACTGAAAGGTAAACACATTGGTGGGAACTTGTGGGCAATGGTTTCAGGAGCATGGATTCACAAAATTCCTTGAACCTGGGATAGTTGTCCTCTGACCTCTAAGTGGGAGTTAGGAGGAGTAAAGAGAGAGCAATGACATGCTGTGATTTCCTCCCCTTAAGAGTAATCCAGTCTTTGGGTCATGGACTTTCTTAATCTAGAACTTATTTTCCCTCCCACCTACTTCTGACTCAGACCTTTCATCACACCTCAGGAAAGTTCCTGTCACCCAGGGGTGTGCTGGAGCCAGAGCTGATTATTAAATTTTTCAGTGTGTGAGCATTTACACTTCAGAAATCAGCAGTCCCTACAAATCAGGACTTGATTTATTGCTTTGGTGATTGTCTAGATTTAAGAAAGTGATAACAATGCAGATTAAGTTTAAAAACTATATGCAAACATTTTCTTCCCCCCAAAACCCTCTCCCTCCCCCAAGATTCTGGTTGTTAAACATTGACCAAGAAACCCTTGATCTCATCTTTTTTTCTATATGAATAGGAGAATTAGACAGATCAAGAAAACTCACAGGTTTTAGCTACAACTTGATTCAAAGTTGGAAACAATCTTTGAACAATCTCAGGAGCTCCCTTCTCTGCTTCCCTCAATCCATTAGTCAACAAGTACTTAGTAAGTGCCTATTATGGGGCAATGAGGTGGCAGTAGATAGTAGTGCTCTGTCTCTATCTGCTGACAGACTCAGAAAGGCTCCTTTTCATGAGTTCAAATCTGGTCTCAGACACTTACTACCTATATGACCCTAGGTAAGTCTCTTCACCCTGTTTGCATCAGTTTCCTCATCTATAAAATGAACTGGAGAAGGAAATGGTAAATGACTCCAATATCTTTCCCAAGAAAGCCCCAAATGGGGCCAAAAAAGTTGGACATCATTGAAATGACTATACAACGATCTATCAGGCATTGTGCTAGGTTCCGAGGATAAAAAGACAAGAAAGAGTCACTACCCCCAAATAATTTGCATTGTCTTAGATGAAGACAACATGCACATGCAACATGAATGAATATTAGTAAATTAAAATATATGCGAAATAAATGGAAGGTAACTGGGTAGCAGGCACTCATTACTGGAAACAAGATCCTTTCTAGACCCAGCTCTAGTTTTATGTAGAATGTGCTACTAAGTACTAATGTGCTAAAACTAAGATTTGAAGGAAATAAAGAGATTCTAAGAAGTGGAGCTGGAGAGAGAGAGAGTGTATTCTAGGTGAGAGAATCAGGCAGTGTAAAGGCATGGAGGTGGGAAATAGTGGGTTGTTTTTTTTTTTGTGAAGACCAGAAATAAGTCCAATCTGGATGGAACATAGAGTGGTGAGTTGGAGGATGGGTGGAAGAGAGTAAGCTTTTATTAAGCTACTATGTGCTAGGCACTGTGTTGAGTACTTTATGAGTTCCCAAGAATACAAATTTTCACCCATCCCAAATCCCTGTGAAGTAGATGCTTTTATCCCTATTCTACAGTTGAGAAAACTGAGGCAGGCAGAGGTTATATGATTTGCTTAAATTGCTTCTTGAGGCCGAGTTTGAATTCCTGACTCTATACCCACTGCTCTATACACTACCCTAACTAGCAATGTTTAACAAGGTTGGAAAAGTAGGCTGAAGCCAAGTTGCTAAAGGGCTTTAAAATTTCTAATTGGATCCTACAGATAATAGGGAACCACTAGAGTTTATTGAGTAGGGGTGTGACATGGTCAGATCTTCACTTTAGGAAAGTCTTTAAGCAGCTCTGTGGAAGATGGTTAGGAATGGAGAGAGACTAGAGGCAGATTGGCTGATTGGAAGAGTTATTGAGAGGTGAACTAGGCTAGTGGGCTTGTTAGTATTGAAAAGCGGTCAATGCTTGTCTATCCTGGAACCTTGAATGGATGCACATGTCTCCTCTCCATCAGGGTCCTTCCACCCTTGCTTTGTTAGGCTTTTCTTTTTTTTCAATAGTGTTCTTGTTTCTTCCCCCCTCTCCCCCTTTATATGCTTTCATTTGGAATTCTGAAGGAAGCTTGAGATAATTTGGTTTTCCAGAAATGAAGAATTCCAAGTTTCTCCCTGTGGATACAAAGCAGTAAAAGGGATGATAAGAGTGGGTACTTGAGTTAAGGTCATTGAGGCCATTTGTTTTTCCCTGAGACTTTTCTTGTCCTTAGAATAAGCAGGCCCTTGGATTGCTTATTCAACTAAAGATCTTGTCACTGAGTTTCGAGAGGAATGCTAGCCCCTGCCCTGCTTTTTCAGTTCATCCCTATAATTATACCTTGGCTCTAAGGAGCTTAACAGTTGTTATTTTGGCAAGGCAGTCATTGCCAAGGAGATAAGGAAAGCACCACATAACCCACAACAACCTAAGTTTTAGAAAACAAAGTGTTTTTTATTGGATTTGAGGAGAGGCATGGCAGATATGTAGGAAGAAAGGGAACTTTAGAGGAATGTATAGTAGAACTCATAGATTCTCAGTGAAAAGGAAGGGAGAAATGTAGATGGGCAAAGAGAGAGAGAAGAAAAGGAAGGGATACAGGGAGAGAAAAGAGGGGAGAAGAGAGAGAAGTTGTGAGATATGCACAGATAAATCTGCATGCTAAGGGGGCAGGGGAGGTAGGAGAAGAGAGAAGGTGAGAGCAAAGGAAGGGAAGGGAAGAGAAGGGGAAAGCAAAAGGAGAAATAGAAGTGGAGAAAAAGAGGGAGGGGAAAAGAGAGAGGGGAAGAGAAAGGAGGGAGGAGAGAAGAAGAGAGAAGGAGGAGAGAGAGAGAGAGAGAGAGAGAGAGAGAGACAGAGAGACAGAGAGAGAGAGCGGGGGGGGGGGAGAGGGAGAGGGAGAGAGAGAAACTTTAGTGGTATCAACAGACAAACCCACATAGTCTTCAAGAGAAGGAGAGGGGGAATGGTAGAAGTGAATAAAACAGAAGAAAGTGAGGCAGAGGAAAGGAGGAAAAAGAAGAGGGATTAGAGGGGCAAAAGGGAAGAAAGAGGAGGGGGAGAAAGTAGAAGGGGAAACAGTAAGGGGAAGAGACAAAGGAGAGAAGAGGTGAGAGGGGGAGAGAGGAAAGCAGAGAACCAAGCCTAGAGATAAAGACATGAGGTCAAATTATAATTTCCAGAGATTCTGCTCTGGAATGACAGAGGCAGCCAGCTTTTGAAATATGCATTCCTGGTGGTCATTTCTTTTTCTTAGAAATGTGGGATTTTGATCAACACTCACAGTTTCTAGGTAAATGAGAATTTTCCTCATACTGAAGAGTTTTGGAAAAGACTGACATTTCCCATAAAAGTCTTTGGAAGCTTCACAAATAGCTGGAGGTCTCAATCCGTATTTCTTCACTGGTACCTGTATCTATGTAGAATTCTCTCCCCTGCGTCTAGAAAGCTTTAACATCTGCCTGCCACCATGTGGTGTAGTGTGTGTGTGTGTGTGTGTGTGTGTGTGTGTGTATGTGTGTCTTGTGGGGGAGCTGGGAGGCAAATGGGAAGCAGAGATAGCAACTGCAGATGGAAACAATAACTAAATCAGTTGAGGTTATTTTTCCAAAGATTTTCCATCTAATCAGCAAAAAAGATCTGCTCAAGTGGTGGGGAAAGGGCCTGCCAAACTTCTGGTTCAGTCAGCCACTCCTCCCCCTTACCTCATTAAATCCAAGTTCACCTGGAGACATCGAAGATGAGATAATGCCCTCAGGAACTCTGGGTAGGTGGGGAATCTTTTCTCTTGCCAGGGCATTAGCTTAGTATTTATAGTGGTACTGAAGGGTAACTGAAATTAGGGTTAATGGAATGTAAATACTCCCTCATGGGCTAACTGGAGTTCCTGGACAATCATGTCAAAGGACACCTTTCATGTGGATTATGATACTGACTGCTGGAAAGAGGTGGTAAAGTTAACAATATATACAGGAATCCTGGCAATGGGCACATGGGGTCAGTTTCTCAACAACCAGGAAGTATGTGTAGGGAGGGCCCTTTGTCTCTAAAGGCAAAGGAGTAGCATTAAATTAGTTTCCCAAATTCTCAATTCCAGAAAGTCTTTCTTTCCATTTTGTGTGATGGTAACATTGATAACTTTCCCTTTAAAATCATAGCCTGATTTCGCTTAAGCCCAGTATCTTTCAAGTAGAGGGCCAGTGGGCCTGTGCTTATTTGCATGTCTGAATCAGCACCTACTATGAGTTTGGAGTATAGCACTGAAAGTTAGTTTTTAACTTGTTCTGAAATTTGAAACTCTCCAGAAGGGCAATAGATTTTCCTTGTAATCACAGGGCTTTTGTTTGGAGATGACCTTGAAGTGGAGGGAAGGTCATTCCTTGGCAGAACCATCCAATCAGTCTTCACTCTTTCTCCACTTTAATACCTCCTTCACATGGCTACTGGACTAACGATCATCTTCATGCACATCATTCATCTATTCAGAACCCTTCTATGATGACTTCTTGTCTACAGAGTAAAATTCAGATTCCTCTGCCTGATGTTCAGGGTCCTTCACAATCTGTCACCATCTATCTTTTCGCTCTTTTCTTATCTTGTACTCCTTTCTTTGACATATTTTATGCCCTCAAAGGGAGGGATGGAGGGGAAGGAGGAAGGAAGGAAGGAAATAAGGATAGAAGAAGAAAGAAAGGAAGGGAGAGAGAAAGGAAGGAAAGTATAGAGTAAGCCATGGAAAACCATTGGCATAGAGATCATAGTGCAATTAAACGAGTAAATCAACAGTTGCTTCTGTCTCTTTCTGTATGGGAAATAATTGTCGTTGTGAGTTAACTTCACTTGATGAAGATGACGCAGAGCACCATTAAAATGCGCCCAGGTGCCCAGAGCCTGGTAGAAACCAAGGAGAAGGTCTAAAGGGAATCCCTCATTCAATAGAAAGATGTAACAGAATGAAATCTCTTTTCTGTTTTCTCTAAGTACTTTATTTCTGTCACCCTTGGTATAATTTCATTTCTATCAATGTTGTTTTCTCTGAGGTTCCAAAGAAAGCAAAATACCACACGTAATACCCAGACATTCAGTGTCCCCTCTTAGTTCAGCTCCCTCCATAATCTCTTATTTCTCTGATGCCTTGCTTGGTATACTGTTGAATAATTAATATAATAAGGCATTGGTTGGAAGGGCAGACTCCATGGTTGGAGTGGGAGGGATTTCTGCTGCTTGTCAAGACCAGCAAAGGTTTTAGTATCAGGAAATGTAAAGGTATGGTAAAGGGTCTTCATTGAAGTCTTCATGAGGACACATAGAGGTGTCTGACCAGTCCTCTGGGATAAAGCATTTTTGTTCTTTGTCTGGGCCACCACCTCAAGACAAATTCTCTATTTTCGACTCACATGGTCATGTATCTGGTTAATAGTCATTAGGTACAGGTTCTGATTTGACAGTGAATGGGTCTGACTCAATGTAAGTCACTTCATTGACTATTAAGGTCTTTGGGACTCTGTTTAGAAAAAAAAAACAGTTTGAAATGTATTCAAAGGATAATTTTGTCCATAAGTGTGACCCAAACTCTTTATTTATAGATTTCTAGAGTTAGGTTGATTATCAGAGTGTATCTTATTGGAAAGAGTGCTAGACTGTAGAGTCATAGCTTCTTGAGGCATTTTACAGTCATGTTTGACTCTTTGTGACCTCATTTGGGGTTTTCTTGGCAGAGATACTAGAGTGGTTTGCCATTTCCTCTTTCAGCTCATTTGACTGATGAGGAAACTGAGGCATACAGGGTTAAATGACTTACCCAGAGTCACACAGCTAGTAAATGTCTGAAGTTAGATTTGAACTCAGGAAAATCAATCTTTCTGACTTAGGGCCAACATTCTATGCCCAATGCTCTATGCACGATGGTGCCCTCTGGCCACCCTAGAGCCACAGCTAGCCTCTAGTCAATGGGGCTTTTCCCTAGGATGCTGTGTCTGGAAGGAGGCTGGGAGGGGGTTGTTGAACTTTCCTCCACTCTGTAGTTTTTGTCCTAGGCGAAAAAGAATTCCTAGTTATGACTCTATTGGATTAGAAGTCAGGTATCCTGAATCCAGGTTCTAGCTCTGTTACCTTGGGCAAGTCACCACCCCCATATGGACCTTAACTTTCTTGGCTGTAAAATCAGATCACAGTGGACAAACTGATCTCTAGGGTCCTTTACCATGATGACGTTTTATTATTTCAATTCAGCCTATAAAGTTATTTTTCCAAAAGCAATAAACCCACACTTTGGCCCCATTTGCATTTGCTTATCTCACTCCCCTATCCACTTTCTTCTCTTCCCTATGGCCAACAGGAGTTTTGGCAGTAAGCATACTCAGTCTTCCTGGAAAACGTGTCCTGTGGAAACCAACCTAGGATGGAAAAGAGACGCGGAGGATTGCTAGGCCTCTCTAGGCCTCCTCTGGGGTTTCTGCCAGGCTCTGGGCATGTACACTGGGGCTTGTTTCATCCTTGTTCACCAAATGGGACAGGTGACGAAGGTAATTGTTTTCCATACAAAGAGAGGTGGAGACAAAAGCTTGGGGAACTTGACTGAATTGCTCAATCCCACTATGATCTCCATGCATATGTTCCTCTGTGGTTTATTCTCTGCTCCCTCCTTCCTTCCTTCCTTCCTTCCTTCCTTCCTTCCTTCCTTCCTTCCTTCCTTCCTTCCTTCCTTCCTTCCTTCCTTCTTTTTCCTTCCTTCCTTTTCCTTCCTTCCTTTTCCTTCTTTCTTTCTTCCTCCCTTCCTCCTCCTTTTTCTTCTTATTCTCTCTCTCTCTCTACCTTTCTCTGCCTCTCTCTTTCTCTCCCTGTCTTCCCCACTGACTGCCTGCAAGCTTTTTGTAACAACTATGGGCCAAATCAGACGTCTCCCAGAATATATGCCTTACCTTTGTCATTTGTAGTTGATGTGGGATGTTGAGGGGGGTTTTCCTATTTGGCAGAGTGATGTGAAAAGTAGAAATATGGGGATGTGCATGTGGGAAACTATTACCCAGTGCAGTTACTTACAAGATGTAACAAATGATTATTTCTTCTTTCTCTGTTTTCCCTATGAAATTATAGCTTCTCACTCACTAAAAAGAGGCATAGTTTGAGATACTGGGGAAAAAATAGAGACCGGGGGTCAGAGAAGTTCTACACTCTCTCCATTTTCAATATCTATAAAATGGGTAAAATATCTGTAGTACTTACCCCATGGGGTTGTTGCGGGAATTAAATGAGATAGAATATGTAATCTACTCTACAAATCTCAAGATGCTGTATAAATGTTGTTATTGTAATTATTCGCTAAAGTGAATATGTAGAGATTTTTTTTTTTACTTATCAAGGAAAGGTCACTCCCTGTACCTTAGAAAGAGACTTGGCATCAGGAGACTTGGGCTCCAGTCTTGGTTCTAAGGCCATTTATTGTCTTTAGGCAAGTTATTTAACCTTTCTGAGTCACCTTTCCCTATGTGTATGTATAAGTGAATTATATGTATATAATATATATACATATATAATAAACATATAAAATTTAGAAGTATATTGTGTAGCCCCTGTCCCAAAGCCCATTGGTAAAGACACCTCTCCTTATTGGTGGAGACAAAGGTTTTGCTCTGTGTGAGAGGCAGGGTGGAACTGGTGAAAAGTAAGAGAGCTCCAGTCTTTGCCAGTCCCCTTTGGGACTCTTCAGGGCTTTGGAAAAGGGATCATGAATAATACAATAAATACAATGTAATGTAATATAGTATAATATAATGCAATATAATAAATATAATATACAATGTAACATAGCATACATAACATCATATCACATGGAATAGAAAACATATGGTATACATATGATATAGTATGTAGTACACTATATATGTGCTATATCTATGCTATATGTATTTATACTATGTGCAACATATGTTGCATATGCTATATATACTACATACATACTACATAATATATACATATATACTAAAGTATACACATATGCCTATACCTAAACTTATACCTATATCTAAATATACATACTTGGACATTCCAAAGGTGCCATGATTCTCTCCATGTGACTACTCCCTTCATACTTTCCCATGCTACTGAATTCTTCATATTTTCCCATAAATCCTCCATATAGTTTGCCATGTACAAATGTGCTGTCCTCATACTGTAGCAAGAGAGAATTGGTTTCAGATGAGCAAGAAGGACTGCTGGATATATCATTCAGTTGCCCTTATAATAATAATGTTGAACAGTTGTAGAATGCTTAAAAGTTGGCAGAGCACTTTACAAATATTATCATGCTTGACTCTCACAACAGCCTTGAGATCTAGGTGGTATTATTGCCCAGCTAGGCTTGCTCGGCAAGTATTCTATTGGTCTCATGTAGGTAAGCACAGGTAGGCCTGTGGCCATGTGCTATTCCCATAGTCTGACATTTTTGGTTGCTGGGAGTGAGAGTAGGAGCAGGGAAGAACAATACTTCTCATCTACCTCGTCCCCTTATGGCACTTTATTCTGGCAATCTAAGAGGAATGAATTAAAAAAAAATCTAAGCTGGCAAATCAGCTCCTCTTTATGTATCACAGAAGAAAATGTGGCTCTTCTGGAAGTTATCTCTAATTATATATCTTGTGCTATAGTTCCAATCAATAAGATTATTCAAGATATGCCTGCATTATCTCAGCTTGTTTTATACACACACACGTATACATACATATGTGTATATATACACATACATATACACACATACATATATGTGTGTATATGTAGATATGTGTGTATATATTTATATATATACACACACATATATATCTAGGTGCGCATACAGCATGGGGCTAATGTGCCTGGCTGCACCAAAGAGTGCTGCTAGACCCAGTCTACTCTCTATGAATGCCTCTGGTTATATCCAGAAATTACTTGGTAAATTATAGAATGCTTAACTACAATAATAGAAATAACAAATTTATATATAGTCTTTCCTCTAAACAGCCCTTTAAAAAAGCAAATCTAATTTATGTTAATGTTGAAAAGCAAAACAAGACACCCAAATTTTCCCACTTTCATCCCAAGATCACGCATTATGGGAGCTGGATGGGCTAGGCCAACTTCATCCTATTTCAAAGTCACACAGGTAGTGAGTGTCAGGGCTGGGATTCTAATCCAAGCCCTCTGACTCCTAAGTCTAGTATTCCTCATATAATATCATGCTGTCATCAGGATTTAGAAGTGGAAGAGCCCAGAGATGTCACTGACTGCACACCTCTTCCCCTCCTTGTACAAGGGGGAAACCAAGGCTTAGAGAAGGGAAACACTAGCCTGAGTTCACACAAAAAAAGTTAGACCTTTACTCTTTTAGGTAGTCCTTGTGCTGGTGACAGGTTCCTGTCGCCATTTTCAGACCATGGGCTGTTGTTCTAGGCTGAGGGCTCGGCCTTGGTTCCTGCAGGGAGGAGTAGAAGGGCCAAGGAATCAGTCTTTACTTGCATGGGGAGGGGTTCCAAGGGTGGGGCATGTTCCATCACAAGGGGTTCTTGCAACTCACGGATTTCCAGGCATGCATGTTTCATGAGCTTGGCTATAACATCATTCACATAGCCATGGATCTGAAGGCCAGCGTGGAGTTGGAGACCTACAGGTTGACTACGATCAGGAGCCATCTTTTGTGTTTGGTGAACAGAAGCAGGTAGCACAATGATGTGCACGAAATTGATGGGTAGGTCTGTATTCGCATTGACTTCATCTGCAAAGTTGAGGTCCCGAATAGGCAGGGTATCTTTCTAGCCCTGGATGGCAACCAACAACTGTCTCCCACAGGCCCAGAGGCCTCGGACTTTTGCTATAACTTTCTTGAGGGCTTTGCTGTTCACCACCATAGCATGAACATATTTCTTCTTACACTAGGAACACTCTTTCAAGAACATTTTCCCAGGGAACTTAGCCAGTTTGTCCCAAGGGAAACCAGAGAGCATGTGTGACTCATCTATATTCTGGCTTACCAGGAACTTCAGGACGCCCACCAACTCCAGTTATAATAGTACCATGTGGGTGTTAGAAGACCAGGTGCTCTCAAAATGTTGTATCATTGGACAGGCCCCATTCTTCAATGGTCCCCCAGAATCTGGGATGCCTAAGGAAATGCTGATGTCTACACCCATGTGTAACACTGCATTGGAAGATCTCTGAACCAGCTATACCAGCTCCCATATTTTCCTATATAACTCTTTGGGGGAGGCTGAAGATTTTGGGGAACCTACACTTGCCCTTGACTGGATAAGACAAGAACCTGACCGCGTAATTTACTGACATCATTGCCCAGTCTGGTCTAGGGAGGCCTGTCCTGTGAGATATGGTATACAAGTATTATTTTCTCTTTTTTACACATGAAGAAATAGGAAGTTAAGGGACTTACCTAAAGTTATATAATTAATATGTGATTGAATTGAAACAAATAAAACAAGCCACTCCTCATTGTATTTGTGTGGATAAAATCCATGAGGGATGACCCGCTAGTGGTAATGCTGCCAAGAAATAAACCTTTTCATTTAGCATTTGCTTTATTAGGATATTAAATGAAGCTAAATGAAAGGTGTTTTAGATATATTAGTTATATATTATATTAATTTAAGTATAATCTAGCCATGGTAATTTATCAACAATTGCCAGGACAATTGTTGACTAGCACAGATTCTCCCTTACTAGCCAAGAAACCCAAGCCTGAGAGTTTATATACCTTTCCAAGAAGCTTCTGCAGAATTCTAAGCAGTTATTTTTATCTATAACTACACAGCTTGCCTAGTTGCTTCTCAAGAACAGAATAAGGGAAATTAAGTCAAAGACTCATCGATGATATCAATTTTAACAAATCAGTAAGGTATAGTCGTGAGGATGCCAGGATAAAAATGTGACAAATCGCAGAGATCTAAATGATCAGAAATGGAGGCTTCCATATTTATAATATTATTAGAATTATTCAATTGGCATGTAAGCAGTTAGTCTTGACTCTACAACTAGTGGCTTGTTATTTCAGCCTGAACATTAAGGCCTTTCAATTTTATTTTGTTTATAAGTTTGAGGCTTTAATATTCTTCTTTAACTGGGACCAGAGCTCAGGTCTCTGACCTCAAAGTCAGTGTTCTCTCCAGTGCCTCTCTCCATACATGGGAGCTTTCTTTCTTTCTTTATCTCATGAGAATCAAAAGGAATGACTATCTTAATTTATTTTGACATTCTGAAGGCACCATGATCCCCTTGGTGTAGATACTCCCTCCATGACTCCCTATCCTATTGAATTCTTCATATTTTCCCACAAATCCTCTATAGAGTTCAACGTATAAAAATATGGTATCTAAATACCGTAGCAGGAAAAAGTGATTTTATAGGAGCCAGGAGGACCAACTTGTGGTTCTCTCTCTCTCTTTCTCTTTCTCTCTCCCTCCACACAAATCTCTCTGTTCAGTTTTCCTTTTCATATTAATAACAAATATTTATATAATGCTTTGAGGTTTGCACATCTCTTTATAAATATTATTTGATCCTTACAACCATCGTGAGACATTGATGATATTATTATCTCCATTTTGCTGATGAGGAAATTGAGGCCAACAGAGGTTAAATGACTTGCCCAGAATCACACAATCAAGCAGTATTTGAGGTCGTATTTGAACTTGGGTTGTCTTGGCTCCAATGCAAAGTTCCATTCCATTCAATTATGCCATTTTTCCTAATGCCCTTATGATTCAGATGGTTCCAGAGAAGAGAGTGAGGCTTTGTGACTTTGCACTCCTTCCTCACTTAAATCCAATTCATTTGCAAGTCATGGCATCACCTTCCTGATGTCATGGTCCTTTCTGAGAGGGAAGAACAAGGAACAGCAACAGCAACTAAGGGCATACAGTTGTGAGACAACTGATGGGGACTGGGGTGTGGTCTTTTTCTGTACTGCTCTGTGGGAAATTAAGAGAAAGTGGAACTGGTTGTCTTGATATTGATCTCATTAGCCCCAGGTCCTGTCAACAGTTCCTAGTGTCCACATGGCCAGGTAGTTTATATGGCACATGAACTAAAGTAGCTATGAGAATTGTCTCCCTTTGAAACATTTCCCTTAAAGTATGATCTGATCTGTTTGTTGGAACCCACCACAGTGCTCAGCAATATCTGAAAATGTTCTTCTCAAAGGAGGATAAACGATGATTGGAGTCGTCCAAAATCAAGAAAGAGAAGAAGAAGACAGAAGATGAGAGAGGTTTTGCCCTAGGAAGGAAGTAAATACAGTCACTTCCATTTGTCAATGGGCTAACTGAGACAAAGAAAAGTAAAAATCAACTCCCAGGTCTCATAGAAAGCTAGTGACTCCCCTAGTGCCATTACTTAGGAGAGAAGCGACAGAGGCACAAACTCTAAAATTTAGTCTCTGTTTAAAGATTTATGTGGCTAGGTGGTGCAGTGTAAAGAGTGCTGGGCCTTGAGTCAGGAAGATGAGCTCAGATCCAGCCTAAGACACTTAACTAGCTGTGTGACTCTGGGCAAGTCACTTTACCCTGTTTGCCTCAGTGTCCTCATCTGTAAAATTAGCTGGAGAAGAAAATGGCAAACTGCTCCAGTATCTCTGCTAAGAAAACATCACATGGGGTCATGATGAGTTCCATCATGAAGTCTAAACAGCAACATCAACAAAGATTTATGAAGGACAGTAAGCATGGCATAATAGAAAGACTTGAGTTTGAATCCTGACTTTCCTACAATTTGTGTGACCTTAGGCAAACTACTTAATCTATGAAAAACTAGCTTCTTTTCTCCAATGGGGAGATTGAATAAGATCATGTTTTAGGACTGAAATAATTCATTCTCTTCCTGCCTTCAACCTTATGAGTTTATGAGCCTTAGGAATCTCTCCATCCTAGTCCATCTTCCATTCTGTTGCCAAATTGATTTTCCTAAAGTGCAAGTCTGACCATGTTACTCCCCTACTCATTAAGATACAAGAACTCCCTAGTTCCTCCAGGATCAAATATAAAATTCTGTTTGTCTTTTAAAGTATTTCATCACCTGGTTTTCCTGTCTTCTTACACTTAACTCCCCTCTATGTACTCTACTATTAAGCTTAGAGACACTAGATTCTTCCTTTTCTCCAAACACAATACTCAAGCAGCTAGGTGATACCGTGGGCCTGGAGTCAGGAACATCTGAGTTCAAATTCAGCCTTAGACATTTATTGTGTGGCTCTGGGCAAGACCCTTAACCTCTGTTTGCCTCAGTTTCCTTAACTGTAATAACATCACAATAAGATAATATGTGTAAAGCATTGAGCACAGTACATGGCACATAGGAGCTATAGAAATGCTTATTCATTCTCCCCATTCTCATCTTTTGGATCCTTGCCTTTTCACTGGCTGGAGTACTTTCCCTCAACTCCACCTTCTGGCTTCCCTGGTTTTCTTCAAGATTCAGCTTAAATCCTTCCTTCTGCAAGAGTCCTGTTCCCCATCCCTCTCCCTGCTGGTTCCTTTCCTATGGTATTACCTCCCATTTACTCTGTATAAGTTTTATACTTCCCTCCTTGTTCATATTTTGTCTCTCCCATTCGAATGTGAGTTGACTGGGGCTAAAGACTGTTTTTTGACCCTTCTTGGTATCCTAGTGCTTAGCATGGTGCCTGGCACATAGCAAGCACTTAACAAATGGTTGTTGATCAATTGATGCATTAAATATGATCTGTTACAGTCGTCTTCTGTACAAATGAAGAGGGGGAAAGGAATGTTTGTAGATAAAGTCTCTTTGGTCAGGACAAGGAAATGACTGAAAATCCTCAGATTAAGTAATGAATGGAGGGGTGAGAGTTACAGCACAGCTTTGATGGCTGTTGCTTGTCCTTCCTTCTGGAAGGTCACCAGTGACATCAGGAGAGTGATGTCTTGACTTGCAAGTGAATTAGATTTAAGTGAGGCAGGGCTGTGCAGAGTCATCAGCCTCGCTCTTTCCTCCCAAGTCATTCCAGAATCCAATGGCAAGACATAGGTCAGGATGACTGGAGATGGCCCTGGATGCAGTGAGAGATCTTAAAGACTTAGTCTTTTTCCCTTTGGTTATTGGCTTACTGAGCGACCTTTGTTTAGGCACTTAACCTTTCTGTGCCCTGGTTTTGTCATCTGCAAACTGTAGAATTTTAGATAGCAGAATTTGCATGCTCCCTGGGGTCAAAGTTGTACCACAGGGATGAAAAAGCATCTCAGTCATGAAATGCTAAACCATAAATAATGACTGAGCCTCCTTGGGATGACATTTAAAAGAAAATACCTTGCTATCTCCCTAACCCTTTATGTGCTCTGGGTGAGGGATGGCCTGTTGGCAGTCATGTTGGTAAGGAATGAGGCTGGTGTTCTGGTGTTTGTTTTGTCAGGGTACTGCATGGGGCTAGGTGCCAAGGCCATGTTATATGATACTCACCAGCTTGCTAACTTACCTTCTGCCAAGCCACATGACAGGTTGAGATCTGAGCAAGGAATATTTTCTGCATTCTTCCTGTTTGGGGGAGAATTCTGCAGAGAACGAGACATTTGGACCATGGTGCATTTCTTTTCCCTTTCTGAGTTGGGTGTGATCTTTCTGAAAGTAGAAATGGGTCTCAGAGGAACCTCCTGCTGTCTTATTGCCACATAAGAAATGGATGATAGACAACAAGTCTTTGGTTCAGACAATTGAAGATTAGTGACTCTGTTGTGTATAATGTTATTTTTTTTTTCAAAGGCATCAACATAAAGACGCTGGCCATTGCCATGTCTTTAGCTAATTGACCTTATCTTCCAAATGTCTTGCTTTAATATAGACTGAGTTGTTCTGGTGGTACTGAATTCCCTATCACTGGAGTTCTTACAGTGGAGTCTGGATAATCATTTCTAGGATACACCATAGATGAGATTCTTGATTTCACTAGTAGTTGGACCAGAACTGACAAGGTATCTTTCAATGCTTTAATTTTCTGATTCTGTGATATTTTGTTCTTTACTGGACCATATTCCCTTCCTTTCTTCTGTTTTATCTTTCCCAATTTTTTCTTTTTTATTATTCAATCGCAATTGGCCATTAACTTCAGCATGACACTGGGAAGATGGGGTAAGGGAATGGGATGGGGGTGTGGAAGGGAAATGCAGGCTATACCTCTGGTGCATAGACAGCTAAAACAAAGAATATTGTCAGTTTTTCTTGGATTTTTTTGGTCCTGGAGCATAGTCTAACCTTAACCTCAGACCCTTGCTGTTCATCCTTCATCACTTTCCCCAGTTTTCCTTTGAGCAAGAACCATCAGGTTCAATTCAACATATCAGCAATTGAATTAAATATTTATTGAATGTCTTCTGTGCACCATGTACTAAGGACAAGAGCCCAATACTAAATATAAAATGAGGTAAATGCAAGGAAAGAAGAGAAACTGTTAACCAGAGGATGAAGAAAGGATTTCTGGAAGGAGTGATACCTGAGATGAGTTTTGAAGGATAAAAAAGATGTTGAGAGGGTTGTTGTTGTGTTCATCCTTCGTTGCCGAAGAAGACCACGCCATCACAGAAATGATGACATGACTTGCACTTGACTTTGTTTTGAATGAGGGAGGGTTGTGCAGGTCACCAGCCTCACTGCTCCTCCAGAGCCATCTGAATCCAGTGACCAGATATTCATTGGGATGACTGGCGATGACCCAGGATGCACTGGGAGACCTTGGCCCTTTAGAGCAAGGTCTTTGCAGGTACTCACTTAGGGTAAGGTAATGTCCATTCATTGAATAGGATGTTGAAAGGCAAAAAGGAAGGACTATTTTCTAGACACTAAGTGGAGGTGGGGGAAGTAGTTTGTTAAAACTCACAGATGTTGGAGATGGAGTATCAATTTCTGAGTGGAATATAGGATTGGGGAAGGAGTGAATAGGTTGAAATAAGGTTGGAAAGGTAGAGAGGAACCAGATTGTGGAAAATCTTAATACCAGGATGAGCAGTTTGCATTTTATGATGTCAATGGTGAGTCGTTGACTTTTTTTTTTTTATCAGGAGAATGATGTGGTAAGACACGTGCTTTAGGAAGATCTTTTTTTTTTTTTTTGCAAATGTATAAAGGATAAATTAGAGAGGGGGCGAAATTGGAAACCTAGAGACAGTTGGGAGACTCTTACATATCTAGGCAAGAAGTGATGGCATCTGAAGGAAAAGAAAGGGATAGATATGAGAGATGATGTGGAAATAAAATTGCCAAAGCTCAGCAACTGATTGGATATGGAGAGAAATGACAAACTTCTTGCCTGCAATGAAAATGAGGACATTTGAGAGTAATTGAAGTTTTAGTGGGGACAATAACTAGTTCTGATATGGACACTTTGACTTTGACTTGGAGACTTTTACTGGATACCAAGGAGTGAATATCTAGTAGGCAGTTGATGGTATATAACTTGAGCTTTGGAGAGAAATGTGGGGTAGAAAAATGCATTTAGGAGTTATCTGAATGGAGATGATTCTTGAATTCAAGGGAGTTAATGGGATCTCCAAGAAAGACAAGGACCTTGGACCTTGGTCCAAGATGTTGCTGTTGCTGCTTGTTCTTTGTTCTCCCAGACGACCATGGCATCATGAAAGTGCTGCCATGACTTGCAAGTGAATTGGATTTAAATGAGGGAAGGCTGTGCAAAGCACATGCCTCACTTTGTCCTTGGGAGCCATCTGGGTCCAGCAGCCAGATATAGATTGGTATGACTGGAGATGACCCCCGGTCCCAGAGAGAGCCTGAGGAACACCTATATAAAGACAGTAGGATTAATCAATAACCAAGCAGGAAAGGCTGAGTGTTGGTTAGATAGGTAAGAGAAGAACCAGGAAGGAAAAGTGTCATGGAACACAGAGGAGGTAGTAGCCAGGAGGAGGTTGTGCAAATGATATAAAAAACTACAAAGAGTTTAAGGTGCATGAGACCTGAGCAAACCGGAATTGAAGTTATCCATGAACAAATCACTGGTCACCACAAAAAGAACAGCTTCATTGAATTATGGAGATGGAAGTAGATGGCAAAGAATTGAGAAGTGGATTGAGAAGTGAGTGGGTAGTGAGGCAGTGTGAGACAATGGGTATAGATGATTGAGAGGTGTGTGGGAAGGGAAGCAGTGAAAGGGAGGGGAGAAATAGCAAATAGCTTGAGGGGATGGCGGGGTCAGGTGAGAGTGTTTTGTTTTTTAAAGTCTGAGGAGGTAGACCTTGAACTTGTTTGTAGACTATAGGGAAACAATCAGCTGCTAGGGAAAGATTGAAGGTAAGAGAGACAAAGAGAGGAAGGGAGAGGGACAGAGAGACGAGAGAGGCACAAAGAGAAAGACCGAAAGATAGAGAGAAATAGAGATAGACATAGAGACAGAGGTCCTTTCTATCTTTGACTGTCTTGGGTATGTCTATCAGTGGGATGTCTGGGACCAAAGATGCAGGAATTATTGTCACTTTCTCAGCATAGTTCCAAACTGCTTTCCAGAATGGCAACTCCAGCAACAGAGTATTAATGTTTCTTTCTTTCCATAGTCTTGAAGGAAAGTTTAACAGTTGAGTGGAGGTTTGTTATACTGGAATTATTTCCATACTCATCTGTGAACCTCATTAGAACATCAGTGTAAATGAGTAGGTGGCTGTTTTTTTAGAGGAGGTGGAGAGGTTTTTGGTACAGTCCCGTAAATCCATCCCATGTACATACCTCTCAGTGAGGAGGATTTTTCTGTTATTGTCCAATTGGATCTAACTCTTGGTAGCCTCATTTGCAGTTTTCCTGGCAAAGATACTAGGGTGGTTTGCAATTCCCTTCTAGTTCATACTTTACAGATGAGGAAACTGAGGCAAACAGGGTTAAGTGACTCACCCAGGGTCACATAGCTAGTAAGTGACTGAGGCCATATTTCAGACCTGCACAACGTGGCAGTAGGTAGGGGCCAAAATTAAAACAGGCTAAACTTCTTCAAGCCAAAGATGGATTAGAATAGAAACAGACTGATGATGGTTGGTTGCCACAGGTCACGTGACAAATAGCAGCATGTGCAATGGCAATCCTACATTTTTCACCAGTGAAATTCCTTGGCAGGCCACAAGTGACCTAGGGACCTTATGTTGGACAGGGCTTCCATATATGAACTCAGGAAGACAAGTGTTCCTGAACCCAGGCCCCAAATCTATCCACTGGATCATCTAGCTACCATTTCTTTATCTATGCAGATCAGCAGTTGCTTGCTCAATAACATATAGCCTTTGATAGTTCTTCTTTTGGTCAGGGGAGGACTCTGAGAACTTAAGTGACTTTTCCAGTGTCAAAAGTAAGACTTGAACCAAGTCACACTGAGGCCACTTAGATATGCAGAACAGAGGTTTAAGATACATGTACAGAAATTTAAGAAAAAGAAGGAAGATTCCCAAGGCTATATAAAGGAGAAAAGAAACACATTGTGAAGGATAACAAAAGAATACACAGTGGATAGGGTGCCCAGACTTGGAGTGAGGAGACTCATTTTCCTGAGTTCAAATTCAGCCTCAGACATTTGCTAGCTGTGTGACCCTGGGCAAGTCACTTAACCCTGTTTTTCTCAGTTTCCTTATTTGTAAAATGAGCTAGAGAAGGAAATGGCAAATCCCTCCAGTATCATTGCCAAGAGAACCACAAAAGGAATCTCGAAAAATCTGATTGAAATGACTAAACAAAACAAAAAGCAGAGGACTGAATTCCTGCAGCAACAGAGAAGACTGAGCCGTGTTTATTGCCATAATCAAATAAAACCTACAACAAAGTTAATCTGACCCATATTAATGAGCTGCATACAAATCATTGGGCTGAATGGTAATTAGCCATAAATGTTAAGTAATTCCCATAATTGCCTGTAATTAGTACCACTTTGAAAGAGTCAAACTCAGATTTTATAGCTTCTCTTAGTTCTCCAGTATCTATAAACAGTATCAACGTTGAGAATTTTCCTGAATGCTTTCATTAACCATCCCCTCCCCCACCTTTTCCCAGTTCATCATTCTCCTTTAGAGAGGTAGAGTATCCCATTGGAGAGAGTAATGAACTTGGATCAGAAAGCCCTCAGTTCAAATCCTTGTTCAGTGACCTTGGGCAGATCACTTAATCTCTGAATTTCCCCATTGTAAACGAGCAATAATAGCATAATAAGACTGCTAGTATCTATACCTTACAGGGTTGTTTTGAGGTTTAAATGAAATAATGCTTGTAGAGTGCTTTGCAAACTTCTAAGTATTATGTACATCAGTTATTATTGTCAACAGCTAGGGTTCCCTGAACTCTAACCTTACTTGCATTCATTCCCCAACCCCATCATGGGCCAGGGCTGAGGCTCCATCTTCTTTTCTCTTTTGCTGCCCTTTCTACGTACCATGGGAGTGATTCTTTCTAGCTTGTCCTATTTCAGATAAGAGGGGAAAAGGCTTGGCAGTGGTGGTGTTAACCCAGTGAATGCCAAGAGTCTTTCAGGACAGAGGAGCTGAGTGGAGTGATTGGAAGGCTGAGGTTGGATGGTTCTCCTCCCACCAAGAAGAAAAGTATTCTGGGAGCTGAGGGGCTTGAGGAACAGAAATCTGACTGTAGGTAGATAGTCCATCCAGGAAATGTGAGCCTATCATTGTATGTCAAAGTATGGGAATGAGATTTGGCATGGGAGAGAATAGACCCTGAATCCCTAGGGTGACTTCAATCAGAGAAGCAAAGCAGTCATGCTGTGGGCGAGGGCAGCGGCTGCAGCCAAGAATCATGATGAGGGCACTGGCCTTTCTCCCCCTCTTTGGCCACTTATGCCAGTTTGTAAAAGCAGAGTGCCCAAGTGTTGTCCCTAGATGGTCTCTTAGGCTGTAGTCCTGAGCGTACTGTAAAAAAGGAAGGCCAGAAATCACCAAGATGACACTGATGGCATACATGTCAGAGATCATAGAACCCTTGTGGCAGGTAGTCAATGGACCTTAACATCTGGCATCTGGGAGTCCAAAGACTAGAAGAGAGAAGGCATAGTGGGTTCTTGGAGTTACTACTGGAAGGATCTTGACCAGATATACACATTCTTCCATCTGGATTAATTCCTAGGACTAATCCTCTAGCAGAAGTTCTCCTCATACTGTCAGACCAACACATAAATGACTGATATATTGCATTATCAATATTACTCCTTTCACACTCCTTTCCAACTTTGTGTTGGCATATTACTTTGGTTGTGCCTCTGTCCCTCTTTCCCCACACCACCTCCCATATATCCCCTGAGGCTAGGATGGGAGATTATAGAGCATGGTTGAAAATAGAGAATAAGATTGGTAGGCAAGAGAAGAAAACAGGGAACTTTTCATACTGACTCCTCAGTTTGAGTCAGAAAAGACATTGAGAGATCCTTCAAGAGCAGTTAGAATGGAGGGATAGGACAGCTTCTCTCATACAGCTTCCTCAATAACTTTCTTGATCAGGCACCTTGAATCCTCAGGCACTATTGCCAATATTTGGGGAAATGGAACTGATTTTAAATGCTTTGACAATGTTCTTATATTGGGATTTGGTACTGACCAATATTGGAGAAAATGATGCCCTTGAAGAAGACTAGAAGAGTCTAACCTTGACTACAGAGGTAAATTAAAGACAGACATTAGCCTTTGTTTTGTTACTCAGGGCTGTGCACATACACAGCCTAGCAGGGAAATGGGCCAAGGAGAAAGAGAGAATCCAGTTAACCTTTTCTGAGTCATGGGAGGTGAAACATTCTACTCCTTAGGGACGTACAGGATAGTATAAGTCCGTAAGAGCAGAGCTTAGAAAGGAATGCATAGAAATGCAGAAAGAAGTTGTGGATTCAGGGATAATCCAATTCTGCTTTTTCTCCTTTTCATATTTTTTCTCTATCTCTCTCCTCAGATTCTTGAAGTATACACATCCTTTCCAAGCAAGAGCTTGGTGGTATGGTCATAACTTGTTAAATACTGTAATTAAAATACTTCTCTTATTAACTTAGTGATAACACTTTTTTTCTTCTTAAATTACATGTTAGCATTTTGTTAATTAAATTTCCAGTTCCAACAGAACTCCCCCCATAGGGTGTGTTGGATGAAGAGGGGGCCCAGCTCAGAGCAGCAGGGGTTTGTGGTTCAGCAAGTTGGGCAGGTTTTTGCATTTCTAAGAGCTAGACAGTGCTTCCTTCGACTGTAAGTAAGATGGTGGGAAACAGTCAGTTAGATAGCAGAAGAATACGTAGGGATAAAGTTGCCTTCTCACCTTAAACCAGAAAACCAGAATCCTAAAAAGAAATATCAGTATTTTCCATTTCCAAAGGCTTGATACTTTCATTTTGCAGAAGAAATTGTAGATCTCACTATTGCTTAAGGGTTTTGAAGACCTGGGTGTAATGAACTATGTGTTTCCATAAATATTCATGTTGCATGTTTTTACACACAACACATTTTATATTTATTATTATTATTTGTTCTTTTTCTCTTGTTAGATCATAAGTTCCTAAAGGTGGAAACCATGTTTTCTATTCTTTTATATCTCCTTCCCTCACTCTAGCATACCCTACCCACTCATCCACCCCCACACACACATATGCTGTCATACAGAGTTTGTGTCAATTGTATACTGGTCCTGTGGTTAATTTTATTCTTTCTTCTTCCTTCTCAGCATGAGATTTAAACAAGGTGAGACATTTATCCCCTGAAAATTCTCTAGTGGTGATGAGGATATGTAGACTTTTTCTTACTTTCTCTGTTGCTATTGAATTTCATATTTCTGGATTAATTCAGTTCTGTAAGTGGTTATCAAGTACTTATTGGGAATGAATGAGTGAAGGAATGAATGATTTTAAAAGTACTTAGTAAATGCTAAATCCAGGGATAGGGCACCTATGTCCTTGAGGCTACATATGGCCCACTAGATCTTCAAGTTTGGCCCTTTGACTGAATCCAAACTTCAGAGAACAAATAAATCATAAATAAATTAATAAAATATTAATAAATAAATTAATAAAAGAAATTGTTCTGTAAAACTTGAACTCAGTCAAAAGGCTGCACCCAAGGACCTAGAGGATCACATGTGGTCTCAAGTCTGAGGTTTCGCGTCCCCTGGCTTGGTCTGTTCAAGGGCATTGTGTTAAATTCTGGTGGAAGCTAGGTGGTGAAGTGAATGGAGTATCAGACATGGAGTCAAATTCAAATCTGACCTCAGACACTTACTAGCTGTGTGACCCTGGACAAGTCACTTAACCCTGTTTGCTTCAGTTTCCTCATCTATAAAATGAGCGGGAAAAGGAAATGGCTAAGCACTCCAGTATCTTTGCCAGAAAACACTCAATAGGCTCATGAGGATTCAGGAATGACTAAAATCACTGAATAACAAACAATAGAAATAGAAAGAAGAGACAATCCCTGCTTTCAGGGAATTTATATTCTAATAGGGAAGACAGCACATAGAGGAGGTTTCATTTAAAACATCTCCATGGTTCTTTGGGTGTAGCATCAAAGTAGGTATTAATGCATCTTCCTTAATTCCATTTCCATTGATAAAACCATATCTTTCCTGATGCTTATCCATGTGAAAAATGGGAAGGACTTTGATGATGAGAGCTTTCTTTTCTGAGTCTTGGGCAATAGAGATTAAAATATACACAGAGCAAATAGCCTTTGCCCTCAATGTCAAGCATGTTGGATTTAGTCATAGAACCTGGTTTAATAGTTTAGTTTTGTCTCTTACTAGTTGAGTGGCCTTAGTCGCCAAACTTTTCTGGGCCACTGTTTCTCATGTGTAAAATGGGTTTCAACTAGATGAACTCCAGGGTTCTTTCAAGGCATCAGTTTGTGGCTCTGTTGTCTTTCTTCTACTCAGAGATATTTACTTTCTACCAGCGATGTACACCACTGCAAGTACCATGGATTCAAGTCAACAAATATTTATTATTTATTATATGCTAGGTACAGGAAATACAGAGATAAAATGAAGCAATTCTTATCTTCAAAGGATAAGACTAAGCATGACTTTTTCAATCCATCCAAGAATCCTAGAGGGGACTTGTCCTGGTCCCAATCCAAGATCTAAGACTGAAAATATGAGTAAACAGAAGAAAATACTAAACAATGGAGAAATAGTATGGATTAAGAGAAGCCCAAGAGGTAAACCCAGAAGAAGAATACAACCTCACAACAACTCAAGTTGAATTTCAGAGGAAAAATAAACAAGAAGACTTGGCTACGGAAACTATAAGAAGAAAGATAAGAGATAAAAAAGCAAAAGATAAAAAAAAATGAAATTAGACTTCAAGGGGAAAATGAAATTGAGAATATATAGTTTAGAACAGAAAGTAGGAAACTCATTAAAGTAATGGACTTGCTGAAAAATAAAATGAGACAAACAGAGCTCAATGGACCGAACAGACTCCATGAGACAAGACTATTATCCCTCCCTAGGAGATTTAAACTGTTGTAATGGATAATGCTCTACTCTGCCCTCCAGTTCCAAACCAGAGATAGCTTCCTCTCTTCTTAAGAAGCAGAATTCCCAGGGTCAGTTAGTCAGCCAATAAGCATTTATTAATCACCTTTGTGTCAGGCACTGTGTATTATGGATACAAAGAGAAATAAAAGACAATTCTTGCCCTCAAGGGGATCACAGTTTAATAAAGGAGAAAATTTGCAGCTAATTAGGGACAAATAAGCTGTGAAGTCCCTTTGCAAGGCAGAGCACTCCGTGGTCTAAGCCCTGCCAGACTGTTGCATTCATCTGTAGGCTACACAAAATGATTATTGATTGCAGATTATGGATTGTGAATGAAGAGTGGGAGTGAATCTATTGATCAAAAAGTATTTGTTAAGTGCTGCTGTCTATGTACCAGGCACTTTTCTGGGGGTTGAGGTGGCAGAGACAAAGAATGAAACAATCCCTACTCTTAAGCAGCTGCTTATATCCCATGGGAGGGGACAACAAGTACATATGCAGAAAGCATTAAAAAAAATGTAAACTAGGAAGGGAGGACTCTAGCTAGTTTGGAATGGTGTCATATAAAAGGTAGGACTTCAATTGCATCTTGAAGGATGAGGGAGATTCTGTGAGGCAGAGGTAAGGAAGTAGTGTATTCTAGGCATAAGGGATGACCAGTACAAAGGCATATATGGCTAAGAATGATAGAATGTCTTGGCAGAATCAAGATTTCATAGAACCCAAAGAGTAATGATGGGTATAAGAAGGCTAGAACCTTTTTATAAGATACATGTGTGCACACAAGATTACATGTGTGCTAAAAGGTTTTTAAGAAGCACCAATTAAGGATATATATTTAAGTATATTACAGGTGTATCTACATATAAAATAATAATGATTCTTGCCCACTTTTCCTAAGTGACCAGCTTATCTTTCACTTCGTAAAAATGGTAAAGAATAATAATTTGTATATATATATATATATATATATATATAGTGTTTTAATATTTGTAAAGCACTTTATTAAGAGAGAAATAGGTCAAAGCAAATAGTCCTAACTTCCTAGATGAGATCTTGACTGAATTGGTAGTGAAAAATGGGGGGGGGGGTGACTTGAACAAAGAAAGTTTGGAACAATTACTATGTTGACTGAGATAGATAGATGATCCATTAGAAAGGAGTGGAAGACTACCTTGGGGCAGTTACGTGTCTCAGTGGATAGAGCCTTGGAGTCAGGAAGATCTGAGTTCAAATCCAGCCTCAGACACTTACTTGCTGTGTGACCCTGGACGAGTCATTTAACCTTGGTTTGCCTAATTTCACTAGAGAAGGAAATGGGCTTGGAGTCAGGAGAGATTGGTGTAGAGTTGAAATGTTTTGTTAAGGGTTAAACTTGGGAAAGTACTGAAGGTAGAAGAGATTAGAGCATGATGAATAGGTTTAGGAGTAGTAAAAGATGGTAAGAAATGGAATGATGGAAGGTTATGATCAGATAAAGGAATTTTGGAGCTCTTAAATATAGAAGTAGGAAATTTATGAGTGAAGGCAATATCAAAGGTATGGATAATTACCAGGTAGTTATGTGATTTGAATAGGTCATGTGATTTGAGCAGATTAAGGAACTGGGAAATAAAGCCATTTGAGTAAATATTAACATGTACATCAAAGTCCCTCGGCATGAGTACATGATTGGGGAGGAGAGGAAGATTGTGAATCAGCAACCAAATTCAAAGGGAAAGGAAATAGAATGTTCTGGGGCTCAGTAGGTAGTCATTTCCAGGATCTGACTGGGTGATAAATTTGGAGTAGAGAGAACCCCAAAAGAAGGGAGAGGTTTCAGAGTGAGGGAAGTATCTAGAAGTGGATAAGGGGAACAGGGACTGGTGATACGAAAATGTGCAACAGCTTTGGAAAGGATGTTCATATATTCAATGTCTTCCTGGAAGAGCCAGCTCTGAATGAGTGCCAGAAGTTAGAAGAAGGCTTAAAATGAAAGGAAGTTTGTTCAGTCTAGAGGAAAATAAAGGGGTGAGTGATGAGAATAAGGGATCAGGTGTTGAGGAAGGTGGTTTGTTCTTTGGAATTTTGGGAAACTGTTATTCGGATGAAGAGAGCAAGAGAGTTGGAGAACCTGGGAATATGAGCCCTTCACTTGATTCTACAAGCTCTACTGAGGAAGGGAGATAATTAGATGGTTCAAAATCTCAGTGTGACCCTCAAAGTCTCCACAGCACCCTTAACAACCTGAGTAGTAGCCTGGTGGTGTGTCTCTGGGACATCAAAGACCCAGCCCTCAGGGCCAACACAAGCAGGGCTGATGATAGACAGATATCAGAATCATATATTCACTTGTTCTATTAGTAAGACTAAAATTGAAGGAGTGGTGGATTTGGAGTTATAGAACTAAGTTTTGAGTTGTTTTTGTTCAGTTGTGTCTGACTTCTTGTGAGCCTATTTAGGGTTGTCTTGGGAAAGTTACTAGAGTGGTTTGCCATTTCCTTCTCCAGTTCATTTTACAGATAAGGAAACCGAGGCAGGCAGAATTGAGTGACCTGCTCCGGGTCATACAGCTAGTGTCTGGGGCTGGATTTGATCTCAGGTCTTAGTGACTCAAGGACAGTCATTATATCTACTGCACCACCTACCTGCCTTATAGAAGCTAGGTTCATGAACTCTTATCACAAACAAGTCACTTCACTTGTATGAGACTCAGTTTCCCCATTTGTATACTGAATGGAGTTAGTCTCTAAGGTCACTTCCAATTCTGCACCAATGATTCCATGATAAAAAAAAAGAAAATCTTTTAAAAACACTTTGGAAAACCCCAGTTTGGGATGCAGAGCTCAGGACTTCCTGTCTTGACTGTCTGTGGTGTTTAGTTAAGCAAGGATGCTCTCCTCTTTAGCCTTAAGGCTCCTTGCTGTCTGAGCCCAGCAAGCTCTCCTTTCTTGATATTATAAGTGGATCTACAAGGCAGGGAGCCAGACAAATGCATCTTGGTTGACACCCAGGGAGCAGAAGCAAGCTGCCAAGTTCACTTGAGATATAGATATTTAAGGAAGCAGAAGGTTATTCTGTAAACGTGGCCGTGGTCTTTTGCTCCAAAATGTTAAGTGGTAATACTTGTCTCTCAAGGAGTCATTCCCATTTCTTCCAATTGATTTATTTCCTGCTTAAATCTGGGCAGCATTGCTGGGTAAGTCATTCCTTGGGACTTTATTATTAGACAATAGTGTATGATTGGTTAGCTCATTTGGTTAGAGCATGGTGCTAATGAGGCCAAGGTCATGGGTTCAGTCCCTATACAGGCCAATTAGTTTAGGCCTGTTCCATAGCAGCAGCTTGCACCTTGACCCAAGGCAGTCATCTCACAATTGAGTGCTCTTGGTTATAAGTGGGACCAGGAGAGAGAGTATTTGCCTCGTTAAGCACAACCTCCCACCACTAGAACAACTGCAAGGGGCCTGTGAACTCCAACATGCCCCCTCCCCCCTCATATAATCCTGTCCCTTTAACTTGGTTGGTTTGTCGCTGGGTGGGAACCCGTCGAGAAGATCATAGATTTGTAGAATATCAGAGCTGGAAATGACCCAGAGATCACCAAATCTAGGCTAAGCACTGTTTTTGTGTGTGTCAAGGATTCCTTTGGCAGGAGTCTGGTGAGGCCCACGGACCCTTTCTCAGAATGATGTTTTTAAATGCATAATATAAAATACATGGGATAACAAAAGAAACCAATTACACTGAAATACAATTATTGCAATATTTTAAAAAAACTGCAGAATCCAGGTTAAGAAACCTTGATTTAGTCCAATTTCATCATTTTACAGCACAGTCCTAGGGACTGTGAGTCAGTGAGCTTTTTCAGCTGTATTTCCTTACTAAGTCTCAGAGGAAGAAATGTAGATCTGTGTCATCCAGAGCTATGTAGTTCCTAAAGTGATCTTGCACCAGGAAATGAAGAATCTTTGACTTTCAGGCTGTAGAAATTTAGGGGTGATTGGCTGAGAAACTCAGTATTGTTAGATTTTTTTTTTTTTTTTGCAATATGGTACTTGGTGCCAGTTATCCAGTATACTTTTCAGTCATATTCTCTTATATACATGCTAGGCAGTACAGTGGATAGAATGCTACGCCTGGATTCAGGAAGACTCGAGTTCAAATGTGACCTCAGATAACCTGCAAGCTAGCTGTATGACTCTAGAGAAGTCACTTAACCTCTGTTTGCCTCAGTTTTCTCATCTGTAAAATAAGGATAATAATAGCACCTAGTTCCCAGGGTTGTTACGAGGATCAAATGAGAGAATGATTGTAAAATGATTAGTACAAGTTCTGGTGCATGTTAAGCCTTATATAAATATTAGGTATCATCATTACATAAAATTGATTGTTAGAAATAAACAATTTATCTTATGGGTTTTTCCTCCTGAATGCACTATAGTCTTTTGGAATTAAAAAAAAAATGGTGTTTTTTATTCATGTCATATATATATAATATTATAATACTATATATATACATATATAATATTGTAATATTCAGTTGTGTCTGACTTCTCGTGAGCCCATTTGGGTGTATACATATACACGTGTGTGTATGTGTGTGTGTATTCCTATATATATATATATATGGGAATACATATACACTGTATATATATGTGTGTGTATACATATACATATACATATATACATATACATACATACATACATACATATATATATGAAACAGCACATTTCTTTTTTGTTTCCTTTTAATTTTAACAACTCCAGGGGGTCTTGTTTGCTGGTTCAGGTTCATTGATGGCTTGTCCAGGACTCTCTTTGTCCTGCTTCTATGACTTCCACGACTCTGGAAGAGAGAGAGAGAGGCTGATGACTTTGCCCAATTCTGCCTCACTTAAATCTAATTTACACACAAGTTAAGTCATCACCTGTGATGTCAAACAAGGGACAGCAAGGACTCCATTTCCATCTTTGTGAGATGAAGAGGTTGAACAAATGATATCCCCAGTTCTATCCAGCTCTTACACTCCAGGATCCTAAGATCATGAATCTGAGGGGTGCCCAGGTTCTTTGGGGGAGCGTGGAAGAGGCTTCCCTTCTTCCTTATGGCAGAGGGTCAACAAAGCACAGACTTGAGGCTGCCAACTTTATTTCCTTTTCCAGACCTTTTCTGCTTATGATTCCTTTTACTTTTCTGTTTTCCCAGACATCCCTCCCCTCAATATTTTTCTTCTGGAAAGTGCAAGAGGGAGTTGAGGGTGGAGGGTGGGGAGGGGTTGTGGGAAGGAAGTAAGGAAGGAAAAAGAATGGAGAGGGAGAAAAAAACCATCTCTCAAGACTTCTTGTAGTGATCAAGTGATATCAGGTTTCAACCTGAACAAAAAATGCTGCAGTGCTCCTGGCCTATTATTTACCTGTCCTTGGATCCCAAATGGGCGCTTTCTGTCAAGTCAAAGACTGCGGTTCATAGTGAGGACAGACTTATGTCTACATTGTTATAGCAACGTTTAGGTAAAACTACTGACAGGAACTATGATGGGTATTATGGGATGCCCTTTTTAAGTTTTCTTCTTACAGTTTCTTTCCTCTTGTAACACTAGCCTACGGGAAAGAATGACTGAGCTGGAGTAATTGACATATTTTTTTGGAGACTTAACTCTTACCTGGATTTCAGTTGCTTCTCAACAGGCAGTGGAAACAGTCCAGCTATCAGTAAAATAGCATTGCTGGATTGATGAATCCTATTGAGATCTGGTGTGTGTGTGTGTGTGTGTGTGTGTGTGTGTGTGTGTGTGTGTGTTAAGGGGCACTAACTACATTTGTCTTTATAAGATCAAAGGATCATGGACAAGTAGAAAGAATCTTAGAGCCATCCAGGGCAACCTCCTCATTTGGAAGATGAAATTTGAGGCCAGAGAACTCAAATGATTTGCCTTAGTCACACAGGTAATTAGTTTGCTTGGTTTGATTTGAATCTAGTTTCAAACCTGGGTTCAGGATTTCAAACCCAGGTTCTCTTCAGACCCATTCTTATCACTACACGAAGCTACCTTCTCCTTCAGCAAAGTGGATGCCACAGAACTTAGCAAGAATAAACAGGTAAAACAAAAAGTTACCAGTTGGTAGCTGGCTTGTGCTTCTCTCCTGGCAACCTACAGGTAAGATCCTCCTGGGTTCTATCCCACTCTGTCTCCCAGTGGTTCTCTTATCAGTAGCAGCCTTGGAGGATCCTGGGGTCTCTATCTTTCTAATATGTGTTCCCGGGCCCTTTTCTCCTGATTTGTCTTAAAAGTTACGACTTGAAAATCATATGTACTATATACAAAAATGGGTTATCACAACTCTGATCTGATGCTGTCCTCCTATTCCCAAGTCCAGCTACATCTATTACCCACAGCTGAGACGGGTTAACAGATTCCTTGTTGGAGATTTGAAAATTGTCTCCTCTCTGTTATTCTTTCCTTCAGGATTTGCTCTTTCATTATTGTATGCATGACTTAAAAAAAAATAAAATTTCTCTATTTATGACCTCTTTAGCTCACATGGGTCCAATTATCATCTCTATGGAAATAACTCCTAGTGCTAGACCTCTATCTTTGTCTTTTTCCTGAGCTCCGGCCCACATCCCATGTCGCCTATTAGACAAGACATCTTAATGGCCATCTTAAACACGGTCAATCCAAAACAAAGCTCGTTAATCTCTTTTATAGATGCCACCCTCTGACCAAACTGACCTTCCTACAGTTTCTCATACATGGCACTCTATCTCCTGTCTCTTTGTCTTTGGACTGGGTGTCCTCAGTGCCTGGAATGTTCTGTCTCTTCATGTTTTCCTCTTTAAATTCTTTCAGGGCTCCACGTAAGCCCCTACATAAGGCTTTTCTTGACCCTCTTAAACTAGGAGCGTTTTCTTACCAAATGATCTTGCACCTTTTTTGTGTATGTATGTATATATATATATATATATATATACATATATATATATACATATATATATACACACACACACTCACACATATATTTATATACATATTGTGTGTGTGTGTGTGTGTGTGTATATATGTATATGTGTGTTCTGTACCCCAGCTAGATTATAAGCTCCTGGAGGGTAGCAAGTATTTAATTTCTGACTTTGTAGCATCCCTAGGGCATGGTACATAAGAAGTGCTTAATAAATGATTCTTAAAGTCTCAGGAAAAGCAAAATTTTCCCATATTAAAATGAGGCACATTTATTGAGAGTAGAATTTAAAAGTGTTTCCCTGTTGCGATCCCCTGAATGTTGTCCTGTAGGCAGATGCCTGCCTCTCCTACCCATAGTCCCAGTTCTGCTTTCACATCCTTTTCCATCAGCTCAGTAATCAAGCCCCAGTGCCTTCTGTTGGCTTAAGCAAGAGCTGAGTTGATGAGCTCTCTTCTCTGCATTGTCACACACAAAAATAAGATTCCTGAAAGCCAATCAAATTGTTTGCTGAAGGGCAAGGGGTAAAAAGTAGATGTTCTTGTGTCCTTCCATTTTTTCTCATGAAAAAGTGTAGAGGTGACCTAAAAATCATCTAATATCCAGCATATGGAGCCATGAGTCACTCTCAGAACCACATTCTTCTGTGATCTCTTGATTCTGTCATTTGTCCATTCACAGCCTTTTCACAGTGAAATAGCAAGATATGCCTTCGCTCTATTCCCCATTGTATTGCTGAAAGGTTAAGTTGGCCTGGAAGGCACTGGCATTGGGATTTCAAGAGTGCATTCTCAAGTTATATTTCCATACCTTAGACACAATTGTGGAGTTTTCTTTGGAAGGAGAATAGTGCTATGGAAAGAAGGTTGGATTTGGAATCAGAAGATATGGATTTAAATCATGTCTCTCACTATTCAACATGCTGTATTCAAGTATTTGACAGGTACACTTTTAATTTTCTCTAACTGTTGAGGAGGGATGAATGAGACAGCATACTGCTGTGGAAAGTAACAAATTAGAGGAAATGGGCTTAAATCCTCTCTTGGATGCTTACTACATGTGAAAACTTGGGCAAACCATTCAACTTTCTTGGCCTCAGTTTCCTCATCTATAATATGAGGATATTGGACAAGATGGTTGCTAAGGTCCTTTCATCTCAATAGCTATGATCCTGTGATCAGGTTATTTTTTGCATGAATAGATGAGAGTTGAAATATTTTTATTTGCTATATAGATTCTCCTCTCTATGAGGCAGTTAGGTGGGATAGTGGATAAAGCACTGGTCCCAGAGTTAGAAAGTCCTGAGTTAAACTTTGACCTTAGATATTTACTAGCTATGTGACCCTGGGTGAGTCACTTAACCTTAGTTTCCTTGACTGTAAAATGGGGAAAATAATAGTACCTACCTCCAAGGTTATTGTGAGGATAAATGCGCTAATGTTTGCTTGCACTTAGTATGGTGCCCAACACAAAAGTAAGAGCTTCATAAATGCTTATTTATTCCCTTTTCCACTTGTGTAATTTTAAAATAATAATGATGAAAATTATTATTATACTTTTGGTAAAATGACCCATTTTAATTCCCTGAAGGACCTCTCAGGGCCATTAGGATCATAGTTTCTTAGAGCAGACCTTAATGATGGTCTAGTTCAGAGATGCCAGACATGTGGATTTCGGTTCTGTGTTTGACACTTCTGGTCTAGTTCAATCACCTCGTTTTACAAATGAAGAAACTGACACCCAACCCTCTCTTTACACTGGCTTTGGAAACTGAGAAGAAGTGTATGGGAATACTCAAAGAGAGTAACTGGGAACTTGGACAATGAATCAGGTTTTTACTGATTCCAAGTTTTCAGGAATTAGCTTAAAAATCTAGAATCCCCAATTCTCACATAGAGACCCAAGTAACCCTCTCTTTCCCAGATCTAGATTGATTTTTAACATCATCCACTTCTTAGCAGAATATTTATGGGCTAAAGGGATTCTATTTGTTGAGATTTGATAAAGTTAGACCAGCCCTAGTTATTTTGTTTACCAAAGAAAGGTAGGGATTGGGTCAGTCAGCCAATAAACATTTATTAAAGGCTCCCAATGTGCCAGACTCTGACAAGTATTGGCAGTATAAAGAAAGGTAAAAGGCAGTCCCTGGTCTCAAGGAACTCCCCCTCTAATGGAAGGAATGGATGGGGGTGGGGGAGGACATATAGCATGAAAACCACTGTGTTCAAATAAACTGTATAGAAGGATTCATTGGAAAACAAGAACAGAGTGAAGGCACTGGCATTAAATGGGATCAGGAAAGAATTCCTGTAGAAGGTGGAGGTCGAGATAAAGAAGGAGAGGATTCCCTTGTTGGGGAGGGGATGGGGGATCTCTGTCCAGCCATACGTAGGTTAAGGTTATCCGGGCTTTGTCAAGGGAACAGAATTTAGAAAACTCCAAAAGTTCTATCCCAGGCAGGCTTCTTTTCCTGGATGGTTTTTACTGTCACAGTGGTGACAGTGGCAGCTAATTCTCTTGGGACAGGATGTAGAAGTCATCTAGAGATCCATTGCTCAGAAAGGGACAAAAATATGCCACTAATTTCTCCTGAGAATGGGAAGTATGGGATATGTTTGTTCCAGTTAGATTTGGTTCTCTAGGCAAAGAGAAGATTCTGTCCTCAGTAGAAGTTCATCACCAGGTAAGTAGCACTGGGGCATGCTGCCAGCCTGAGAAACAATAATTATTTCTCCTGCTTCCAATTGGATTATTAATTCATATTTATGTGAAGCCAGAAATATACTTAGCCTTGCAGCAAACACACAGGAAGAATCATTGCAGTGGGATTAATTTTTTCTAATTAACTCATTTTTTTCTCGAATCATTGTCTTGAAATTGAAAGTTGTTAGAGATAGTGTGAATTAGAGACATTAAGTAGACTAAAAAAACAAGTTACAAAATTCTGGGTTCTAAAAGCATTCTGGAGGAAACATGTTGTAGTGGATAGTGGGTTGTCCTGGAAGTTAGGGATACTTGCATTCAAGACTTGTCCCCTACCTTTACTTGTTATATAGCTTCTCAGCTTTTCTAAGTTTATAAATAATTGATATTTGCATTGGCAGAGGAAATTTTTAACCTGGAAGTTCCTACACCAATAACAGAATAGATCATGATTAAAATTTTGAAAAAAAAAATGAAGAGGATTCTTGTTCTCTCTCTAACTCTTTCCTCTTCCCTTCCCTTCTCCCTTGCCCAGGTCATTATATCCTTTCTGTGCCTTCAGAGATGGCAACACCTTAAGTACGCCAGTTAGATGACATTGGAACATTCCATTTTTAAACTACTCCCGGGGATGTAAGTACCCCACCATCATCTGATAAACCACAATAATGTTAAACATGGGAAAATGCTCAGATGTGGCATTTTGATTGGGTGTCTGGGAAAGAAATTATGGCCTCCAGGTCCTCACAGTGGGAAAAAGGAGATATATTTTCTTTTTCTTCATATTGTCTTTGTGTTGAACCTATAATATGCTCCTTTCTCCCCTCTGAAGTGCTATCTTTCTGCAAAACTAAGTCAAGGCTTTTCTTGTTCTCCCAATTGTCAGTTGCTTTCTTGTGACTCACTCTTTCCTGCTCCCACTATTTTGTATTTATATTTCATATTTACTTATGTGCTGCATATTGCTTTCCCAACAGAATGTAAGTTTCTTCAGGACAAGTTTGTCTCTGTATTTTCAGGGTCAAGCACAGTGCCTGGTACAGCATATGGATTTCATGCTTCTTGGATGAATGAATAAATGATTGGAAGCCATGTTGTGGCTTACTTTAAATGTGAGACTAAAGTGTTAAATGAGGTAATCTCTAAGATTTTTTACAGATCTATGTTTAAGATTCTATAATCATTGCTGACTGTCATGGAGGTGAATGACATCCTATGTGTTAGGGCAAAGAAAGTCATATGTATAAGGAGAATTAAGAATAGGACTGGTACAGATCCAATGGTTTCATCTTTTCAAAAGCAAGGGAAAGTTCAGGCGCCTATACATATAAGTATGCACATATGTATATAGGTACATACATATGAATGTGTGTATGTATACATACACACAAATATGGCAGCTAGGTGGTCCAGTGGATACAGTGCTGCCTGAAGTCAGGAAGACTCATCTTCATGAGTTCAAATTTGACCTCACACGTTTTCTAGCTGTGTGACCCTGAGCAAGTCACTTAACTCTATTTGCCTCAGTTTCCTCATCTGTAAAATGAGCTAGAGAAGGAAATGACTAACCACTCTAGTATCTGCCAAGAAAACCCCAAATGGGGTCACAAAGATTAGACATGACTGAAAAAGACTGAATAATAACATACACATATGCATGTACACATGAATATATGTATATATGTATACATATGCACACACACACACATATATATATGGAGAGAGAGAGAAAGAGAGAGAGAGAGTTGAAGGGGGCAGAGACAGAGAGAGAGAGATTTGGTAGAAGAGACTTGAGTAGGAGAAAAATCCTGTCCCTCAGGCAAATGTTGGTGAATACAACATTTTTGTTCTCAGGATAATAGATTTAAAGATGGAAGGAGATCTCAGAAGTCATCTGGCTCAAGCCCCTCATTTTATAGATGAAGAAACTAAGGCCCACATTGGGTAAGTGACTTGCCCAAGGTTGCCCACAAAGTCAGGATCTGAAACCATGTTTTTTGACTTCATCTTTTATGAATTTTATCTTCAAATCAAATTCAAAGTTAATTTCATGATCTTGCATTAAAACATGTAACAAAAGGATGAACTCAGCAGGGATGCAGCTGGCGGTGGGGGGAGGGGTGCGGTGCCAAAGTTGTTATTATGCTGATGGATGTGCATGAAACTTTTGCAACCTTAACAGTGAGTCTTAACTGGGGATTACTGGTTCAGAGGCTGCTGAGTTGACCTTAACTGGGAGAACCACTTCGACTCCTTCACCGTCCCCATCATGTGAGATGAAACTTTGGGCAGTTTGGATGGGCTTTTATGCCACAGGGGGCTTTTTGAGAGGAGCCAAGATTTTTGCAATCTGGTGATAAGCTCTTTCTTGAAATTCATGGGGATCTGTCTTTATAGCCAGGTGGAAGGCAGTTTATAGACCTTCAGTGGTGGGGAGAGCCAAGAACAGAGAAAGCTTATGGTAACAAACAGCATCCTCCTATACCCTGTGTTTCATGGTTAGCTCATGGATGGCCTTGAGAAAACCAACAAGCCAAAGTGGAATGTAGTCAAGGCAGGTTTCCCAATAAATCATTCTGGGCCTTGGGGAATTAGATTATGAGGGGATTAATTAAATGCACTGCTGGGTTCTTACTCAGTATGAGCATCTGATAGGGATCTTGCTGGGAGAGCAGGTTGGACAGTCCAGGGGTATTTACCTCCCTCCCCACTTCCCTTTCTTCCTTTCTTTTCAGAGGGGGTAGTGGGCAGCTACTATGAGTGTGTGCAGAATGGTTTCCAGGCAAACACTGAGCTGACAACATTTAAAACTGAAATGTAGGTGCTACTTGTTTGCAAGCAGAAAAAACAAAATTAGGCAAACTAGATTCCAGGTGTTAGTGAACTCTGGCTAAGAAGGCCTAACTGAAGATTTTTCCCAGTGGAACCCATCAAAGCAGGCCAACCACATGGATAGAGGGCCCAGGGATGATAGGCTGTGTCTGCTCTTCTTTCATTCTGAGGATCGTTCCCACTTCTCCTCAAATTCTGTCACCTCCTCAGATGATTGGGAGTACAAGGTTCCAAAACAATTTAGGGAAGTACCCAGGATCCAGGAGTTTGGCTAATCTGGACCTGAATGCAGCTGTTCCAACATCTGTTCCTTTTATCTTCATATGTGCTTTTTTAGATTGTAAACTCATTGAAGCCAAGGACAATGCAGTCTTCTCTCTCTGTATCCTTCCAAGGTATTTAATAGAAAGCTATGCACATAGTGAATGATTAAATGATGCATTCATTGGGTGGAAAGTCTCCCTCTGGTTGTTCTTGCTGCTTTCTGAGAAGTCATAGAATGAATTATGTCACCATGAGTAGGGGAGACAACTCTTTGGGCTGACCCAGCTGTGCTGTCTCACCTGTTCCTGGTTGTGACCAAAGGGGTGCATCTGGAGACAGCTGCCCAGAGCTGTGGCGGCCACAAAATAGAATGAAACAAACAGGCCACCTCGGGTCCAAACTTGTGATCATGGTCTCATTGGTATTAGGCAGAACCACCACACACAAGTTTGGTACTTGGGACAAGCAGCATTAAAGTTGTTTAGTCATGTTCAACTCTTCCTGACTCATTTGGAGTTTTCTTGGCAGAGATACTGGGGTCGTTTGCCTTTTCCTTCCCTGACTCATTTTATAGATGAGGAAGTTGAGGCAAACAGGGTGAAGTGACTTGCCCAGGGTCACATAGCTACTAAGTGTCTCAGGCCAGATTTGAACTCTGGAAGGTGAGTTTTTCTGACTGTAAGCCTGGTACTCTATCCCTGAGTATCATGAAACACATCTTTAATAAAGGGAGGTGGGCTTGGCTGCAGTGGAGACCTTAGAACACTGAGAGGCCCTTTGGGGGAGACCAAGGTGGAGGCAGAGAAATGCCAGGCCTGGAAGGGACTATAGGAGGAGGAATCATGTACCATCTGGTAGTATCCTATTTTAACTAATTATTCTTGCTAATTGGTGCTAAGCTCAGCTGCTTCTGTACTGCTGAAGGACTGGAGGCGCTGTCAGCACCCCCTAAATTTTGGCAATCGGAGGCAAAGCCCCACCCTCTGTAGTTATAGCTTCGTTGATTCTCCTAATGAACTGAGCTCACCAGCTTCCAGAGGGCTGGGCTCAGTTGGTGCTCAGCTATACCTAGGAGTTCCTCTGCAGGAGACAGAGAAAGGCTGATGTTTGTTCTCATGAAGAACCCTTATTTATCAGATTCACCGCTCAGTGAAATTTGGTCAAGGCCAAGTCTTTATGGCTTAGTGAGAGGCATATCATTTTAAAAATGGAGACATTCATTTGGTGCCTTTTTATAACACTGTTATAATTTGCACCGGTGATTTAATCTTTAAGGGTGTAGTTTAATTAGTAAGTCAAATAAATGAATTGAAAAGATTCCTCTGAGAAAAGTGAGGCACACAGGGGCTCAAAGCTTATTAACATACACACACACACACACACACACACACACTCTCACTTCTGTCTGCAAGGTTATTGCACATCACCTTCTGCCTGAGAGCAGTTTAAGGACAACGATGAGAGAAGAAACAGATGACCTGTTCGAAGGAGGTTCTCAGCTCTCAGATCTTTCATTAATTAGATGAGGTAGTGTGTTGAGCACTGCATATAACCTAATAATAAAGTTTCCATAACTTGTGTACCTCTTGCTGTGGGTAGTCAACTTGGCAAGTCATTTTCATTCAGTCTTCCCTCTATGCTGGGTCTTGGTCATATAAAGGTGGCAAAGGACCCAATTCCTGCTGTCAAAGATCTGGGGAATTAGACTGCATGTATAAATAAAATACAAGTCAGACTAAAAAAGGGGGGTGGCTCTTATATACATGGCTCTTAAGCTAGACCTTGAAGGAAGAGAAGAATGTAAATAGGTGTACAGAAAAGATGAGAAGAAAGGAATTCTGGCAAGTTATGCAGAGACATATGTGCAAATGTATAAAATGGGGAGAGGTCAGGGCAAGAACAATGAATGGTATGCAGGCTTGTGAGCCCATTTTGGGGGTTTTCTTGGCAAAGACATTGGAGTTGTTTGCCATTTCTTTGCTCATTTTACAGATGAGGAAACTAAGTCAAGCAGGGTTAAATGACTTGCTCTGGGTCACACAACTAATAAGTGTCTGAGGTTGGATCTGAACTCGGGTCTTCTTGACTTTAAACCTAGTGCTTTACACACTGTGCCACTTAGCTGCCCCACCAAATACACGAATGGGGAGACAAGTTATAAAATAGTCAGGTCCTGGTTAGCCTGAATAGCGAAATCTCTGAAAAAGTCACAGTATTCAAATTTACACTGCATGATCTCTCTGGGCTAAAACCAATGACCCTGTTTTATAGACATAACTTTGAATATTTGTGAATCTGAATGGTAGACACATCATTTCAGGAGTTCATCAGTTGGACTTATCTTTAAGGTTAACGGGTTAGATTGGAGGCAGTTCATAGATAAGCTTCAGTGTGAGATTAAGTTTTATTTTGTGGGGTTTGTTCTTCATTCTCAAAGTTTTATTTTATCCTATAGGTAATGGAAAGACACAGAAACAAGAGTTATACAGTCAGACCTGGGCACTAGAACCATAACTATGCATTTCTGGATATGATCAATGCAGGTATTTTCTTTGCTTGATTTTGCATATTTGTTATGAAAGATTTTTTTCCTTTCTTCTTTCTTTTAAAAAAAGAATTATTTTTGTTCAGTTGTGATAGGAGGTGAGAGGTTGGAGTGGGAGAATGTAAATGCTTGTTAGTTGAAAATGATTAATTTTTTTAAATTAAAGAATATTACTTCCTATGAAGGATATGCTGGAAAAATAGCTAGTATTTATATAGCACCTTAAGGTTTGCAAAGCACTACACTTATTTTAATTCATTTGTTCCTCACAACAACCCTCTGAAGAAGGGTTATGATTTCATTTTACAGAAAAGGAAACTGAGATAGAGGTTAAGTGGCTTGCCCAGGATCACGCAGCCAAGTTTCCAAGCAGAATTTGAGCTCAGGTCTTGCTGATGCCAAGTCTAGCCCCTAATGACACCCAGCTCCTATAAAACAAAATACATAGGCTTACAAAGGATCAATTATATTGAAATATAGTTATGAATTTTTTTAAAAACTGAATTTATGAACCCTTAGTTTATCCTTAAGTTGATGACTTCATCTTTAGATCTGTTGAATTTGAGGTGTTGGGAAAACATCCAAATGGAGATGTCCAGCTGAAGATACATGGGGCTATAACTCAGAAAGAGAATTTGGGGTGGAGACAGATTTGGGAATCATTGGCAGAGGAGTGATAATCGAAGCCACAGGAATGGATAAGATTATCAAAGAGGAGAGTCAAGCAAGAGAGGAAAAAGACCTAAGGACAGGACCAATGGATGCTTCCAGGTACTTCATCAACATTCCGCCACATCTACAGCCTTGCTCTCCTGGACCTATTCCTCTTCACTTACTGTTTAAAAAAAAATAATTTATTTATTTTGGGGAGTGCTTTCTCCCTGCCAGTTTCCTCTTCTCATTGTGAAATGATTTTCTCTCTGTTGCTGCCTGCCCCAGCCCTAAGGGGGAAAGTACTGAAATCAGAGTTTGTCCTGACCTGTCGTGTTACACACTGTACTAAGAAAAACTTACTTCAGCTTTATTAATCATTTCCATTTGACATTGTGGATTGTATTTTTTAGGCCCCCCCTCCCCTTCAGTTATTTTATCTTTTATAATAATGTCAGGAGTAAAATCTCATTTATTCTCCTGTGGTTTTGATGTTTCTTTTTTCTCTTCATGCTCATGTGTCCCAGTTGACATACACTTTCCAACAGCTTCTTTCTACGTAACATTTGAACAGGTGAGGTGAGAAATTCTAGCTAGTTTGTTTGAAATAAATTAGGATGGAATATTCCCAAACTGGCTCCCTTTTCTTTCCAATGCCTTTTTTCTCCACCCTGATTCTTCTTCTTCATTTGGAGAATTGAACCTCTTGTCTCCAAAGCTATTCCTGGCATATTGACTTGAACGCCATCTCTGTCTGCCCACCTACCCCCTCCAAACTCTGTGGGCTGCTTAAGGGCATCTTTCCTTTACTCTTGGATTGTCTGCTCACCCCACTGAGCCCAGTGGAGGATAACACCGGCTGAAAGACAAAAGAAATGCATTTTGCTTGAGACCAAGCCCTAATGGCACCTTTATCTATGGATAATTAATGCTCTGACTGATGACTGAGTAATTGCTCATAAGCCTCACTAAAAAGATGGTCTTAGCCTTTCATGTTTTAGCAAACTTCACTTGGAGGAGGTTATTTCAGGGGGACTATAAGAGAAGAATGGATCCAGGTTTTCAGAGGTGGATACAGGCATTTTGGGGGCAGTTTCCTGGATATCTGCTGCGTGCAAAGGAAAGACGCTGTAAAGAAATTTCTCATAATTCCTGTTGGGGCAGTCAGGAGACCACACAATTTCTCTGGGTTGCTAGTCCATTGGAAGATGTGGGAGAAACAGAGCCAAGAGTAGCAATTTTTGTGCCTGAGGCAAGCAGCACAAAATATAGCCTTGGTTTAGTTGGGAAATGGGATGGAGATATTGCTGATGAAGAGACTAGCCCCAGGATGGAGGAAGGGAGTGTTTCCCTCAGGTGTAGTTATGGGGGGCTGGCGTGGGTAGGCAGCAGTGGGGCAGGGTGGAGAGAACCTTGGATTTATAATTAAAGAACATGAGTTTGGATCCTAGCTTTGTTGATCTAATACTTCCCCTGATCTTGGGCAAGTCAGCCTTTCTGTACTTTTCAGCTTTCTCATCTGTAAAGTGAAAGCGACTGGATTAGATGGTCCCTTTTAGCTTTAAATCTGTGATAATATAATCCTGTGAATTTACCTCCTGGAAGCTTCTTATTTTAACTTGTTATTCTTGCCAGCTCAGTAGTAAGCTCAATTGTTTCTAAGCTAAGAACTGACAGTTCCACTAGCCCTTCTTCTAAATTTTGGCATGTATAGATGAAGCCCTGGTGCCCCAGCCTTAGTTACAGCTCTGGGTACAAGGACACAGAAACCTAAGCTGTGAGCCCACACACTGAAGTCCTTGTTGTCACTGATGTTTTTTTGTCATATAAGTCAGGACAACATGTAAGTGCTATCCATTGAAATTACCAACTGCATTATTCTCCCTTACAAATAGATCGTAGATTTATAGCATTATAGATTTTAGAGTTGATAGAGACATTAGGGTCCTTTGGATCTAAACTCCTGATTTTACAGATAAGGAAGATGAGACCCCGATGAGGAAAATGAGACTCAGAGAGGTTCTGACTTGCCCAGGCCTTCAAGTACAGCATACAAACCACTATAACATGTAATGTGTTTTTAGCTTTATTTTTTTTTAATAGCTGCTGTCCCTACCACCATGAGCCCTGTTTCCACAGAAATGAGCTGGCCTCAGTTCATTATATTGGACATCAGTGATCGCTATCAGCCTGTAAGGTGGATGCTGGTGGCAAATGCCATGAGGATCACATCCTGCCCAGCTAGTGATCTGGTCTCCATGCATTGAGCTTTTTTCCAATGTTAAAAGATACCTAATTCTTCCAGTAGAATGTAAGATTCTTGAGGACAGGGAATATCATTTTTGTCTGTATTTCCAGAACCAACACAAGGCCTGGAACCAGAAGTTTGTTGAGTTGAACTGACTTGCCTATTCCATTTCATTTAACTCAGTTCAGCCAAATTGGTGTGAAGGTGATGGATCATGAATGAGGTACTGTGGAGCAGTGAGCAGAGCACTCAACCTGGAGTTAGGAAGACCTGAATTTGAATCCTGCCTTGTCTGCTGGTCAAGTAACTTAAATGCCCTGTTCTTCAGTTTCCTCATCTGTTAAATGAGGGGGTCAGACTCAATGTTTTGTAAGGTCCCTTCTGGTTCTAAAACTGATGAATCAAAGAAGAATCCTTAGGTATACCCATAGGTCACATTTACAATTTATAAAGCACTTCCCCTGAACAACCTTGTGATGCAGGAAGTTAAGATTCTCATTTTCCAGGTGAGCAAAATGAACCTCAAGGAAGTGAAAGGACTGACTGCTAGTCTCATACTCCTACAGACAGTCAGTATTGGAGTCATGTTCTCTGACTCACAGGCGAGGGCATGCTGGTAAGTGTTTAACAACTGGCTCTGGAGAAAAAAAAATGTACATACAGCATTATTGTAAGTTTGATCTGTATTGTCAACCATTTCTCTGTCAATTTCATAAGTCTAGACTATCAGCAAAACAATAAGTCAAACTCTGATTTGTAGCTTTGCTGATTTCTGAGGTGTCAAATGCTCACACTGAATGTTTAACAACCAGCTCTCCAGATCTGGTACAAGCTGGCTCTTGCTCACTCCTGCATCCTTGTCCAGCGCTCTTTTCCCTATATCACCATAAGAACAGTTAATTCTACTTTCTGTTGCTTTTATTTCTTAGCCTAGATACGTCATTATAAAAGTAAAATTCTGTCTAGCATATATGAAAATTATGTCTAGCCTACCCATAATGACAAAAGTTATTTTTAGTCTGACTTTCAGGACTGGGGATAGTTTACATTGAGTTATCTGTATTCTTATGCTTAAACCATGCATGTCCAGTGATGTTCATTTGTGGGACTTGCTGTGGGTATACAGTCTGTGATACTTCTTTTGAATGTAAGACTAGACAATCTCTCTACCCTAAAAGTAAATAAATAGATCTTTACTTGCTATTGCAGGCCCCTCAAATGACTGTTCCATTTTCTTTGTGACAAAAGCTGAAAATACAGTTTATAGCAAAGGTAGCAGCTAGGGTTGGGACACTTGGGTTCTGCCTTGGCTCCGCTGTGTGGTCCTGGAAAGGTCATGACCTTTTTGGGCCTGAGTTTCTCATTTGTGAAAGGGACACTTTGACCCCTATCCTACTTATCCTGTGAATCCTCTGAGAGATGTGGAGGTAGGGATGGGAGGGGAAGGAATGGGAGGATAGGGTGCTTTGGAAATTGTAAAGCACTCTATAAACACATGGGATGGTTATCTTTGTTAGACCAGTATATAGGTCAAACTTCCTGACTAAGGGAACCAAGGGAAAATCCATCTCTTTGGAAAGCTCCCCCAAAAATCATTCCACACCTCCCTGGATTCTCCTTAGTGTTTGAGAACTAGCTCAGATTTTGGTGTTTTTGGAGATGGGGAGGGATTAAAAAACTTTTTTTTCTAGGATCTCTCTGGCTTTGAGAGTCCCTTGGCAATGAATGAATGAATAACTAATTCAGACAGTTGGATTTCAGATCCATCATTGACTGGGCAAATCTGTAAAATGTCAGAGTTGGACCAGATCAGAGTATTTAACATGCAGATGCAATACTCCCAAGTTTGACCAAACCAGATTCAAGTGTCATTCGAAAACATTTAACTAACTAAATAAAAATACAATAAAACATAGATAATATTACATTTTAAAAGTAAGTCAATAAGCAACCTAGGGTGGGGGCGGGTCTTCATGGATTAGTGGTGTCATTTCTGTTTGAGTTTGATGCCACTACACTGAAGCATCTAGATGGTTCAGTGGATAGAGCTTTGGGCCTTGAGTCAACCTGAGCAAATCACTTCAGTTTGCCTTAATCCACTGGAGAAAGAAATGGCAAACGACTTCAGTGTGTTTGCCAAGAAAATCCCACAGACAGTATGGCCCACAGGGTCACAAGGAACCAGAATTGACTATTCAACTACCACTGCCTAGATGCCTTCTCAGTTTCCTTTTAGCCCTAACTTGCTTTATTTCTACCTTTTTAACCTTGAATATTCTTTCTTGTCTTCCTTTGTTCATTCTATTCTCCCACCTGAAATAATCTTCCGCATCTTCTCCATCCATCTAAATCCTGTCTTTCAAGGTCCATCTCAAGTCTCATGGGGAAATCACTCAATCTTCTTGGACAATTTGAATCTCCAGAGATCTCTCCCTCCTTTGAAATCTCAGAACATGTATTGTCTGTACCATGCACTTATTGGGGACTTAGCCTCTGCTGCCTTGTGAGACATTCCTTAAATTGTTTTCTTACATAACTTTTCATGTGCATATGCCCTATTTTCCCAACTAGACTATAAGGTTTCTTGAAGGCTGGATCCATGTGTTATAATTCAGGCCATACGTACCTTCCACTATTTTGTTTTTTGCCCCTGGCTCGTTGGATGTTGCCAAGTGAAGGTTTGCATTTCACATCTCTTTGTTTTCACCTGCTCATTTGATGATTTCTGCTATGTCTAGATCACAGCAACATCACACACACACACACACACACACACACACAAACAAGAATACAATGAACATGTAGACAGGATCTATCCTTGCTTTAAGATATGGCTTCTAAAAACTTTCAAAAGTAGGAACAAGTGGTATCTAGCTCAAGGCAATTAAATGTAAAAAAATAATACATATAAAATATACATAAAAAACAAGATAAAATAAATTCTATTAATATAATTTAATAAAATGAATACTTAATAAACAAGAATGATTTATTTAAAAAATAATAGACAATAACAGAATCTCAGAGTTAAAACTAGAATCACTGATATGCTGGTGCGTGTTTAACAACTGACTCTCCAGAAAAACAAACATACACATGATACACTTTTAAATTTAATCTGTCATATTAAGATTTTCTCCATCACTTCCTGAAGTCTAGACAACCAACAAAGCAATACACTAAGCTCTGATTTGTAACATTTGCTGATTTTCCAGGTGCAAATGCTCATACTGAAATTTGAACAGTTGGCTCCCTTGCGCTCGTTGAAGATGGCTTCTAGCACATGGTTGGAATGAATCCTGGAGGCCATCTAGTCTAAGTACCTCAAAGGACGAACTGAGGTTAAGTGAATGACTCATGGTTTCATTGCTAGTAAAGTATCTGAGGTAGGATTTGAATCCAGATCTTCCTGACTTCAGGGATAGCCACTGTACCATACCTTTTGTTGTTGTTTCAGTGGGATCCAACTCTTCATGACCCCATTTGGGATTTTCTTGGCAAAGATGCTGAAGTGATTTGCCATTTCTTTTTCCAACTCATTTTATAGATGAGGGAACTGAGACAAACTGGGTTAAGTGACTTGTCTAGGGTCACACGGCTAGTAAGTGTCTGAGGTCACATTTGAACTCCTGTCCTTCTGAGTCTAGTGCTAGCACTTTATCCACTGTACCACCTAGCAGCTTATACCATGCTACTTCTGCACTTACAAAAAAATCGTAGTTGAATGATTTTTGATTGCTGTGATGTGATCTGTAATCACAGAATGCTAACACTGGGAAGGCTTTTAGAGGAAATCTTAATTTAGCCTTCTCATCTTCCTGATGAAGACACTGCAACCTCGAGTTGGTTAAAAGGGACTTGTCCAAGGTTACACAAATTAGTAACATGATCCATGAAATAATATTTATCTTATTCTTACAGTGGGCCAACAGAGTAAAGAGCTGATCCAGAGGAAAGAAAAAAGGGACCCTAAGTTCCTTAATAGGTATTCCTTCCTCCAGAAAAGGGAGTTATCTCATTCTGAGCACAGTGCTGACTTTAATATCACATTGATTAAATGGGAATTTTCAAGGGGATTAGGGTTATAAAATACAGCAGGACTCCTATCTCACTAAGAATAATTTTTATAGTACTTTAAAGTTTGTAAAGCACTTTACAAATGTTATCTTATTTTTATCCTTATTTAACTGCGATTACCATCTCCATTTTACAGGTGAGGAAACTGAGGCAGACAGAACTCAAGTGACTTGCCTGGGGTCACACAGCCTGTGAGTGTCTGAGGCCAAATACGAATTCAGATTTTTTTGCCTGTAGTTTCAGCACTCTACTAAACGTCTACAAAACAGTAGTCAAAAAGAGAGACATTAGCAGTCTGACAAATCCTCTGACAAAGTCCCACTTCGTGTGTATGTATGTGGTTCTTTATAAACTATAAAATACTTTACGCCTGAGCCATGATTGTTGCTATTATGATTTATTATACAATATTTCGGAAGGATTATTATGTGAAATGAGGCAAATATCATCATTATGCACTTTCATGAACAGACAGAGAAAATGTTTTCTAAACTCCAATAACACTGCTCAGTAACGCTAACCAGCAGCCAAACATGGATTAATTGTGGCAGCCACCCTTGGTCCCAGAGAACAGATGTTGGAAAGACCCCTCCTTCTCCTTGGTGAAGAGATGGGAGACTCTTGCTGTAGAATGCTGAATACCCATAATGAATGAATGAAGTGGATGTGTCAAATGCTTTTGATTAACTTTTTCTTTGTTATAAAGGAAGTTTCATTGAAAGGGGAGTGAGGATGATATATTAAATAATGACTATAAAAAACAAAACAAAACTGATACGTATATTTTAAAAACCCCTCGCAGTATAACATTTTGCTAAGCTACTGATGTGAACTTAACACGTAATTTTCTTGTTCTTCAAAAGCATGGAGACTTTTCCCCCTCACCATATCATGTTTCTCATTTGCCCTCATTTTTATTCTGTATTATGAAGCTATTTTTTTCAGAATCATCACTTGGCCACAGACTTCCTTAGACAAAGCAAAGTTTCTGAGACAGGAGTCTGTGCCCTCTTCCCTCTTCCCTCTCCCTTTCTTTCTGGCCTATGTTATATATATTTTATGGTCAGTAATACCCATGTAGGCCTATGACACACACATAATAAACCCTGAGCTGATAAAATCCATCATTATGCCTTTGTTGGCTCTAACAAAGGCTTTCTGCAGAGTAATTGCCCAGAATGTTTTCTTTTGTCTCATTTTCCTCTCTTCAGCCTCGTCCCCACCCCCACCCCCTTGGCCTACCCCCTTTCCACCCCTTCCCAACTAAAAATGCTCTGTGTTGGGGGCCATAGAGCATCCAATCACTCAACGGGTTTAATCTTTTCAACGCCCTCCCATGCAAGTTATTAAGTGGAGATTGTGGTGTGGAAGAGATGGGGACTTTTCCTGGATAAAAAGGCCCTTGCCTGGAATTATCTTTACTTCATTTGCAAGTAATCCCACCCATCTCCTTAGCTAGCCTTTCTGTGAGGGAGGGGCGGGGCAGGTGCAAGGCAGGCAAATTCTACTGGAATGGGAACTAAGTAGTGACCACAGCGGGGGAGTGGGGGAAGGTGGCTGGGAGGAGGCTGGAGAGGCTAAGTGAGTCAGGCCTCCCCCTGTCCCCCTGCTAAGAACGCTTCCCAGGGCAGCCTACATGTCCTCTGCACCGGTACCCTGCATTTTTATAAATGCAAGCAGCCCAGAAGTCAAATACCTCATTTGTGGTTGGGTTGAATAGAAAATAATCTTCAGATGTAACATACTTCTCTTTTTCTCAATTTGTGATTGAGTATCTCAAGAACGGGAAATGCCTTAGGTTCATAGGATCAAAGAATTCGAGTTATATGGGAACTCAGAGGTCATCTGTAACCACCTCTTTGAAAAGGTATTATAGTTTTGTAATCTGTATTATTAATATTTTTCCCATCACTTCCTTAAGTCTTGTTGTTCAGTCACGTTTGACTCTTTGTGACCCCATTTGGGGTTTTCTTGGGTTTGGCATTTCCTTCTCTGGCTCATTTTACAGATAAAGAAACTGAGGCAAACAGGATTAAGTGACTTGCCCAGGGTCACACAGCTAGTAAGTGTCTGAGGTCAAATTTGAACTCAGGAAGAGGAGGATTCCTGACTCCATATCTGGTACTCTATCCACTGTGCCATTTAGATGCCCTTTTCAAGTATAGACATTCAACAAAACAAGGTATTGAGCCCTGATTTGTAGCATTTGCTGATTTCCAAGGTGTAAATGCTTATTTTAAAAATCAGCTCTTGCAAGCCAGTATGAGCTGACTCTAGCATATGTTTGACAATACCACACTGTAAGGATGCTCATTATAAAAAAAACCTCAAAACACATGGATTTGTTGTAATAGCCCTATTGTACCTTGGGGCTAACTTAGGATTCACCTTCCCTATGGTGAGTCCCCATTTGGCTTCCGTGTAAGATAGACTATGACAATCACAGTTGCAGAATTCGATGGGGATGTGCCTTTATTGATTTGGAAACTGAGGATCAGACAGGCTGAGAACTGCCTAAGGTCACACAATACATGGACAAATCAGAATTTGAACCCAGATCTTTGTCTCCAAATTTAGCTGTCTTTTCACTGTACCATAAGGAAAATTCAGAAGACTTAGAGAAGATAAAGGATGCTCTAATAAGCTATCAGCGAACACCACTAGGTACAGAGAGCTCTGCATTAAGTGTTAGGGGTAAATGCAGAAGATTTGAGAATTTTGAAGAAGATTCCATTTAAATAGCTCAGTTTGACCAAGGCTCAGTCTACTGCACGGATAAGCAGAAAGAACTTGTTTGCCGTCATTCCACAACCCTCTAGCCATGTTTCAAATGTTTAGGAAAAAGGGGAAACATTTAATACATTCTTTGGGTGTTTCTGTATATACCTAGATGTTTGACATTGTAATAGACCAAACAGAGGACTGGATGATTGAGTTTTTCCATGTTTTACTTGATGTCATTTCCATGCAGAGACATGACCTGAGAGAGTCAACCACACCTCTATCAGAAATATTTTGAAAGTATCTACTTTATGCATTATACACACACACACACACACACACACACATGCATATGTATAATTTATATATAACAATTATAACTGCAATTGGGGTCAAGGAACCGAGACCACTGTGCTACCTCCCTCTCCATTAAAGAGATCAGCTTAGGATGCAGGTATGCAAATGAACTGGGTTTAGTCTTAGGAAAACCTGGTCTCTAGGCCAGCTAGATGACACAGTGGATAGAGTTCCAAGTCTAGAATCAGAAAGATGAGCCTTCATGAATCCAAATCCAGTCTCAGACACTTACTAGCTGTGTGACTCTGGGCAAGTCACTTAACCCTGTTTGCCTCAGTTTCCTCATCAGTAAAATGAGCCAGAGAAAGAAATGGCAAACTCCTTTAGTATCTCTGCCAAGAAAATCCCAAATGGGGTTATGAATACTCAGACATAACTGAAATAACTAAATAACTCAGGAAAGAAAAAAATAGATCAAGGACAGCCTAAACCCCATGTTTGAGCTCACCTAGGCTATGTATTTGCCTTAGTTGCCATGTGCTCACAGATTCTAGATTTCTGCTGGAGTGGAGGGAAAGAAAGGTAAAATCATTACTTCCTAGAGTCTAAGGAAGATGAGATCCAGGGATAGAATGACTTCCTTTTTAAAAGTCCACTAAATCATCAGTTCTTTCTATTCAGGGGCCAATAAAGGGGAAAGCTTTGTCATCCCCAAAGTTTTCAAGAGTTGAGCCTAGGAGCAGGCAGAGCAGTCCTACACATATGCTGTTACACATAAGATTCGACTACATGCTATGTTGCATCAAGTGGGTCTACAGTAAGGAAGATATGGATTTCTATCTCACTCCTGCCATTTACTTGCTGTGTGACTCTGGGCAAGTCACTGAACTTCTCAGAATCTAAGAATTCTCAGAATTTCAGAATCTATGACTTGTCCACTAAGTTTAGCACACTGACAATGATAGATATATAATGTCATGCTGTACTCTGTAAAATTTAAGATAAAAATACCTCCAGCTCTACTTCATTCGAGTTTACATATGCATAAACCACAGAAAGTTCATAAGATGACAAGAAGGGGACAGGTCAAAGCAATGAGTTAAAAACTTTTATATATATGATTTTTTTTCTACTTTTAAACAGGTTATAGGTTTTCCAGATGCTGCTTTAGCCGAGAAAGAGAGATGAGGAAAGAGGTTAAGGAGAAGATTATAAGCAAAGGAACTAGTGAAATAATTAGAGGGTATGTAGTATAGATGACGTACCTATATCCAATTAAACCAAACTCTCTATTATCTGACGAGATTGGATAAAAGGGTATTCTGAGTGATGTGGAATTATTGACTATTTCTTGTAAGTAATGTCACTTTCCAAAGAATTAGAATATGAAATCAAGTAAGTGAACAGTTGCATTAAAATTAGTGTGATATAACAGAAATAGCATTAGTCTTAGAATTAAAGCAGGTTTGGGTTTAAGATCAGCTCAAATACTCCCTAGCTGTGTAATCAAAAGTCACCTTACTTCTTACAGCCTCAGTTTCCTCATCTGAAAAACAAGAATACTTGTACTACTGTAGTACAAGTGAATTAATTAATTAATTAATTAATGATTTAATGAATTAATGCTTGTGAGCATGCTGGTGGGATTATATGAGCATCCTGTTTAGAGCTTGGAACCTTAGAAACACATGAATTCAATTCCTCCATTTTACCTGGGAGTAAACTGAGACCTCTTTGGTAAAGAAGTGAAGTGACCTACACAAGGTCATTTAAGTGCTAACCGAGCACGTATTCAAATAGTTCTTTTGATCCCAAATCCAGTGTAATTATAAACTAATTCTATTTTCTACTAGGGTAGCTAAGTGACCCAATGGATAGAACACTGGGCTTGGAGTCACGTAGACTCATTTTCATGAGTTCAAATCCAGCCTCAGATACTTACTAGCTATGTGACCCTGGGCAAGTCACTTGACATATTTAGTTTCCTTATTTATAAACATTCAGTTTCCTTATTTATAAAATAAGCTGGACAAGGAAATGGCAAATTACTTCAGTATTTTTGCCAAGAAGGTCCCAAATGGGGTCACAGAGAGTGGGACACGACTGAAACAACACAACACTCCATAGCAAGTATTTTAAAAAATGATTCAGAAGCCCTTTCAGGATTATTTGGTCATCAGCATAAACATAAATTATCATTATACTGTAGATGGATCTAGGACTCGGGTTCAAATTCTAGCTCTACTATTAACTAACTATATGAACTTGAGCAACAACAGTAATGGTAGTAATCATTTATATAGCACTTCCAGGTTACAAAGTGCTTTATAAATATTAATTCATTGATCTTCACAATAATCCTAAGAGGTAGGTGTTAATATTAATATATTAATATCCTCATTTTACAGATGAAGAAACTGAAACAGATAGAGGTTAAGTGACTTGCCCAGAGTCACACAGGTAGTAAGTATCTGTCTGAGGCAGGATTTGAACTTGGGTCTTCCTGACTCTAGGTCCAGTAACTTAATGTCTCTGAGCCTCAGTATCCTTTGTTGTAAAATCAAAGTGTTCACCCTGCCAGTCCAAGCCTTATAATCTCATTAGGATCATGGTTTACACGTGGATGTACAAGCTCATAGACAATTCTGGGTAAGAGAATATAGGCTGATTAAGAGTTTAATTTTATAACTTATGTGCCAGTAATTCTGGCTATTATTTAATTAAATTCAGTGAGGAAGTTAGGTAATGCAGTGGATAGAGCATTGGACTTGCAGTCAGAAAGACTTAAAATCTTGCCTTAGACATTTCCTAGCTGTGTGACCCTGGGCAAGTCACTTAACCCGTGTCTGCCTCAGATCCTTCAACTATAGAACGGATATAATTATAGCACTTATCTCCCAGGGTTATTGTGAGGATTACATGAGATAATGCGTGTAAAATGCTATGCAGATTTCAAAGTGCTATGTAAATGATATTATTATCAATGAATATTTATTGAGCAAATATTTATATAAGAAAACACATATATAATATATAAGAAAAATGAAAGATAAGGGCCCTGCCCTCCAGGAATCTCTACTGTTACTGGGTAGTCAAGACATAGCTATGTGCAACAGTTAGATAAAAGGGCAAGATAATATGTGATTGTGTGGCAAAATGTAGGGTATGGGTGATAGGTTCTATAGGAATTCATGGAATCTTAGAATTTTGAGGCACCTTAGAGGCTATCTTAGTCTAGGGAAGGGGAGGGATCACAGTCAGAACAGTGAGGGAAAGCTCTACTGAGGCGATTAGGCCTTGACCTCGACTTTAAAGTTTGACAACGCTGACATTTATATGGCAATTTTAGGTTTACAGAACATTTTTTCAGACATCTCACTTAATCTAGCAGCATTATAAGCCAGCCAAAAGAAGTATTACTAGCATCTTTGATTTATGTTACGAAGAAACAACCTCCCAGCAGCTGAGCGTCTCACCCATGGTCACACAGCTAGTTTGATTGTCAGAGACAGAACTCAAATTGAGGTCTCTCTTGCTTCCAGTGTTCTTTTCTTTTTTTTAAAGGCAATTTGGGTTAAGTGACATGCCCAGGGTTACACAGCTAATAAGGGACTGAGGTCAGATTTGAACTCAGGTCCCCCTGCCTCCAGGGCTGGCATTCTATTCCCTACACCACCTAGCTGCCCCTCCAGTGTCTTCCTACTATACAGCATCATCTTTTAGTTGTAAATAATAATAACTAGTAATGAAGGTTTGAAAAAAATTATATAATCATTATCATTTTGAACTTCACTATGGCCTTGTGAAGTAGAACCTTTATTTTACAGATAAGAAAGCAAGATGAGAGAGCTTAAGAACTTTGACTAATTTCACACAGCTAGGAAGTATCAAAGGCAGGATTTGAACCCAGGCCTTCTTAACTCCAAAATTCATCAATCTATTAGCAATCCCAAACTGTCACTCACATGGTAATACATTTCAGGAGACTCCATGGCATATCATATAGCATACTAGACAAAGAGTAAGGTTTAGACCTAGGTTTATATCCATCTTCTGGAATTTACTAGCTGTGTGGTATCCATGAGAAAGTCACTGAGCCTCTGTGAATCTCTGGCATCTTTCTAAGACTTGTCTGTTAAGTTACAAAGGGCATGTTATGTTAGTAATTTAAGGTTTGCAAGTGCTTTTAGGGGCAAGCTGGAAGACTACTGCTATGAGCAGAAGCATAGAAGGCATTTCATAGAAGGAGAAATATGTAAGAAAAGGTACAAAAATGGGAGGGCAGTCTTGCTGGAGAAGAGAATAAATTTTGAGGAGTGGTAGGAGATTTATTGGTTATTAAGGGTGGGCCAGATTACAGAGGGCTTAAGAATCAGTGGCAAGAGTTTGTGTTTTTTTTCCCTGAGGATACTAACGAGCTACTAAAGATTTTTGAGCAGAGGAATAAAATGATGAAAATTGTGTTTTAGGAAAATTTATGGAATTCAATTTAGGTTGGTGATGTGAAAGATTGTAGAGAAGCCCAGCTTTGGCCCAAACACTCTGGTATAGATCTTAAAGAGTATCAGTTGGAACATTCATCAGGAAGAAACAGGAGTAAGCTCTTTCAACTAGTTCAGAATCCTGTGGGAACTGGGAGTGAGGAAAGTGCCAGGGGAAGCACCAGGGAAAGCTTAAGCCAGTATGAGTTGCAGAAAATGAATTCTAAAGTCCGCAAATCTCATCTCTGGACTCTCAGAGAAGCACTGTGAGTCAGAGCCAGCCTCCAATAGATCCCTGAACTAGGAGATAGGGCCTGGTGTACTCTAAGAGGCTTGAGGTACTTATAGGTACTCCTGTAAGAGTCCCAAAAGGAGATAGAGCCAAGCATGGCACTATATAGTCAATAAGTCATGGATCCTCCAAAAACCCTGAAGTACCATTTCTCTGGAAGTCACAAATGAGGCCTGTAGTAGGCCTGACATTTCATTGAGTCATATCAGGGTTACAGTAGGAGATAGAACCAAGTACAAGTAGGGGATTATTCAAGAAAAAGGAGACAGACAGGGCCAAGGTTGGCACCCAAAGCAGGAAAACAGGAGACAGAGACAGAGTTAAGGGATTGTCATGGCTTATGCATTCAGAACTTCAGGAGGGCAGCAGTGGTGAGATACATATTGCAGAGAGAACAGCACTGAAGAGAGCTGATGCCCATTTCATCCACAGGAGAGTTAAAGACCACTGTGAAAAATCTAAAATGAGAATATGATACTAAAAATATGAGCAAACGGAAGAAAACTCTGAATACAATAAATAGATACTATGGGATAAGAGAAACCCAAGATATACACTTAGAAGAAGAGTGTAACTTCACAATAGCAAAAAACAGAGCCTACAAGAAAAATATGATTGCCACATATGGATGCCAAGAGTGACTGAAAGAAGTGAAGAAAAAGAAATTCTAGCCCTTGAGGGGGAAAAAGATAGGAGAACAAATAGATTAGAATAGAAGGTTAGAAAATCTTAACAAAGTAGTGGATTCCTTGAAAAATATAATGGACAACCAGATCTTAATGCTTCTAGCAGGAAATTAGAAATATTAGAACAAAGCAAAAAGATTGAAGAATTAAAACAAGTAAGTTATATACTATCAAAAACAACTGATGAAAAACAGGTCAAAGAGAGCTAACTTAAAAATTTTGAACCCTATGAAAACCACAACCAACCAAAAAACAATTGGATGACATATTTGATGAAATCACAATAGAAAACTGCTTATATCTACCAAAACCAGAGGGTAAAGTAAAAATAGAAACATTTTTCCTGTCATCTCCTGAAACATGTTCCTCCAGTTGAAACACTCAGGAATACCAGTCAAAATCTTGAGCCTACAGATCAAGCAAAAAAATGTTGCAAGCATCTTGAAAGAAAGAGGTCAAGTACTAAGTAACCGGAATCAGGACCACACAAAATTATGATGTAACTACTATAAAGAAGAGAAAATTTGGGAATGCAATTAAAAAACCCTAAAACGCAAAAAAAACAAGAACCAAACTCTAACAATAAAGAAAAAACTCACCTGGAAAAACAACATAATCCTATAGGGGGGAAAAATGGATCTTTAATAAAATGTAGGATTTTCAAGCATTCTCAATGAAATGAGATGGGTAAAATCTTTGAAATATAAATGTAGGCAACAAAAGAAAACTAGAAAAGTGAACACATGAGCAATTGCAAGGAGGAAAAATGAGAATGAAATGGTTCCATTCTCATAGGGAAAGGCCCATAGAAGAAGTAAAGACAAACAAATTGTGTTCCTTTTTAGCGGTTGAAAGAGAGGAAAAAAAGGAAAGGAAAAAGGAATATGCTAGGGAAGAAATTAGTAAGAAGATAGAGTATTATATCTTATGATGGGGCACCTGAGAAAAAAATATATAGAGGAAAGGATCCAGGGCGGGGGATTGCATCACATGGACTTTGCTTTTACCTAAACTTCAACAAAGGTTGGACACATATTCCCAAAGACTTTGATGTGGAAATATATGAAACCCAACGGAGAAATAGTCAGTAAGAGGGAAGGTAGAGTTTTAAAGTAAAATTTATGTTGGGGAAGAAAAAATTACAAAATGGACTTCATCTTCTGAATATGGATCATGAAAGAGAGAAAAGGGAGTATAAAAAGCAATGGTCAATGTCTGTTCTGGGTGAAGCAAGGGAGGGCCAGAGAGGCAGAATTGGGCAATTTCAACTGTATATTACCAGTGCTGATCTCATTAGCTTTTCTTTTCCCACCTTCTTCTTTGCAAAGAGGAGTGCAGAGGACAAAGAAAGGAAAAAAAAATTATAGGAAGTAAAAATGCAGGAAAAGTACAATTAACAAGGATAACTTTGAGTTTGAATAGGGTGAATTCATACATCAGTGGTGAAAGGTAGTAGAATGAAGTAGACAGTAGAATACAATAATAAACTGTTCACAGAACAACACAGTTGAAGTAGTTTCATATAGAATTAAAATGATAAATTGGAGCAAAATTTATTATGCCTCAGGCAAATTAAAAACTTAGTGGTGGCCATCATGATATCAGGCAAGGCAGCGGTTAAAATAGACATTTTAAAAACAGATAACCAGGGAAATGCTATTATGCTTAAAGAAACCACAGGTAATGAAGTGATATTGATATTTATAGATACAGCAAATGGCATAGCATTTAAATACTTAAAGAAAAGATAGAGAGAAACTAGGCAATATTTATTGCATATTTATTGCAGTTTATTGCAACTATTATTGCAGTTGGTGACCTCAATATGTCCCATTTAGATTTAGACATATCTAAACTAGATTTTAGAAGAAGACTTGAATAGAATTTTAGAAAAAAATTTAATATAATTTCAGAGAGAGAGTATAGACCTGCATTGGTAGAGAGTGTTTTCTCACCAAGAAGTTCCCTAAATAGTTGAAATCATAGGTATAGTCCCTATAGTTACCTAGATATACTAGATCTTTGATGATTTATGAGAGTACAAAGGAAAATACAGATTTGTCAGTTGGGCATGGTACTTTGACAAAAAAAGTGATGATAAAAAATAGAATTGAAGTCCATTTTATATTTTTCTTTGTTTTATGGATTTCCATGGCTAAATAATTCATCACCTATTGAGTAGTCCCCTGGGGATGAATCTTTTATCCTCAGCTGAGGTGGTCCTCATGCTGCTGGGATCTGGGACCATTCAGGGGAGCCTCTCTAGCATGATAGAATATGCTATAGATTGTACTCCAATGACACAGCCATTGTGAAGACATAGCTTCATCCATGGCTTGATCAGGCCTCAAAGTGAGACATTTTTGAAGGATTTTTAACTATGATACGCCATTTGGTTCATTTAGGTGAGAGAATAAAGGAACCCCCAGGATTCTTTTCCCTTTTGCACCATACCTCCGAAGACAAGAGGCTTCTTACATTTATTTTTCCTCCAAGGAGTCTAGAAGTAATTTTTTTCTCTAATTTTGGTGTCCAGGAGTAGAGGGCTTAGTTGAGGGAGAGGCAGATGAGATTCAGATATTCTTAGGTTATCCACTCCTATAGGGCTTGAAAGCCAGAGTAACCTAAGAAATTGCTTAAGAAATGCCAGAACCCCAGTACAATATTAACTCTTGGAGGGACAGGAGCTATTTTATCTTTGTTTTCCCTGTGTCTTGTACCCAAGTAGGGGTTTAATAAATATTTGTTGGGTTAGATTGAATTGTATTAGAAGTATAATATTCCTGTCACATTACCCATCCTCTCCTATTTGCAATTCATTAGCAGTCATAAGCTTCTAGGGAATGGTATTGAAAAAGAAAAGAAAACTTGGACTTAAATTGGGTAGACAAATAAACAAAAGAATGAATGAATGAATAAATAAATGAGTGAATTGGTAGATGGATAAAAATTAAGGAATAAATAAAAAATCATATATTAGGTACTTATTCTGTGCCAAGCATTATGCTAAGTGTTGGAGATAACAATGATAATAATATCTAACATTTATAAAGCACCTACTTTTACATGTTTTTTTGTGCTGGAGACTGTGCTAAGCATTTTACAACTATTGTCTCATCACAACCCTGTGAGGTAGGTCCTATTATTATCTCTAATTTTACTGATGAGGAAACTGAGGCAAACAGAGGTGAAGCGACCGCCCAAAGTCACACAGGGATATCTGGAGCTGTCTTTGAACTCAAGCCCAGCATTCTCTTCACTGTACCACCAGACTGACTGGGTACATTTAAAATTTTCTCTACAAATAGAAAAGTGAGATAGTTCTTGCTCTCAAGAAATTCACATTCCAGGACCTAAGATCTGTGTGTGTGTGTGTGTGTGTGACATGTGTGTGTATGTGCATGCGTGTGAACTTAGAGAAGAAACTGGGAAGTAGATCTTTGGTGTGAAGGAAACTAAAATGCAGACCCTTCAATTAATGCCTTCGAAATCTCTATGTGGAATTCTTAAACATGTCTCATAGCGGTGAGAATGGTATTTGTTGTGAAAGTTTAAAGCCTCTGTAACAAGAAATTAAAATGAAAATCCCGGCACACCCTGAGTGCTAGCTATAAAATTACTCATGAGAAACTTGCTGTCAATTACCAGAATGAAATAATAGGGTGTTTTTTTCCTTCTCCATTTAAAATACCACCTCCCAGCTGAACATTCATAAGGGTGCCATCAATGGCCGGATGTGTTGTTTCCCTAAAACATTGCACAGGTTTCTGGGGCTGGTCCAATGGTGGTTTTATTGTAATAATAGCTGACATTCTGAGTGACACAAGGCATTCCCAAAATGGGCTTTGGATGGAAAGTTCCCATACCTATGACTCCCTGTTCTCATTTCTACTACCTTGACTGCTCTTCTGTTCTGTTCCTAAGTGGCACTTCTAAAGAATCTCTATAATCAGACTGCATTGACTCTGAAATATTATTTCTCTGATATCAGAAGTGCAGTAGAAAGAGTGAAGGATTTGGAGTCAGGGGAACTGTTCAAAACCTAGTTTAGCCATTATCTGTGTGATCTTGGGCAAGTCACTTCACTTTGAGTTTTCCCTTCTGTAAAATGGACCTTTAACGTCTTTTCCAACTCTAAATGTATGATCCTATGAAGATTTCTCCCATATCTCCAGGCCACTGTTGATCTCTTTCTGTCTCTTTCTGTATAAGAATAATATAAAAGGTATAGCTTAACCAACTGAGTCAATAGTCCCAATTGCTTCTCTTGAGAACAGTCTAGGGATAGGGAACTTGCATCTACACAGGCTCTAGGTAATAACAGGAGGTAAATCATGAAATAGTTTGGCAATTGTATAGAGATCTGGTTATTGCTATAACTGGTTGAAGATTGTCCTCTATTTGTGATAATTTCCTAGCCAGTAAAAAATCTTTTACTGGATAATTTCCTAATTCTATAGCTAAAGATGTCCTTTTTGAATTTATCCCATTGACTCTGAGTACAATTGTACTTAAATCACCATAGATGGATGTATATCTCTCCTGTCTCTGAAGACCACTAGGGAGTAAGATTTCACCATTCACTCTCATGCACACTTGGGATATATGTTCCAGAGCTTAATACTTTTCCTCTTGTTGTGTTCTCTCTGATATTTTGCCTTTAATTCCTCTTGCTGCATTCCAAGACACTTGTCTTTTAATATAACTCACTGGAGCTGAACAACATTTAGGCACTTTGTTCTTTAAAGGCATTTAGTTTTTCTTGGAGCAATGGATCTCTGGTAGTTCACAATTAATAGGTCTATGGCAGATCCAATCTGCTTTGCCAGATATGATCTCTCAAAAGATTATTTAGGCTCAGTTCTTTTCTTCTAATAATTAAAAAAAAATCCATGTTTTTGGGCATGGTGGTGAATGCCTATAATCTCTACTATTGGGGAGGGATGATACTGGTGGGTCACTTAAGCTCTCGAGTTCTGAGATGCAGTAGGATAAATCTGTACTAAGTCTAACACTAGTCCTCCAATATGGTAAGCCCTAGGAGGGAGGGGGCACCAAGCTACTAAAGAGGAGTGGCCTAAGTCAGGAAGAAGAAGTAGGTCAAAACTCCCATGATAATCAGTAAAGGGTCAGGACCATGACTTCTGAGTGATATGGGGATTCAGTCTTAAACAAACAGAAGAATCAATGAAGGAACGAATAAATAAATGAACACATGATTGAACAAACAAGCAAATTAATAGATAAATCAACAAATGAGTAAATAGATCAACAGATAAATAAATATTAAGGTCTCTGTGGTTTTTTTGCACAATAGTTACCTATATACCTCCACAATTATTCCTCTTGTAACAAAGAAAATCAGTGCAGCAAAACCAAACAATATAGCAAATTTCTATTTGTATCTGCTGCATTTGACCCTTCTAGTCACCTGGCCCCTGGATCCAGTTTTGCTTCTTGCATTTATTCCACGTTCAGTTGTCTTTCTGTGTGGTTTTGATGCAGATTATTGCAGTCACTGTGTATAGTGTTATCCTGATTCTCCTCGTTTTACTCTGCACCAGTTACTTAATTTAAGTTTAGTTTTCCATTAAAACTTTTCATGTAGACATTCCTAGAACGCAGGTCTCTGTTTGAATTCACCAACCTTTTTTTCTATATTTCAAATCTCTTCATGTTAAGAAACTAACATATTAGCTGGAATTGATGGTACATTTCTGTAAGTCCCTGCTGTTGGGGAAGCTGGCAAAGCCCATTATCTGATTTGGAGAGTTCTGAACTCCAGTAGGGTTAAAACCAATCCAGGGAGCCAATCCTGTGTTTGCACTAAGTACAGTACCAATATGATGAGCACCCAAAAATGGAGGGCCATTAAGTTGTCTAAAGAAAGGCAAACAAGCCAAGGTTGGAAAAACAGAACAGGGTAAATCTTCTGTGCTGATTAACATAGGACCAACAGTGAGCCCTTTACTTCTAGCCTGGGCAATGTAACAACACGAAAGAAATCAAGGAACCAATATGATTGGGCCACCATTTTATCTTGACTACAAAGATTTGAGCCTTTGGGATTTATACTTCCCCATTCCAACCAGGCCCCCTAAACACCACCCCAATTTTTAATTTAATCTTCTACTTTGCTTGAACCATTTTCCCTCCCTTCTGTTTCAGTGTCAGTTCTCAGGGCTACGTGCTGAGAAGAAAAATGAAAAAGTAAAAAAAAAAAATCTGTAATCTGATGCCCTGCTGACCTGTCTGATCCTGCTTTCTAGTATAGCCAGGGCTGAAATACCTGCACAGCAGAACAATAACCCCGGGAGATGAAAAGAAAAAGGAGCAAAGAGAGATGGGCATCCTTTGGCTTCTATTCATCCTGACAAATACCAGTCACCACTAATAAATGAGATGGAGGCCAAGAGGCTGAGGCAACTGCAATTGTTGATTTCTCTGGGTACAATCAGGAAAAGTTCTCCTACTTGCAAGAAGGGTGATTTAAAATAATGCTTCATAAATAGGATGTGGGTGGTCTTAGGTGCCAAAGCTTCTGGTTTGGTGTAAAGAACTGATGACTCAGGAATCATGGAATAAAGTCCATTCTGATGTTAACTAGTCATGTGGCCTTGGATAAGTCATTCGACATCTTTTTTTCCCTGTTTTCTTACCTGTACCATGAGTATAATACCTTCTACTATTTCACAGAGGTATTGTGAGTCCTTTGCCACCTGCATACTCTCTCTCCTGCCTGCTGAAAGTTTGGCATACAGTAGAAAAAGTACTGGCAGTAGAATTAGGAAATTGAACTTTATATCCTAGCTCAAACACTTAGGTCCATGTGATCATAGACTGGGCCTGGAAGGGACAGATGAGAACATTAACACCCAGAGAGATTTGATTGTAGACACTCAGGCAGGAAGTAGCAGACGTAATTAAGACAACTAGCACTTTTTAAGTACCTATTATGTTCCAAGCACTGGGCTAAGGAGGGCTAGGGGTATAAGAAAGGCAAAACCAAGCAGAAAAAAATCCTTCCTCCCAAGGAGTTCATGGTCCAAGGGGAAGATAACACACAAGCAACTATTCACAAACAAGAAATGCTCAGAATAAATTGGTTCGGACTGGAGCAGCCACAGGGGAAGGCATAAGGGCTAAGTGGACGAGGAAAGGCTTCTTACAAAAGCTTGGCGGGGGCAGCGCAGCTAGGTGGTACAATGGTTAGCGTGTTGTGCCTGAAGACAGCAAGACTCATCTTCATGAGTCACTCAGATACTTACAAGATGTGTGATCCTGGGCAAGTCACTTAACCCTCTTTGTCTTAGTTTTCTCATGTGTAAAATGAACTGGAGAAAGAAACGGCAAACCATTCCGGTATCTTTGTCAAGATTACCCTAAATTGGGTTGTGAAGAATCAGATCTGACTGGAATGAGTCAACAATAACAAATATCTGAGACGTGAAGGAAGCCAGGAAAGCCAGGAGGTAGAGATGAGAGTTAAAACCCTCAACTTCTAACTCTGTATACTACTACTACTGCTACTACTACTACTACCACCACCACTACTACTACTATTACTTACTACTCCTACTCCTACTATTACTATTACTACTACTACTGCTTGTTAGATGCTACAGTGAATAAAGCACTGAGCCTGGAATTAGGAAGAGCTTGGTTCAAATTTAGCCTCAGATCCTTACAGGCTATGTGACCCTGGGCAAGGTACTTAACCTCAGTTTCCTCAGATATAAAATGGGAATACTAAGGAGCACCTAACTTGTAGAGTTGTTAAAAGCATCAAATAAGATAATATTTATAAAGTGCTCAACAAAGTTCCTGTAACATAGTAAATGTTATACAAACATTGGCCATTATTATGTGCTGGTCACTTTTCTGAGTGCTTTACAATGAACTCATTTGATCCTCACACCAACCCTCAAAGATAGGTGCTATTATCATTCTCATTTTATAGTTCAGACAATTAGAGATTAAGTGATTTGCCCAGGGTCACATAGTAAGTCTCTAAAACTGAATTTGAATTTAGATCTTCTTAACTCCAGCCCTTATGCTCTATTTCCTGTGCCATCTTAGCTGTCTATGTCTATAGCCTCCTTTTCTTTTTCTTATTCAATGCAAACTAATCACCAGCTTGGTAAGTAACCAGTTGTACAATCATTGGAAGATAACTTCATGTCCTTGAGTTCCAGTTTTCTGTGAAATGGGAGTGATGATACATGCATTACCTACCTCATATAGTCATAAGAATTATGCTTTGTAAATTTTAAATAATATATTTCCTCAACTTAAATAAATAAGATTTCTCAGACCACCTCCATTTTGTTTTTCTAATATCCAATTCTGGCAACTTATCGTAAAGTATATTTTATTATCATTTTGCATCAAATAATCAGATATGTGTTTTCAGGATTCTGAAGTTCCCACAATAATGTTATTATCACTTCAAATTCATTAATGTATTGACTTTAATATACTTCTGATTATTCCACATGGTCACAAATCTTGAAATGCTCCAACTTATGAAGAATTGCAATTGTGAGTGATACAAGGGCAATAGAAAGATACAAGGTGTGAGCTAGGTGGTGCAATGCTTCAAGTCAGGAAGACCTGAGTTCAAATGCTGTCCGGACACTTACGAACTATATGACCTTGGGCCAGTCACTTGGACCATCTCAGTCTCAGTTTTCTTAGCTACAGAATGGGGATGATAGAACTTACCTCTCAGGGTTGTTGTGAGAATCAAATGAATGTTAACATTTGTACAAACTTTAAAGCATTATGTAAATGCCAGCTGCTATTGTTACTATTATTCAGCCAAAGCTTATTACCAATGATCACTTGCATATAAACAACATTGTTTTTGTTGTACACTTATTTCAGTCATGTCTAACTCTTCTTGACCCCATTTGGGATTTTCTTGCCAAAGACACTGGAATAGTTTGTCATCTCATTCTCCAGATAATTTGACGGATAAGGAAGTGAGGCAAATACTGTTAAGTAGCATGCCCAGGGTCAGACAGCTGGTAAGTGTCTGTGGCTGGATTTGAACTAAGATCTTCTGGACTCCTGGCTCAGCACTCTATCCACTATAACCACTTAACTGCTCATGTAAACTATAGAATTGAACATACCATCATGTTCGACAGTGAGAAAAGGAAAGGGGTAAATCATAGGCAAAAATAAAGGATAATTAATGGATAGCTCGAGTATAGAACTGATACTCATTGGATGTTAATGGACTGAGAGGAAGGGCCCAAGAATGCTGGTAGATCCAAGGTGGAGGTTTAATGGAAAAACACAAATAAGGATTGCACAGGATGAGATGGTGTGCATGAGTGGTGCCTTGCTTCCTTGGTAATTCTATTTACATGAAATGGAATATCCTTAAGGAGATCACAAATCCTATTGCTAGATTCCTACTGCAGATTTTCATAAAGGAGTTTAAAGAAATTGCTTAAAAGCATAAAAAAAAATGTATTGCTCTAACTCAGTGACTTCAACCCTGTTGCAATAGCCTATCTCTCTGGGTTCTTGTTTATTTATCTATCAAATCAGGTAGAAGAATGGGTGTCAGTGAGTTGGACTAGAAAAATCTTAAAAGTCTCTTCCAATTTCAGACTCCCAGAATTTCAGGAAGGACAATATGTTTCTTGAGGATTTACAGTCTCTCTGTCATATGGCATCATGACTGATTTTTTTTTCAGACTAGGTCTCCTTATGTCTCCCAGGCTAGAAATGTAGCAACCACTCCTAAGTCCAATAGGTCCATTGATTGGCACAGAAGCTTTGGCTCACTCCAGTTCTGGCCAAGGCTAATTCTCCCCTCCTTAGGAAGACCAGTGTCCTTCCACTTCTGGGAGACTCACCATATTATTGCCAGACATAGTACAGACAATTGATTTTAGTCATACTGCAGCTAAGAACTCTCAAACCCAAGTGATCTATCAGTCTTGGTATCCCTAGTAGCAGAGTTTATAGGCATGTACTACCTACCACTCCTGACTTCTGGCTAATTTTTATATCCCACATGATTTCCCCTCTACTACCCAGTATACTCCATGACTACTTCTTCCTACTTTATAGACAATATTTGTTCAGGGAAGGAATAGCAATTTTAATATTGGCCTAGGTAAGAAGGCATATCTTCTGGGAAAACCAATGGAATGCATTTCCTTTCCAAATATAAATAACTTTGAATTAGTTTTAGTTTGCTTCTATTTTACATTATCTATCATACTGTTTTCTCTCTGAGTGTGGAGAGTGGAGTCTCAATGTTCTAGTATAGGAAATGTCAGTCTTTAAGCCACAGGTGATCTTTGGATTTCACAAAACTCCATAGAGTAGCCAACTAGACATGCTAGGGAGCATGTGGACAGAGCTGACTCATCTCCCCTTCTTCATAGCTCCCTAAGCTCTGTTTTGATCAGCCAAGGCTTAAGAGTCTATCCTACAGCTTTGTTCAAAGCAAGGGAATGGCATAGGCTGAGCTATTTGGAGCTTCTGCTTTCAAAGCATTAATGAAAGAGGAGTAAATCTCCCTACCTACAAGTAGAGATGAGAGACATTTCTACAGAGAGGTTTATGTTGGATTTTATTTTCATCACTGGCTAAAATTATGGGTTATTAATTTATTGACTCTCGTTAAAATCAAGTTAATAAGAAGGTCCCGATTAGTGCAAATAGGAATCTTATGAAGTGGTCACATTGCACTGCATATTTCCATAGGTCTGGAATGAATTGCTATATTTATATAATACATATTTACATACTTATGACTTCAAATAGTGTGAATTTGAATACATGAAACCACTTCAGGGGACTCATTATTTGCACTAATTATGTACATACACAAAAAAGTATTATGCTGTTTTTGAGATTGTGATTGAGGTTTGCAGGGTGGGGAATGTCATATTGCAATGTTGGGGTGGTCCTTGATGCCCTTTCCCTTGGGCTACGCTTCTGGGAGGTTAGAAAGTAGCATAAGGTCCCTACCCACCAAAGCCCAAGCAGATCATTGTCAGCTTGTGTGATGCTGAGGCCAGACTCTGTTTCCTCTACCATATTGTCTCTCAGCAACATTTCATTTTTTGTCTACTACTCTCTGAGATTACAGGTATGTGTGGAAGAACACAGAGACAGAAGCCTCACTTCTCATCCGATTTTTGTTTGTTTAGTTTATTAGTCATATGTATCTGACTCTTCTTGGCAAAGATACTGGGGTAGTTTGCCATTTTTTTCTCCAGCTCATTTTACAGATGAAGAAACTGAAGAAAACAGGGTTAAGTGACTTGCCCAGGGTCATAAAGCTAGTAAGTGTCTGAGGTTAGATTTGAACTCAAGTCCTCCTGACTCTAGGTTGGCACTCTATTCACTGCACCATCTAGCTGCCTCCTCACTCTATTGTTAGGGAAGTCTAATTAGAATTGGAAAGGTAATAGAACTTGCATGTACCTAACATAGGAGTGACTTACACAATAGCATCTCAACACCCATCAGCATGGAGATCTGGGTGTTTGGCTGTGACTTCTTCGGAAAAGGTCAAGTTTGAGCTTGCCTGGCTGTGAATGTTCCAGTGAATGGGTATTTATTGAACAGATCTAAGGCTCCAATCACTTGCTCTGCATCCCAGGGGGCTCTCCTGCATAACTGTGTGGTGACTGTCATGCAGAATTATCATATACGTGGGCTTACAACCCACTTCTGGCCTCTACTGAATCCGTTCACCAGAGAGCTGTTGACACAGATAAAGCGTACTCATCAACTTTCTATTACTATTGTAGTCTCTTGGAGGAGAGTGGTGTATGTGTGTGTGTGTGTGTGTGTGTGTGTGTGCGCGCGCGCGCACGCGCCCGAAGGGGGAGATGGGTGATTTCCTAGGGCATTTCCTTTTGTAGTGACAGACTGGTAACTGAAATCAGGATCATCGTTGAGTTGAATACAGATATTATCCCCAAGCATCTGACTGTAGCTTTTAAATCCTCCTACGAATGCTTGGATGACATTGGATCCCAAGGAGGAGAAGGTTGCCCCCATTTTGTAGACCACCCCAACATTGCAATATGACATTCCCCACCCTGCAAAAAAGAGGAACCAGAGACGTAGAAGTATGTGTGGAAAATTTGATCAGATTGAGTTGTGGGACCAGCTCCTTGCTGAATTTCCTCCAGTAGAGTGATAAGAAGATAGGACTCTACCCCTCTCCTCCCCTTTCCCTACCCACGCACCCTATGAACTCTTTTTGAAACTCCTTTAAGTGACAGACATGAAACTACAGACACCAAGAGCCCTCAGGCTGACAATACTGACATAGAATGTAAACAAGTCTGATCTATCAGATGAAATTTCATGCCTGAAAGTTCTTTCTGAGGCATGACACATGGAGACACATTTTACTTAATAACTCTCAAACTGCCCACTTCCACCCTGCATTAGCTGGCCCTATTACAGTAGCTTAACAAGAGTTCTGAAGCCCATAGCCTTCTTGGGTTTGATTCCTATGATGCCTGGCAGAGTTTTAATAAATACTGGAATTATTATTATAATTATAATTAGTTGAATTTAAATAAATGCTCTATCTCATGATCCCCTCTCACTATATGTTTCAGAATGATAGTCTCCCTGCACTTCACAGGCTGGGGAAGGAGTAGTGGTGGTGGCCAGTGCATGACCTTGAGGCTCCCGTTCTCTCCTTGCTTGGGATGTACCCAGGTGGCTGGAAAATGATTCCTTTGGTATATCTGCCAAAGCAGCTGTTGCTGCTGTTAGCTCCAGTCTTTTGCTCATTAACCATGATATGGTCCTATGCAAGTCAACTTAATTCCTCAAAATTCCGGATGACTCCTTAAGACTAAAAGTTTCAGAGGAGGTTCTGATCTTCATTGGGAGAGCAAGTTCCTCAATTATGATTCCTTATACTTAGGAAATCACAGGTCTGATAAAGAAATCCTCTGGGGAATTTAAACATTCTGCACCTTAAACAGTGCAGTTCAGAAAGCCAGTAGTCTTAGAGGTATTATTCTTTTAAAAATAATTACTTATTATTTTTATGATTTGTTCTTTAACACATGCAATTAGGACTTTTCTTTAGCACATGCAAGTTAGGACTGTTTTCTTAGTGCATCCCTTATTGGTGATTATTTTAATTGTGTTAAGGTCTAAAATTATAATGCTTCTATCTTACTTTTTTTTGGCTCTAGGTTATAATAAAATTTTGCAAAGCTATTGTGTGTGATGCTGAGAAATATGCTCATTTTATAATGTTCTCATTCAGTAAACACCTTAGATCTTTCAAATGTGGTTTTTCCATTAACTTCTTCAGATTAACATTTTCTTTTTGTACCTTTTCTTAAATATATCTTACTTCAGAAAAGGAATATTAAAATCACTTATACTTGTTGTTGCTATTTTTTTCACTCTCCCCCAACTGATTCTCTTATCGTTTCCCACAGCAGCTTTTGAAACTTTTTCTTCTCTTTTCAATCATTCCATACCACCTCCCCTTCCTTTCAAACTCTCAGTTGACCTCACCTTGTACTTTACTGAGGGAGTACCTGAAAAGGTCAACCTAAGAAGACCAAGATCTCCCATTGCAAATCCTGATGATTATCTGGTCACTGGACCCACATGGCTCAGGAGGAGAAAGTGAGGAGGTGACTTTGCACGGCCCTCCCTCACTCAAAACAAAGTCAAGTGCAAGTCATGTCATCATTTCTCTGATGTCATGATCTTCTTCAAAAATGAAAAACAAACACAACAACTTTATTGAAAAAAAATCAAGGTTATTTGTCCTGAGTTCCTTCTTCTCCCTTTTTCTTCATCTCTCAATCCCTTTGACAAATGAGTCAAATGAATGTCTTCTTCAGCAAATCATTCCCACTACCAACCCATCTCTTTCTCTAAAAATATTCAGTTTCTTCCTTTCTACTGGTACCATTTCTGCTGCCTACAAATATGTCCAAGTCTCTCCTATCCTTAAGCAAACCTTCACCAGATTCTACTTTCCCTGCTGGTATCATCATATATCTTTCCTCCCATTCTTATCCAAACTCTTTGAAGAAGTCATCTACATTTGGTGTGTCTGCTTCCTCTCTTTGCTCTCTTTTAAAGAAAATCTGCAACCCAACTTCTGACTTCATCACATAACTGAAGCTTCTCTCTCCAAACTTATCAATGGTTTCTCTTTTTATCAAATAAATTTTTAATATATTTTATTTTCACATCACTGTACTTTTTCCAACCCCCTCTTAAGGGGCCATCTAGTAAATAAGGTATAAAAAAAGGAAGAAAGAAAGTGTTCTGCAAAGCTAAATACAATATAAAAGTATATACAGTGTTCTATACCCAAAGTCTCTCTCTTCTGTAAAGGAGTGGGAGAAAGCATCTTCTCTGGGATCAAACTTGTTCATGATTTCCTAGTCTAGTGATCTATTAATTGCCAAATCTAATGATCTTTTCTCAGTCCTTGTCTTCTGTTGATCCTCTGATTTGCCTGAATTCTCTCTCCTTTCAGGACATTTTTTTGACACTACTCTCCCTTAGATCTCTTTCTTCCTGTATGGCTCTGCCTTCTCACTGAAGAGATTTCCTGGAGCCAGCTTGAACCTTTTCTCAAGAACCGATTAAATTTTCATTGTGAGATTCATGTTGGAAATCAGTGTAAGCTTCAAATCCAGACTTGACTCTCTTTTTCTATTGATTGGCTAGACTTCAGCAAGTGATAGAGAAAAAAACAATGCGGATTAAACTTAAAAGTATACTGTGAGAACATTTTTAAAAAATGGAGATCTAGTTGTTAAATATTTTCCAAAACTTCTCAGTCTGACTTTGTTCAGTCATCCTCCATGTCGTGCTCCCTAACTGTGATTATACTCCAAGGCTCTGTGCTAAATCCTTTTCTCCCTATACTATCTCATGCGGTGACTTCATGAGCTTCCAAATGTTTGATTAGAATCTCCATGCAGATAAGTCTCAAACCTATATTTGTAGCCCTGGTCTCTTTTCTGCACTCTAGTCCAACCTGCAACTTTTCTGTTGGACATTTCAAACTGAATTTCCCATAGGCATCTCAAATTCAACATGTCCAAAAAACAACACCTTTCTCTTTAAATTTGTTCCCCCTTTACCCCTTCTGTTTAACTTTCATGTTACCATTTAGGAAACCACAATTCTTCCAACCCCCAGTTCTGTTACTTTGGTGTCATCCTTAACACTGCACTTTCCTTCATCCCATATATTCAATTCTGTCCCTAAATTTGCATTTTTATACATGAGTTTTTTGGTTGACTGGGCATAAAATCTGTGAGTTCACTTTTAGTGGCTTCAGTAGGGCCATTTTGCTCAAGAAGAAGAAATGGAAATCCAGCTCAGAACTGCTACTTTCCTGGGAGGAATGAGCTTTACCTTTTAAATGTAAAGGGCTTGTATCCTCCTAATCTTCTGGGGCTTAAACTCTGGTACTGGTGTTCCCTTAAGCACACTCCCCAAAGCTGGAGATTGTCCTTGAAGATTGGGCATCTGGAGCATCTTCCTAAATTAAGGATCTGAGAAAAAAACCAACACCCCTCTTGTTTTCCCATCGGCAGGCTGAATCCCTTGAGCTCCCACAAGCTCAAGCCCTCAAGCTCCATCTCTGGAGTAACATGACCTTCATCCACTCACTGCTTAATGTACATCCTGAGCCAGACAGCAACACCCAGTTGCCAGCACCCTGTGAAAAAGAAAAAGGAGATGCTTGTTCATCTGTAGTTTAATAACAGTGTGCAGGGACAGTTGTCTTTTATATGCTCTGTTTGGGTCATTACCAAGGCTCAGTTAATACTAATTGAGGACCAAAAGATTCTGAGCCTTGTTTTGTCCGTTCCTGCAGTCTCTGTCTTGCTGGCTCCAGTAACAGAATCCAGCACTGTGCTAGAAGGACATTTATAAGGGAGCAAGGGCGCAGGGGTTGGGACTATTAGGTGGTGAGTCTTCAAATCCCCTCCCTATCTCCCACATCAAAGGCCTGGGAGGGTTGGAAGGGGAGAGAAGGGTAACAATTATTTCCGTGGATTATGTAATTAATGTTGCAGGTTCTTACTGGTGGTGGGTTTTAAAAGCAGCTTTGTCAGAATGATGTTCATTTTTGAAATATTTTGTTTTCCAGGCTTTCACCTTAAGCATCCTTTATTAATAAGCCTTGAACTTTCCAACATGTCCCAGCTGTATGTCACCCAGACTGGCATTCTCCTACTTTGTCATTACCGCTAAACTATGGTACTTCAGGGAGATAACTATTATTGCTAATAATATCTAATTGATAGTATTGTTAAAATAATAAGGCATAATAAAGTTAAGGCTCCTATTCTAGGCATCTAGAGGTCTTTCCCTAACTCATTTCTTTGTATTCCATTTATGAGCCTTTAAAACTAGGATGACATGCACACTGGAAGATGGACCTGTAACTTATCTCCCAGCTGGACTCCCACTAAGTACAAAACACTGTTCTAAATGATTAGGGGTTCAAAGAAAACAGAAACAGACATTTACATAGTGCTTCAAAGTTTGCAAAATACTTTACATACTGGACATTATCACAGTCCTGGGAGATAGGTGCTACAGGTATTGTTATCTTCATTGTAGAGATGAAGGTTATAAGACTCAGATTAAATGACTTTTCCAGGGCCATACCGTCAGCACATTAGAGGTAGGATCTGAATCCAAGTTTTTCTGGTGAGGTCATGTCACATGTTACAGTGAGTAGAAGGCTGGTCTTTGAGTTATAAAGATCTGAATTCAAATCTTGCTTCAGATGTTCTGGCTGTGTGACTGAGTAAATCACTTAACTTTTCAATGCTCTGTAAGATTAGGTGTTGCAGAGAAAGTACTAATCCACATTGGGAGAAGAGCTTTCCTCATCTAGGATTTTCCTATAACAATAAAATCACTGGTCTAGTTTCTATTCTCTTATTCCTTTTCCTGACTGTGGCAATTGCCACTTAGAGATTGGATTCTGCGGTGGGGCAGGGACAGGTAAGATTCCTATCTCCCCTCTTTTCATTTTGGGAAGGACAGAATAAATTACTCAGATGACGGTCATTGAAAATCATCTAACATTATACCTTCCTCTCTCCCTCAACCTTCTTCCAAATACATGTATTGCTGCTGAGGTAACTTCCAAACTGGGGCCATCTTGAGGGTAGACAATCTAGCTTGGTTTAAAGAGCAAGGCCCCCCAAAGGAGAGATAGGAAGGGGCACCTGCCAGCCAGGGTCAAACCACTGCTATCACCTTGACCTTGACCCCAGTGGGATAGACCTTGTTCCCAAGAGCCTTGGAAGTGGAAATTTCCCCTCCCCCACCCCCAGACCACTACCTGTGCTTTCAACATGCTTTAGAAATAGCAATCCTCCCCCCCCCACTCTTGCCCCACCCCATTCCATTATTCAAAAGAACAACTTCTGTGCAGAATGGGCCTGCCAACTTTGCCATAACTAACACTAATTGCCACTGATGGGCAGGCAGTTAAATGCAAGAGGCACCCAGAACCTGTAGAACAGACCTTCCTTCTCAGGCCTGTAAGAGGAGAAGATCTGAGGTTTCTATGGCCCGAGAAATCCAAGGAAAAATCCTAAGACCCCAGACATTGATGGCTGCCCTTCGCCTCTGAATTTTCTCTACCATGCCACAGATATCTCTTCACCTTGGAAGTTCACTCTATCCCTGGATTTCTCACAGTGAAAATATCTGCTGTCCCTTCAGGTCTCTTTCTCTGATTGGTTGACTTCTTTGAGACCATCCATTTTAAGGAGAACACCGGGGCCAATCATGTCTTCCTTCCTCTCTAGACTATACCTCTGATTCTAGACTTTGTTTACTGTGCCTCTCTCTTAGTGAGTGCCCCCATCTCCTTCTTCTTCCTACTTTTCAGTTTCCTTCTATGTGTGGTCCTTCCCCATTAAATAGTAAGTCCCCTGTGGTCAGGGACTGTATGTTTTTCTTTTTACTTGCACCTGAATTTCCACCACTTAACACAGTGCCCAGCATGTAGCAAATGCTTACTAAATGTTTTTGTATTTGATTTGAGAAACCCAGGAAGAACAACACCCCAGATGACTGGGTCTAGTTCCATCCTGCCTTTGGTGGCACTTGCTTCAGGAAATAACCCTTTTGAAGTTTCTACCTTGTAAGTGACTCTGGTCCTCACTGCCCCAGTAGTCATAGTTGAGGAAGGAACCATAACTTCTTCAATAGAAGACTGAAAAAGAAAAGAAAATTCTCACCCCCAAAGTCCTTAGCACTATCAAATGACTCACCATCAAAAGCATCATGGTTATGTTAATGGAAATTACACTAAGAAGACACAGAGCCAACTATCTTCTCATGCTGTCCTTAGAACCCCTGTATCTGTCCATTAAACTTACATCTCTTTGGGGTATCTCTCCTATTAAAATGTGAACTTTTTCAGAACATCAACTGTGTGGTTGTCCTATTTATATCCAAAACATTTAGCACACTGCTTTGTACATAGTCAATACTTAGCAAATGCTTTTTCATTCATTTTGTTCATTTGTGTTCAACTTTTTATTTGCCCTCACCCTATATATCCAATTATCTGCTAAACCTTAGCATGTTTACTCCTACAACATTACTCACGTCTGTCCCCTTCTCTCTCCTTTTAAGGCCAGTACCCTGGCTTAGTTTGCCACCTGGATCTCTCATCTAGATCATTACACTCTTTTTCTAATTGCATCTCTTTGTCTCTAGTTTTTATTCTTTTTAGTCTATCCTCCATACAAGTGCCAAAAATGGTTTTACTAAAACACAGGATTTGGTGTTATTAAATAAAACTCAGTAGCTTTCTATTGCTTCTAGGATCAAATGTTATTTCATTTTTCTGTCATGCTTTTAAAAATTGTATATTTCTGTATTGCTTTTATAATATACATAATTACTAGTCCAATAGTACATATATAGAATGTCAATAAATGTTCAATACTACATGTAGATAATGTCAATGTCATTTGTACATGTACATAATTTCAATAAATCAATGAACACATGTTAGGGATGAGTACTTGACCTGTTTTGTTTTTTTTTTACTGATAGAGATATTGATCCAAGAGGTTTGAAGAACACCATCCTCTGTTGTTATAAAAAGTCCAACACAATGTGAAAAAAGAACAAACAAACCCCAAACCAAATGAGATCAAACAAGAAACAGAAGACTTATGAAGCATTAATATAATGCAAAACAGAATAGTTATGTTGAGGGAGGTAACTGAAATTCTAGCTCTGGGGTTCTTAAGCAGAGATCTATGAATTTTTTATTGAAAAAATATTTTGATAACTATTTCAATATAATTGATTTCCTTTTGCAACTCCATGTATTTTATTTTATGAATTTAAAAAACATTAGTCTGAGAAGGGGTTCCAACTCAGCGCCAAAGGGATACAGGACACAAAAAAACTGAAGAACCCTTGAATTGGTCTTTGCAAACTTGAAAGCAGCAGAAAGAGGTAAGATCCATGATTACCAGCTACAGTGCTTAACAATGGTGCATAGAAATAGAGTGGTAAATGACTGCGGTCTGGCCTTGCTTCGAACAAGGATGTACTGGTCAATTTTTAATAACTGGCTCTCCAGAAATGTATACAAAATGCACTTTTGAGTTAAATTTACATTATTAAAGTTTTCTCCATGAATTTTTTTTAAAAAAAGTCTAGATTATCAACAAACAAAAAAATCTATCATTTCCAGCATTTGCTGATGTCTGAGGTATAAACGTTCATAGTGAAATTAACCAATTAGCTCTTCTCTTTCTTTTGTAGAAATTAAGTCAACCAAATATTTATCTATTTTATTGTTTTTCCATGAAAGCAGCTCTTAGGTTTATTAGTTTGATAGTTTTCTTATTTTTAATTTTGTTAATCTGTCTTTTGGTTTTCAGTATTTCTAATTTGGTGTTTAATTGGGAATTTTTAATTTATTCTTTTTCTAGCTTTTTTAGTTGATAATCAGTTGGTTCTCGAGTTATGTTTGAGATGGCTCTAGAATATCCCTGGTTATAATGATCTGCTTGATCAGTAGGACGGTGGATTTAAGTGGTGGTCTGTCATATTTTGCTACCACAAGAAGGTAAGATACTTTGGTGCTGTCAATACTCCACCTGTTGAAAATGCTTCCATGCTTCCACTAAAATGCTTTCACTAAAGTGAGCAAACCACAAGTGCACATGAATGTTTTCATTATGTACCAGTACCATATCATAATAAAATTAGAAACAGAACTTCCCACTAGGCAATGACTTCAAACTTTTTTTTTTTGGTTAATGTTTCCCTTAGCTGCAAATCATACAGCCCTATACTGTAGCTGAGTGCTGGAAAATCCAGAGAAAGAACTTCATCCCTAAGCCCAGATTAGATGAAATCAGAGCTGAAATTGAGGAACTCCTAAATTCTAAACAGGGAAAAGGTTAAGAACCCAAGGTCACTGAAAATCTTCACTTAATGAAAACCTCAGAAATTGTACCTAAGAATGAAACAGATGACAGAAACAGCAACTGAAGTTTGAACGATTTTGGGAAGGAGAGGGCATAATTTAAACTGGAATTCCAAAAAGCCCCTTTTAAGTTTGATGATAGATGCAGCCAGTGGATAAAGCTTTAAAGAGCTTTATATTTGTCTCCTGAAATGTAGAGTTGGTAAGTAATAGATCAATGGCCAGTCTATAAGGGGACTTGTAAAAGTGCACGCTGATATTTGTCAATGGGATAAGAGTCTTGTTCTACCCATGCTTAAGGCATACCTTAAAGCCCCTATTGTACTTGGGGATACCAACTCAGCAAAGTCCCCATATCCAGACAAGACAAATCTTCCTAGGCTGATGACCAAGTCTAGGGCTAAGGGGTGGGCAGTTAGGTGGTGCAGTGGATGGAGCACCAGTGCAGGAATCAGGAGGACCTGAATTGTCTCACCTCAGACACTTGACACTCACTAGCTGTGTGACCTTGGGCAAGTCACTTAACTCCAATTGCCTTATCCTGTGTCATCTCCAGTCATCCTGATGAATATCTGGTCCCTGGATTCAGATGGCTCTGGAGGAAAAGTGAGGCTGGTGACCTGCACAGCCCTCCCTCATTCAAAACAAAGTCAGGTGCATGTCATGTCATCATTTCTCTGATGGCATGGTCTTCTTCAGCAACGAAGGACGAATACACAAGGCTAAAGGTTATATGACTGAGTCACGGTGGGCTAGAAAGGGGACAGTGGTCCCCAAATATATATGGTGTGCCCAAAGTCTGAATTTGAGCTTTAATGGCATATGACTTCACTAAGACTTTTGAGATACCTTGTATAAGGTATTGCTGGACAATTGCCAGCTGTGGTTGGGTTTGAATTGATGATTAGCTCCAGAAAGATGACTTTGTTTCAACCTATCCTCTTCTGACCTTCTAGACATACTAGGATCACAAATTTGTAGCTGGAACAGACATTAAAGATAACTAGAGGTCACCACTTTAATTTTAGAGAGAAAATCAGAGAAGTTAAGTGACATTCAAGTACTAAGGAGAAGAGACAAATTGTGAACCTAGGTTCTCTAATTCCTATTCCAGTATTCTTTGTACTGCACGATACTAAGAGTGCTAACCTTTCCCCACCCAACAGTTGACAGCTAATCTTCCTATAGAATTCTATGGTCAATGGCGAGTCTGGTTCAGTATGTTTTACTCTGATTTCCCAGAGACTATTTGCCCTGAAAAGGACATATGTCTTCTTCCTGTTCAGAGCATTGAGAATTGTAGTTATTGGAACATCCTGTGGGGCTGGAACAATTTGGGTAGATGAGATAACTTAAAATAAAACAAAACTCACATTGGTATGCCAGAAGCAGGCTGCTTCCTGATTCACTTCCAGCCAAAGGATTTTGAATTCTCAATTTGCATATATTTATCTATATGGATGTTATCTGGATATTATCTGGCCTTCGGGAGTTATCTAGTTATCAAATGCTGGATCAGACTGGGTATGGTGGCTTATGACTGAATTTCATGTTGTTGAGTAGGCTGTGGCTGGTGGATTGCTTGAGCTTAGGAGTTCTGGCTTTAAAGTCAACCAGGAGGCTGGGTGAAGTCCAACACCAATGTGGTAAGCCTTGCTTGGAGTAAAGGGCTACCAGACTTTGTTGGGAGGACTAAATCAGCCCAGGTCGTACACAGAGCAAATTAAAGTTTCCTTGTTGTTTAGGAGTGGGATTGGTCTGGAAGTGGTCACTACACTTCCAGTGTAGGTGAGATAAGCAAACAGTCTCAAAATACTAGTCGTAATAGTAATGCTACCGATGATAATGATTGATAGTCAATCAGCATTGTTTTCCTAATTTTACAGACAGAGACAGTGAATAATAAAGTCTTTCTCATAGTTGCGGGGTCAAATGATGTCAGTGCCAAAGTTTGAACCTAGAACCCGTTTTTAAACTTCTACAGACTATTCAGTTCTAAGAACACCACTTTATTTAGCAAAGTCCTTTCAGCAGGAAAGACTAGATGAATTTTTAGAGGAAAGTGAAACCTTACTGCCTTTAGAGAAGGAATTCACTGAACTGAGCCCTTTATCAGCAGGGATATCTCAGGAGGCAGCCCATCCATGTTAATAAATGTCTCACCTCCCAGACAGCTTCAATAAGTTGAACCCACGCTTGTCAGTTTTGTTTTAGCAGGACATGGAGAGCTAGTCTTTACAAGGCTCTGAAATTCGGTTCTTGTCTTAAAAGAAAAATAGGCTAACAGTTTCTCCGCAATGCGTCTGGCCCCTCATTTTGCCAGCCCTGTGACATTTGGTCCTTGAATTAAACAATTCCTTAAATATAGTGCATTGAATAAAAAAGATATTCCAAATTGCTATTATGGAAAATTAACTTACTTTGCTTCACAGTATCCCTTTGAGGAAGGGAAAATGAAAAAGGATTTTTTTCTCTCTCTTTACAAATAGAGAAATTGAGGCTGACAGAGATGGAGTGTCTCCTTTGAGTATACATAGCAGTAGATCCAGGATAAGACTTCAAATCTCCTCAGTCCTAATTCTATGCTCTTTTCACCTATGGAAAACTTCCTTCATATGAACACTCCTCCTCACTTTTCATCCTTTTAAAATTTTTTATTTTCTTTCATTTTTTTAATTATATTTGATTTCTAAGTAGTTTTCCTCCCTTCCTCCTAACCCTGTGTTAGAAAGGGTCAATATTTAACACAGAAGTATATGTGTAACTATACAAAACATAGTTCCACATATCAGTTTTTCTCTGGAGGTGGATTGCATCGTCCTTCATAGGTCTTTGTAGTTAACCTGAATATTCATGTAACTCAGAATAGATCAGTCATTCACATTTACTCTTTAAGCAATACTGTTACTCTACTCAATGCTCTCTTGGTTCCGCTTATTTCATTCTTCGTGCAAGTCTTTGTATGTTTTCCTAAAACCAACACGCTCATCATTTCTTGCAGGGTAGCAGTATTCTATCACAACCAGATCCCGCAATTAGTTTAGCTATTTCCAAGTTGAGGGACATACCTCAGTTTTCAGCTTTTTGCCCCCACAAAGAGAGCTGCTATAAATATTTTAGTATATATGGGAAATAGACCTAATAGTGGTATTGCTGATTCAAAGGATATACCAGTCTATCTTTATCTCTTTGGGCATAATTCCAGATTGCTCTCCAAAATGGCTGAATCAGTTCACAGTTCCTCCAACAATGTATTAGTGTCCCATTTTTTCTGTATCTCCTCTAGTAGTTGTCATTTTCCCTGTCTGTCACGTAAGCCAATCTGATAGGATGAGTTGATATCTCAAAGTTATTTGAATTTGCGTTGCTCTAATCAATAATGTTTTAGAGCATTTTTTCATGAGATTATATATATCTTTGATTTCTTCCTCCAAAAACTGCCTGTTCTTATCCATTGACTAATTATCACTTGGAGAATGACTAATATTATTATAAATTTGACAAGGTTCTCCATGTATTTGAAATATGAGGCCTTTATCCAAGAAACGTTTACACAACATTTCCAGTTTTCTACTTTCCTTCTTATCTTGATTACATTGGCTTTATTTGTACAAAAACTTTTAAAATTTAACGGAATCAAAACCATCAGTTTTACATCTCACAATACTCTCTATCACTTGCTTATTTATAAATTATTCTCCTAAAATCTGATAGGTAACATGTTCCATGTTCTTCTAGTTTGCTTATGATATCTCTATGTCTGGGACATGTATCCATTTTGACCTTATTTTGGTAAATGGTGTAAGATATTAGTCTGTACCTAGTTTCTGTCAGGCTGCTTCCCAGTTTTCATAACCATTTTTTAAAGCCAAACAGTAAATTCTTATCCCGAAAGCTTAAATCTTTACATTTACCAAACACAAGGTTACTATAATAATTTACCACTACATACTGTGTATCTATTCTTTTTCATTTATTCGCTATTCTATTTGTTAGCCAATACCAGGGAGTTTTGATAACTATTGCCTTATAATACAACTAAGATATAATAAGATCTGGTACTTCTTGACCTCCTTCCTTTACGTTTTTTCATCAATTCCTTCAATATTATTGACCTTTTGGTCTTCCAAATGAATTGTTATTATTTTTTCTATCTGAATAAAATATTTTTTAATAATTTAATTGGGATGGCACTGGATAAGTAGATTAATTTAGGTAGATTTGCCATTTTTCCATCATGTCGGCTAAGTCCACCCATAAACAGTTAATATTTCTCCAATTATTTAAATCTGACCTTATTTGTATAAAAATCTTTTATAATTACGTTCATATGGTTCCTGGGTTTGTCTTGGCAGGTATATTTCCAGGTATTTTATATTGTCTATAGTTATTTTCCCCTTTTCATTCTTAAAACAAAATGTTTCAAAAGCATTTTCTATAGGGGCCTTATTGACTGTTACCGAAGCTTTAAGGTTAATGGAATGTTTTAGAAATGGCAACTTTAACTCTTTTTGGAGAGACAATTCTGAAAAAAAAAAAACCTTGAGATAAGCTGAAGGGACTGTTTTCTTGTCATATTTGAGAAGAAGCTAAATAATAGAGAGAAAGAGGACAAGGGTGATGTTTTTCTTTATGAAACTACTATAACCTCTATCTTCTATGGAATGAAGAGCTTTTGTTTGTCATTTTGAATGAAACAGATAATGTAGGATGATGTTCTCAGAAGTGAGGAAGAGTCACAGTTATATTCAGGGGTTGAAGTGACTCTGTCATAACTGTTTTAACAGCTAAAATACTATAATTATCTATTTTATTATTGGTTTCTCTGGAGGAGGATAGCATTTTCCATCATAGATCCTTTGGAATTGTCTTGGATCATCGTTTTGATCAGAGTAGCTAGGTCTTTCACAGTTGATCTTCCTTACAATGTCGCTATTACTGTGTACAATGTTCTCCTGGTTCTGCTTACTTCACTTTGAATTAGTTAATATAAGTCTTTCCAGGTTTTTCTGAAATTATTCCCCTTATTATTTCTTATAGTAAGATAGTGTTGATTAGTCATTTTCAACTCTTTTTTTTTTTTTTTTACCTCATTTGGGGTTTTCTTGGCAAAGATACTGGAGTGATTTGCCATTTCTTTTTCTAGCTATTTTACAGATGAACTGATGAACTCTGAATATGGATTAAAGCATACTGTTTTTTAAACTTTGTTTTTCTTGCTGGGTGTGTGTGTGTTTTCTTTTGCAATGTGACTAATATGGAAATATATTTTACAAAACTTCACATGTATAATCAATGTGATATTGCTTGGTTTCTCAAGGGGTGAGGGAGAGCCACGAGAGAGAGAGAGAATTTTGAACTCAAAATATATATATAAAAGATGTTAAATTTTTTTTTACACATAGAACTATTTAATGAAATATATATGTGTATATATATTATATGTATAACACACACACATATATATATACATACATATATATATATATATATATAATAATTCAATCCCTATATGTGGCTGTAAAAGTTACCCAGCCTCATTTTGTTCTAATTTTTTTTAATGGAGTGAATTTTAATATTCAGGTCATGTTTTTGTTTATATTACTTCTGTTGTTTGAAGTTTTGGTGTAAACCCAATTTTTGCAAAACTAATAACCAATTTTCCCAGTAATTTTTATCTAATTGGAAACTTTTCTAGTTTGAGGTATAGAAGTGCTATTCCTCCTTCATTCTGACTTTTTTCTAATTATTTCAGAACATTCCCCCCAAGCACGTTTTCACTATCAGTTTGTTTAGTTCTCTAAAATGCTTCCCTTGGTTATTTAATTGATGGTGTCAAATCCTTATTTAGTGGGCATAATTTTTATAAGATTAGCACTGCCCATTCATGAATACTGCAACAATTAAGACATTTTTTATTTGATGTGTTTTGAAATTATCTACATATATCTTGAATATACCTCATTAGATAGACTCTTGAATATTTTATCCATTTTGTAATTATTTTGAATGGGATTTCCTTTTCCATTATTTCCTCATGAATTTTGTTATTGCTAAATTGGAATGTTGATTTCTGTAGGTTTATTTTTTAATCCTACTACTTTACTAAAGCTATTAGTTGTCTCAATTAGTTTCTTTGTTGATTCTCTCTAATTCATGTCATAAGCAAATGAAATATTTTTATTTCCCCTTTGCCTGTGTTTGTGCCTCTAATTTCTTTTAATTTTTATTTAGAATCATGTCAACTAATATCTGAAAAAGGAATAACTGTGATCTAACTGCATATTTCTTTGGAAAACATCTAAGTTTACCCATTGAATAAAATGTTAACTTTTGGCTTTATATGTATCTTTTTATCATTTAGAAAGTCTCATAGTCTGTAATCATTTTAATGCAAAAATGAGCATTGTACTTTGTTAAAGTCTTTTGGGGGGACATTTATATTCCTAATAGTATTGTTTGTGAGGTTTTGGATTTTAATATAGTTATTTGTTTTCTTGATGTTGAACTAGTTTTACTATAAATCCAATTTGATCATAATGGATAATTTTTGGATATGTAACTAATATTATTTTGTTTTTTCCAGAATTGTATTTAAAAATTTTGAATTAATGATCTTGGTCTATGGTTTTCTTTCTTTATTTTATTTTGTATCTTTATGTTCCCCCCCCCCCCCACCATCCTACTTTGGATATTAAGACAATATTTGTCTCATAAAGAGAATTTTGTAGACTATTTTTTTTTTATCAATTTGCCAATATTAATTGTTCTTGAAAAGCATGGTTTAAAAAAGTATCACATGCTTATTTTGCATCTTTTGGTTTGTTGATTTTTTTAGGTTTGCAAAACTTGCATTTTCAGTTCATTAATCATTTCTATGTATATTCTGTATATGTTCTCCTACGAGATACTTTACATTTTCTTCTATTCTTGCAGTCTTTTGGATTTGTTTTGTTATTTCTTGATTTCTCATGGAGTCATTAATTTCCATATGGCCAATTCTAATTTTCAAACAATTATTTCCATTGGTAAAGATTTATACCTCTCTTACAATCTTCCCATCACTCTTTTTCATTTAACTAGATTGTTTAATCCATTTACATTTAAAGTTACAATGCCAATCTTGGATTTTCTTCCATTTATTTCTTTAGCATTGTTTTTTAAAACCCTTTTCTTTTTTTCAAGACAGTATCCTTTTCTCCTTTAACCTAGTTGAAAAAGCTGTCTATGCTCATTTCCATCTCCTCTATTTTTGCTCACTTCTCAAGCCTTTGAAATCTGGATTCCAATATCATGAGTCAATTGAAATTACTCTCTCTAAAGTTATGAAAGATCTCTTAATTGACAAATCTCATTTTCTATTTTCATTTCTAATCCTTCTCAGTCTAAAAGATACATTTGATCCTGTTGCCTATTCTTGCCTCTTGGATATTTTCTCCTAGATGGATTTTTGTGATACTTCTTTCTCCTGATTCTCCTCTTACCCATCTAGCTGTTCTTTCCCAGTATTCCTGACTGTTTAATCATTCTTATTACCTCTTAACTATGGGAATTCCCCAAGGTTCTGTCCTTGGCCCCTTACTCTTCTCTTTCCATTCTCTAGATGACTTCATCAGCTCACATGACATTAATCATCAGCTCTGTTAATGACTCATCTCACCAATCGCCAGTTGGACACTTCAAACTGGATGCGAGTTTTCACTATCAGTTTGGTTAGTTCTCTAAAATGCTTCCCTTGGTTATTTAATTGACATGGAATCAAACTCAATATGTGTCCTCTGTTTATGTGTCTCCCCATTCCACTCCATTCTATATACTCCTGACAAAGTGATTTTCATTTAGCTCAGGTCTAACCATGCCACTCTTCCACTCAATAAATCCCAGTGGCTCTCTATTGCTTCTAGGTTAAAATTAAAATTCCTCTGCTTAGGATTTAAAGCCTTTCAAAATCTCACTCTAATCTGTATTTTCAGTCTCTGTGGCCCTTGCTCAACCTTTTGCACTAATGTTGTCTGTGTTCTTGATACACAACACCCTCATCTTCAAGGCCTCTGTCTCACATGTCTTAAATGTACTCCTCTCACTTTCATTCACAAAATCCTTTTTTCTTCCTTCAAGAAGCAGGTCAAATACTACCTTCCGCATGAAGCACTTCCTGATAGCCCCATCTACTAGCTACCAAACGACTTCATGTTTATTTATGGTCATATGTTGATTGAGTAAATCAATGAAGTCATGCCAGCCCACTTAAAGTAAGTGATAAAAGGCCCTTCAGGTGAAAAGAATCTATTTCAATCATCATGGACTTTAGTTTCAATTAAGAGGTCAATCTTAGGCTTTAGATTAAGTGAGAAAAATCCTTGGAACTGGAATGATGCACAGAAATTGTGTTTGGATTGGAAAGGGAGCTTGGTCACTCCCTAGGACAACCCCGAGGTTATCTATAAATTATCAAGCTAGTTTAGAGTCAGAGCCATTCCTGAGATTAGAGTCAGCATGGTGTTCCAGTAAAACTCCTTGGGAGAAACCACTTGGGGCAGGGAAGTGGGAGGGGAGAATTCAGCTTTGCTCTTAGGCTAGGTTTCTACCCTGTCCCTCCATTATGGTTAGAAGAACTTTGGAACTTCCAATAGTCTGGAGGATTTTGGACTTTTCATTTTCCTTTCAGCACACTGACATCCCTAGATCATCTGACAGCAGGGTCTTCTTTGGGAGCTCAAGAAAGATTGGGCTGAAATTCCTAATTTCACAAGGCGTTCAGCATAAAAATTATGCAATGACTAAAGAGAAGTTCTTGAGTCCATCTCATAAAAAGGAGGAAAGGATTTCCAGTAGCCAGGAGATTTGTTACCCCCTTGCCCATGTTCTTTGTAAACTTCAAGTATATTTTCTCCTGAATTCTGTGTTTACATATGGAAGAATGTGTCATAGACTTTTTTTTCTAGGGTGGTGTTTTGTAATAACTTTTCATACTATATCACTTGATTACTGTACCAGTAACTAAAAAGTTCAAGAATGGCTGACTAAAGGATTCCCAGATGGTAATATTGGAGAGAGCATTTCTTCTAGTCTGTTTCTTGATTTTGAACTTTATGTTAGTGCTGGGTTCTACATATATCTTGGGGTGTGTGTGTGTGGGGGGCATCTGGTCTGATCTTCCATTCTCTTATGTCCTTATGCGCGTTCACAGCTTAGGTTAGGGACCTGTAAGCTTTTGGTGCTTCCAGAGTATTGTGGGTTTTTTTTTTCAAGAAAGACAATACTCAACCCTTTAATGGATACCCCAGACCTCTGAGGGGAAAAATCAGTAAGTCTTTTTCCAGGGAACTTGGTTCATCTCTGTGAGTGGGAATTGGGATGTGTCTTTCCAGAGTTTTATTGTGTGTGGCAAAAGAAGGAGTGAAAGATTTGGCCTTGTATGTATGGGGAGGCTCTACTTGTGTCAGGGAGGATGCTGACCTGGTGTAGCTAGAAGGGAGGCAGAATAGACATCTCTAGTCTCTTCTCTCCACACCCAGTAGAAACTTTCATTCTTGATAGGAGGGGAAGCAAAAGTTGGGGCTGGAGGGTACCACTTTTCTGTCCTCAGAGTGATGGGGTACTTGGCTAGAAATATATTTATCTGATCCTTTAAGTATTGTTTGTCTAGAAATGATGATCAAGTTAGAGCCAACCTTTGATTGCTTTATCATTTTGGGGGTCAGGAGGCCCCAACTTTTATATTTTGACCTCTTACCCATTTAATACCAGTTCTACAATGAAAATGCATAGAGAATAGCAAAGAAACCCATTTCTCCAAGTCATGACAAAAAAGAAATCAGAGGTCTACACAGGAGAATATCTACCAGACAATACAGAGTGAAGGAAGTCTCCCACTGGGAGGAAGGCAACTGAGTTCAATCAAGAGAAAGGGTCCTGGATATCATCCAAGGGGAAACTCCCTGAAGTTTCTAGGACAGCAAGCTGGCATCATGGACATGATGAGAACTACTCTTTCTTCTCATGTCTTCCTAGTCTTTTCCTTCAGCAACCAAAAGTGGCAATGGTCTTTCATCATTGCTCTCAAAGCTAGAAGCTTATGCTTCTAGGTTGTAAACCTGAGTGACTGGGAGGATGCTGTTGTCTTTTGTAGGGAAGGGGTGGGAGGTAGGGACAAGGTTTAGGGGAAAATATAACTAGTGCTATTTTGGACATACAGAGTTTAAGATGTCTACTGGACATTCAGTTTCAGTTGTCTAAAAGGTAGTTGGAGATGAGATATTGGAGGTCAGCAGAGAGATTGGGGCACGATAGGTAGATTTGAGAATCATCAAAGAAAACTTCCTTGGGGAGATCCAAAGGGGAACTCCCACAGGTACACATCCACAATACATGCATGCATACATACATACATATATACATACATATATATATATACATATACATACATACATACATATCTCCATTCCATGTGGAATGGAATTCATGTATTTGATCTCTCAAAGTAAAAATCTTTCTGGTCCAGACTAAACCTACCACAACCATCTCCCACCAAGGGTGCATACTTTTTCTCTGTGAAAATGATCTTCAGTAGAACTCCCTTCCCCTACTGGGTGAAGATTCTCTTCTCCTCCTATAATTCTCCCTAGTAAGTACCTCCTCTTTGCCACCTCTCTCATTCTTCCATATTCCTTGTCCTTTCTGAGAGAACTTAGAAAGCATCATTCCTTTATTATTCAGCCATTGACTCGATAGGGAGTGGATCACTCATTTTCTTGTCCCTCATTTTCTATATCAACATTCATGTAACCTCCCACTCTGTCACTCCTTCTGTTAAAAGACTTTGATTCACCTCTAAGGGGTCAGGGAATTTAGTTCATGTTCAGCTCTTCCACCTTCTTTTCTGATTGTTTAAGCTCCACTTAAATCTTTATCCCTTTTTGTCCTTAAAATAAAAATCCCTTGATGGTCCCTATCTAACTACTCCTTTTATTCATTTTCATTTTGGAAGCATTCAAAAGTTTCTTACTTTTTTCCATGCTCTTTAGGGAATCCACAGGATTCTCCCTTTCATTGGACACTATTCATTCATTTTCCCTCATATAATATTTCCTAAGAGAGTTGTGAGGAATTTTGCTTATTCTTCTTGCTGTCTTTTGTATCTTCCTTGTCAATTTATCTGTTTACATATTGCAGTGTTGAGTGTTTTTCTCTCAATATCTTTCTGGTTTAGTTTTTTTTTTTTCTTGCATTTCCAGTCACTCATTGTAAGGGGGCCTCCCCCCCCCCATTTTGCTGATGATTGTACCCTCAAGGCTGACTGTATCAATGTGTTTTTATTAATAGTTAAATCTTGTGATGATAAAAATCTCTGTTTGGGATGCAACCATCTGTCCCCTAATTTCAGTCAGTACTTACTTGACTAGAATTCCAACATAAATTACATTTTAAAATAGTTTCTCAGTAGCATGGCATTTTCTTAAGCCTCATTCTTCTTGATCTCTGTAACCTTTGACACGGCTGATCACTCTCCTCTCCAGGTTTTTGGAATATGACTCTTTCCTATTTGACTGTTCCTTCTCTGTCTCCTTTGCTGATTCCTCCTCCAGATCAGGTCCTCTGACCATAAGTGTCCCTTAGGGTTCTGTCCTGAGTCCTCCTCTCTTCTCCCTCTATACAGCTTCACTTAGTGATCTCATCTGCTCTCACGGATTTAATGACCATTTCTATGCTGATGATTCTCAAGTCTACCTATCTTGCCAAAATCTCTCTGTTGACCTCCTATCTCTCATCTCCAACTATCTTTTAGGAATCTCAAACTGGATGTTCAGTAGACATATTAAACTCTGTATGTCCAAAACAGAACTCATCATATATTGCCCTAAACCTTCCCCCTATTACCATAGAGGGCAACAGCATCCTTCCAGTCCCTCCGGTTCATAACCTAGATGTCGTCCTGGATTCCTTACCATCTCATTCCCTACATCCAAGCTGTTGCCAAGTCCTGTCAATTTCACCTTTACAACATCTCTCCAATATGCCCCCTTTTCTCTTCTGACACTACCATCATTTTGGTATAAGCCCTCATCACCTCATGCCTTCATTACTATAATAACCTGCTGGTGACTTTGCCTGCCTCAAGTCTCTCCCCACTCTAATTCATTCTCTATTCATTCTCTAAAGTGATTTCCCTAAAGTACAGATCTCATCTCCTTACTCAAGACACCCCAGTGGCTCCCTATAGCCTCTAGGAACAGATAAATACAAAACATTCTATTTGGCATTCATAGCCCAGGCCCCTCCTGTCTTTACAGTTTCACCTTATTTTCTGACACATACTCTAAAAATCCAGTGACACTGGCCTCCTGTTCCATGAACAAGAAACTCCATATCATGGCCCCAGGCATTTTCTTTGATTCTCCTTCCTTCATGCCTGAAATGCTCTCCTTCCTACACTTCAACTCCTGACCTCCGTGATTTACTTTCCATCCATCTAAAATCCCATCTTCTTCCCAAAGCCTTTCCCAATGCCTTTTAATTCTAGTACCTTCCCTCCATTAATTATTTCTTATATATCCTATATGTAGCTTGCTTTTAAAAAATATTTTTTTACTTGCTGTTTCCCTCTTTAGATTGTTTCCTCCTTTGGGGCAGGGATTGTCCTTTGTCTCTTTTTGTATACCCAGTGCTTAGTACAGTGTGTGGCACAGAATAGGTGATTAATAAATGTTTATTATTGATTGATATAGATGTAGATTTGCTATCAAACAACCTGGAATCAAATCTTGGCTTTGGCCCTTTCCTTCCTGTGAGATCTTGGGTGAGTGAATTTCCTTGCTCTCTGCTCTCTCATATGAAAAAGGATATAGTTGAACTAGAAAAGCCTCTAAGGTTCCTTCTATCTTTAAATTTATGATCTTTTGACCTCCATTAATGTTACAAGCTTAAGAGTTACTAAGCTTATGCCATATTTGGTCCATATTCCTATATATATTTTAGTAGCATTCTTAAAGTGTGAACACTTGGACAAGAAATGTCTCATCCAGCTTTTATATCCTCTCATAGCCTGTATGTTTCATCCCTTTGTGACCTGGGAATTGAGAGGAAAGATACTACTCTCAATGCAGTGCAGTACTGATTAATTCCAGGTTAAGATAAGCTATAGCTGAGCAACCTCCTTAAAGAGGTCAGGAATTATTGCCTTTATCAGGCAGGGAACTATTGCACAAAAAAAGGCTTTGCATTTGGCTTAATAAGGATGCTAATTCTCAGGATAAGCAAGAGTCAAAGCCTTTCCTTACACCTTAGCACCCTCACCTTTTTTTGGCATTTAAAACCCCTAACCATCTGGACCCTTCCAATCTTTCCAGGTTTCTTATACTTTACTCCCTTTCCTACAATTTACAATTCAACTACTTGCTTGGTTCACTCCCTCATGTTCTTTCTCACACTTGGCACTGCATTTTCTGACTATGTCTTTGCACTGACTGACAGGCAGCATTTCCCATCAGCCTATTCTTTGGATTGCATTCCATCTTGATCCCGCTGCCGTTCTCTCAAATTCTACCCCCTCCACCCCTACATCTCCCTGTCCTCAAAAAAGCTCATCATAAGGAAATATCATCACGCCGATTGCCTCCACTTTGATACTCACATCTTACAGAATCCTTAGTAGCCTTTGATTGGAGGGCTAGGGGATAGAGCAAAAAAGTCCTCCCAAAGCCTCTATACAGAGAAGACCTGGCTGTTGTATTTTTTGGATTGCACTCCACTTCCATCATAGTCCCAGCCAAGCACAGTCTTCCCTCCTTGCCTCCCCTTTTTAGTTTCCTGTTTAGTGTAAACTCCTTGAAGACAAAGGCTGTCTTTCTATTTCTTGTTTGTATCCTCAATGCTTAACATGGTGCCTGGCACATAGTAGGTGCTTGATAAATATTTATTTTATTATGTTGTACTATCCTCCATTCTTAGAATGCCCTTTCTCCTCACCACTACATTTTCACTTCCCTGGATTCCTTTAAGACTAAGCTCAAGTCCCACCTTCAGAGGAGCTCTTTGCAGTTGCAGCCCCTAGACCAATTCCTTTCTTCGTCCCTCTGCTTGGTATAATATCTTGTATGTACGCACCAGGTTAAATGTCATCTCTCTCATTAGAACTTGAGCTCTTTGAAGACAGGGATAGTATTCTTTGCCTTTCTTTGTGTCTTCAGTAATTGACACAGTGCCTAATACATAATACGTTGCTTAATAAATATTTGTTGATGGATTTATGGGAGGGAGAAAGGAATAAGCATTTATTTAGTGCCTGCTGTGTACCAGAAACTGTACTAAATGCTTTACAAATATTGTCATTTTCTCCTTACAACAATCCTGCCAGAAAAGTGCTGTAGTCATCCCCTATAACAGTGGAGGAAACTGAGGCAAACAGATTAAGAGTTTTGCTAAGGGTCATACAATCTGAGACCTAACTGGAACTCGTCTTCCTAACTCCAGTGCCAGCACTCTACGCACTATGCCACCTGTCTCAGAGTCTTCAACTAGGAATTCTCTGTTGTGGGGCCAAAAATTTGAAGTGGTTATGGCACAGAACACAGTTTGAACAGAGTGAGGATAGTTGTGTTGTCACACAGGGAGAGGGGGCAGCCCCCAGAGTTCCTTCAAGGATGATGAAGGAAAAAAGTCCTCAGGAAAGAAATGTGATGGTGATAGGATCCTGTAGGTAAAATGTTGGGGCTGGTAAAATTATAAGATACAGTCTGGTAGAGGACTATGAGGCATGATGGGTAGGGCAATCAATAGGAGAGACATCCACATCTTGGTGAGAGAGACAGCTATACAAGGAGTGTAATTTATGTATAATCAGCTTGGCAGCAGGTAACGCTGGGTGTGACAAACAACCTTGGTCTCAGTTCTCCCATCACTGGAGTTAAAAACCCTGGCTTTAGAGATTAGATTGAGTTTCTCCACTACCCCTGAACCCTCACCCCATTTCTAGAGTAGCTAAATAGTTCCTCTTAAGTGATTTACACCTTCTCCCCCTCCCTTCCCCTCCTTTCCCTCCACTAAGTAACGCAGACTAATGGGGAGGCAGTCAGTTTGCTCAATTTCAGTAGTGAAACTCCCAGGGAAGCCTCTCTCTTTGGTATCCCTTCCCCTCCTTCTCCTGACCCTCTTTCTGTCTCCCCTGGGCTTCATGCTTCGCCCTCCCTTGCCCTTCTGCAGAGATTTATAGAGGCAAGTGGTTTGAGAACAAATGAGCAGACATCAGGCTGATGTGTTCTGCATACTAATGACAAGATACTGCTTCTGTACCTAAGGGCAAAGCCGGGTCAGGCCAGTTTAACCATAAACTTTATTTATGGGTGCATTGTAGTGCAGCTGCAGTAGACCAGTCCTAGCTGTGAATTTAGAAATCTGTGCCTGTGCCTGCAGATATACATGTACACATGGACATATGCGTACACGGATACGTTGGCATGTTTGTGGGTGCACGTACACAAATTAGAGGGAGGGGAGGACAGCAGCTGGAGTCCTTTATTTGCAGTCTTGTAAATATACAGTGGGAGGAAAAGATGAAGGTGACAGTGGGTAGGGGGTGTAGTGGGTGGGATCGAGGGCAAGACCTAGAGCAGGAGAGCATTCCTCGTGGGCTGAGCTGGTATAGGATTTCATCCTCTTCCTCTCACTTCTGGCAGCATTGTCAGAAGTGATGGTGGAGCTTCAAGGGCAGCTGGAATTAAGGCCCAGAATAATTTTATTATTTACTTCTCCTTGAGTACTTTTGAAATGTTAGAGAGTTCTTGTCCTTCATTTTAAATGCAATGTGGTATGGTGGACTTAGAGTGGGAAAGGCCTGGATTCAAATGTTTCTTTGGATACAGACTTAACTTCTCTGTGCCTCAGTTTTCTCATCTGTAAAAAGAGGGGATGGAGCTAATGGCTTCTTAGGCCCTGTCCAGCTCTAAATCTGTGACTTTTCTATGTATCTTCTGGTCAGTCTCCTTGCCTCAAGATTCTTCACATTTCAGTCTATCCTTTATTCAGCTGTCAAATAATCTTCTTAAAGCACAGTTTTGGCCATGACACTTTCCGATTCCATAAATTCCAGTAGCTTCCTATTACCTCCAGGATCAAATATTAAAATTTCCTGTTTGGTTTTTAAAACCCTTTGAAACCTGGCAAGTCCCTTTCTAACCTTCTTACACCTGACTTCCCACCAGGTACTTTATGAGCCAGTGACACTTGACTCCTTCCTGTTTCTGGAACAGCCCAATCCATCTCTTGACTTGTTCACTAGCTATCTCCCATATCTGGAATTCTCTCCCTTCTCAACTCTATCTCCTGGCTTCCCTCAAATCTCAGTTCAAATTCTGTCTTCTACAAGATGCCTTTCCTGATAACCCTTAACTTCAGTACCTTCCCTCAGAGGATCTTCATTTTATTCTGAAGATCTCTTGTTTGTACATAATTATTTGTATCCCCCCTTAGACTGTGAGCAAGGACTAGTTTTTGCTAGTCTTATTTCTGTATCTCCAGAGTTAAGCACGATGCCTAGCACATAGTAGGTGCTTAATAAAATGCTTGTTGATGACTTAATAGAGTCTTCCTTTTTTAGACTGGGGAACTTAAAGTAGAGGAGAAATACTGGCTGGGTGATTGAAAAGCTCTGACCTTGGACCCACGCTATCCATCATCCTTCCCTCTATAATCATTGCAGTAAAATTTATTTGGTCTCTGTGTCAAAACTGTTTACTTTAGGTTAGTTAGAACAGGTACCAAGGTCATCACAGGACCTCCAACTGCCGATTGTAGATATTCAGTTAATTCATCTTTGTTTTATAGCCTCAGATTTCATTCCTAACTTTAACCAGCTATGTCCTGGAGATTTTAAAGTGTTTGAGGTGAAGGTTACTTAGACATCTAACTCCTACTGGTTTATAGAGAAAGGCAAGCACTGTCTTTCTCCTTCTCCTGCCCCCCCCCACCCCATCTCTCCTCTCTATCTCTATGGATAAAAATGAATGGATGTATATCTATATGGATGAACATATCTATTTCTAGTTATCCATCCACCCATCTCTATCTCTTATCTATCTATCTATCTATCTATCTATCTATCTATCTATCTATCTATCTATCTATCTATCTATCTATCTGTCCGTCCATCTGCCTGCCTGCCTGTCTGTCTATCATCTGGATAGCTAGATGGATAGAGATAGCTGTATAGATAGAAATAGGTAGACAGGCAGATAAAGCATTTATTAAATACTTAACCTTGTGTCAGACACAGAACACTGGGAATATAAATACAGACAGATAAGACAGTCCTCATCCTTAAAAAGTTTATATTCTAATGGGGAAAAGCAACACATAAAGAGAAGCTGGAAAACTGGAGCAATAGATGGGCATGGGAAGGGACTAGAATATTCATGAGGCATCAGGGTGCGAAGCTGGCTAGCAAGTGGCTTGGGGGCTGGGTTTAGGTTAAGATAAAGTAAAAGCTCACCCATCAGAACTCAGTGGTCCAGGGGCAGAGAAAGTATAGCGGACAGAATGATAGACTGGGAATCAAGAAACCAAGGTTTGAATCCCAAGGCTATTTGGTGAAGGGTAAAACTTATTTTCTTGATAGTCAAAAAAAGATTCCCATCTCCAATTCATATTCTACCTCTGATACTAACCGTGTGACTCTAGGTAAGTCATTTAAGCTCTCTGATCTCAGTTCCTTCATCTGTAAAATGACGATAGTAATTGCACTTATTCCAAGGGCTATGGTGATGGTCAGCATGTGAAATGCTTTGCAAATTCTTATATTCTCCATTGGCATTATTGTTATTATACTAGAGGGTGAAACAGACTCAGAGAAGGAAATGACTTGCCATGGCCACACATAGCCAAGACTCAACCACACATCTTCTGATGTCCAAGTTCAGTGGTCTTTCCATTATTTCCTGCCACTTCCTTGGAAGCTTAGTCACATTATTTAGACTATTGAAGTTTAAAAATGCACTAAGACTTTTGGGATATCCTGTAATGTCTATAAAGACTCTCTCTCTCTCTCTCTCTCTCTCTCTCTCTCTCTCTCTCTCTCTCTCTCTCTCTCTCTCTCTCTCTCTCTCTCTTCATCCACAATCTATCCAGGGAAACTCTCCACCTTTCTCTCTGTTTGTTTATCTATCCTATCCATTTATTTATCTGTCTATCCATCTACCATCATATCTGTCTATCTATCCATTGTTATTGTTGTTTAGTCACTTTTGGTTCTGTCTGACTCATTGTGACCGTATTTGGGGTTTTCTTGGCAAACACACAGGAGTGCTTTGCCAATTTCTTCTCCATTACTATCAGGTAGGTTGCTGGGGCAAGGACCTTCTACTTTGTTGGGAGAACCTTCAGAAATGCGTGCTGTGACCATGTATCAAGAGCATTTATACACAGAAGACCACATCTTGATTTTTTTTAGTGTATCTGTCTGTATATATGTTTCTTGTTCAAAACATCCAGAAGCTAGTGCTTTATTCTTTGAAGATTAAAGGGAACAGTACTTTTATTCCAAGGAGTGGGATTTTGGGGTCAGGAAGGGAGCTGGACTGTAGCCTGGGCATCAGCACAGCAGGCAGCCTGGGGGTCTAAGTCATTCTCTCATCTATGCTCAGTCACTTGACTTTTTGTGCCTATACTACATGCTAGAGAGCGAGGTGGTGGTAAATGTCTACTACCTGCACCAGAAATTCTAGAAACATTTACCAGGTAACTTTCAGCTTTAGATACCTATTTGCTTTAATGTAGTAAATACAGAACAAAACAAAATGACACACATATCAAAAACCAAAAACTTATTGAGTGCTTTTTCAATAATACTCACTATGTGTAGAGCACCAAACTAGATGCTGAGTTGGGAAGAGCGTGGATATACTTTTGAGAAAATAATTGAGCTTCAAGGGGCTCAGAGTTGAGTAGGGTACAACTCAAAGGTAGATAAATTTAATGCATAATAACATGGAAGAAAGATCATTGACTTGTAGTTAGGAGATTTGGATTAATTCCGGGGTCTGGTATCTAAGTATCTGTTACTACAACTTTACTTCTTAGTGTAAACCAGTTGCTGATCTTTGTCCGTGGTGTGAATTATAATGGAATGGTAGAGGGTGCTGGCCTTAGTGTCAGAATGATCTGAGTTCAAATTCCATCTCAGAAATTTATTAGCTGTTTGATCCTAGGTGAGTCACGTAATCTCTCAGTGTCTCAGTTTCCTTATCTGTAAAATGAAGAGAGCTGAACTGGATGACCTACAAGATCCCTTCCATATTTAATATCTAGGATACTCTGGTCCTGTGAAGTCAGAGGTTTGGGCAAACAGAGCCAAACAACTTGTATCACCTGTTTCCCATAGTGCTAGAAAAAATACTTTCTAAAGAGCTATAGAAATGTGAAGAGCTATTCTGACCACTACTACTGCAAACTGACTTCTCTGTCATGTAAGTCCCCCTGAGGTGAGTAAGAAAGTGAGACAGGTTGGCAATAGTTGACATCTAAATGGTTAAAATGTTGACCTTTGACTATCTGATGGGGGAGGCCATTGGCTCCTTTGCTGCTAGGAACCTCATGATTATGGTAGTATTATTTTACTTGCAAAAGGAATTTTATGCAGTATATTACTACTACTACTACTACTACTACTACTATTACTACTACTACTACTACTACTACTACTACTACTACTGCTGCTGCTACTGCTGCTGCTGCTGTTGCTTCTGCTGTTGCTACTACTACTACTACTACTACCACTATAGAAGTTGGTAGTTCAGTGGCTAGAGCACTAAGCTTGAAGACAGGAAAACCTAAGTTCAAATCTGGCCTCATACACTTACTAGTTATATGACTCTGGGCAAGTCACTTAACCTTGTTTACATCAGTTTCCTCATCTGTAAAATGAACTGGAGATAGAAATGGCAAACTATTTCAGTATCTCTGCCAAGAAAAGCTTAAATGGATCACAAGGAATTGGGCACAATGGAAATGACTGAACAACCGCAAATCTATCACTACTATATAGCATTATATAGTATCCATACCATGCTAAATGCTGTACAAATATTATCTTCTTTCATTCTGGATTATAAACCAGGGAGATAGGTGCTACTATTATTCACATTTTATAGTTGAGGAAATTGAGGCAAATAATGGTTAAGTGATTTGCCTTAGGTCACAAGGTAATTAGATTTGAACTCAGGTCTTTCTGACTCCAGGCTTGGTATTCTCTATTCACTGAACCCCCTAACTAGATGTAAGATCCATTGCTAGCTCTCTCAAAATGTACATTTCCTTTTACAAATAGTCTTTTGCAGAAGTGCTGTCTTTGATTTGGAATGGAACTGAGTTCCCAGATTCTTTGATTAGGAGAAAGGGAATGGTTTTATGGTATGGGTTTAGACTGTGGCAGAGTGCTGAGGCATAGACAGCTGGTTGGACTGGGGCAAGATTTGCAAGAGAGGGGCCATGGAGGCTTGCTATACTGATGATTTCACTAACCTCATGCCACAAGATTCAGAGAAGAGGGCCTGGCCAGCGTGACTGGGAGGGCTGAATGTTGGCACCTAGCCTGCTCTCTTAGCCAGAGGAAACAAACCAGCTCCATATACTGAGAAAAGAGATGAGAGAAAGCAAACTGGGAAAGAGCATCTAGTATGTGGGTGGGGGCAGGGCAGGGTGCTAGAGGAAGCTTTACACAAGACTTCCCTTAATGAAAGGGTACAACTAGTTCTCAGGGCCCCCCCGGAAATGAATCTGGAAGAAAGCACCTACTATTGAGTCCCTTCCTGGCTCCTTCTTCATTGTCTAAGATGCAAAATAACCAGTCCAATTAAAAAAACAGCAGCTGAAAATATGCTGGTCACCACACAGCCAAGTGGTATATCTGGTTACGCCTAGTCCTGGGTAGTGGGGCTGCCTCACCTGTAGAGGTTTTCAAATGCTAGGAACAGAATTTTAGAGATAGGGTTCAGCAGAGAGGATGGTCCATATCTGTTAGGAGGGTGAGGAGGAAGTGGTGATGGTGGTGGTGGTGGAAGAGGAAGAGCTTGCTATTAGGAATTCAGGAGCCCTGCAGTAATTAAAGTGAGGCATGAATAAGGAAAAGAGGTTAGGTAATGAGATCAATGGGAAAATCTCCATCTGTCTCCACTACTATAGTAGTGGAGCTGTGAGTGAGAGTGGGGTGAAATCAGTGGGGGAGGGGAGTAGTGCCCATACAAGGACTTCAATGGAAAGCCTACCTGTCTCCAAACTTTCCACCATCAATTCAGAAAACACTTGTGGAGATGTCATTTTGTGTGTTGTGTATATACATGCATGTACATATGTTATATCTATAATGGTAATTTAAATGGGGAGATCTTTCCCATTCATTAATAAACCTATATGACCTACTGGGTTACATGGAAGTCTGCATCACATAGAACCTGTGGTGAGAGGAGTTTGCTGAATGGGTTGTAGCAGAAAGTGAGACTCATCAGGGAGTGCCCCCTGGGTTGTTATTGTGTATAGATTTCTTTGTTGCTATGATGGATTTGGTTTTCTGATGTTGGGATTCAGCTTTCTGGTGTTTGAATAAATGTTTTGGTTCTGTCTTCCATATGGAGAGTCTGCTATATTTTGTAATCCATAACTGTGCTGGCATATTCATAGCCACCATAAATGCTGTGAATACAGCCTTGGTGATACAATATCATACGTAGATGTGTGCATATATAGATGTGTGTTCATATGCAAATGTATACATTTATATGTATATATTTATATATTTAAGCTGTAAAAGTTTTCAACTGCACTAAGACTATTGGGACATCCAGTAATGGACATGAAAATCTATCTATCTGTCTGTCTGCCTGTCAGTCTATCCATCCATCTATCCATCTTTCTATCTATCATCTATCTTCCTTTCTACCTATCTTATCTATTAAAGTTCTAATCTGTGATTTCATTAATATAGAGAACTTTCATTGAAGAAACTCTGTAATGAATTAAAGGGAAGATCAGTACCTTCTTTGCATCTTTTAGTCTTAGAGAGTTGAGTAAGGACACATAGTTGTTGAATGATTTGCTCAGCATCACACAGTCAGTATTTTTAAGAGATAGAAACCCAGGTCTTCCTAATTCAAATCCCAGCTTTCACTTCACTACTCCATGATACTGGGCAACTTGCCTTGCCATGATCTAAGAATACTATTAGAGGCCACCAGCTTCATCTTCTTTAAGGGTTTGCAGAGATTTCTTGAAGTTTATTGGAATCCCAGAACAATTTGCATGGGTAGGAGCTTATTGGGTTAGGGGTAGGGTAGAAAGTATCACAGGAACTGAAAAGATAAAGGGAAGGGGGTGCAAATATTCTCAGCAAGTGTTCAAAGAGATTCAATGAGTGGTGTATGTGTAGGGGAGAGTGTGGAGAAGAAATGCCTTCATTCTGAGTTTGGACTTGGGGCTAAGGTCTTCCCATTGAAAAAGGGGCAAATCAATAGAGTTTCTCAGTTGTCTAAGTGGCCTTTCTGTCTGAAAGCTGGATGGAGACTGTGGTTCTGTTTAAGGATGTAGATGAATACATATTGACTAGTCTAAGGCATGTGGCCCAGGCGGTTTTATGCCAAAAGAGTTATGATGTGGCTCCAAAGTAGTAGCAACAGAAGGAAACAGGAGCAGAATGGAGTCCCTGAAAATGGCAACTAATCAGTCTCAAAAGCTTCACATTCTTATGGGAACAGATAAAAGATGGAAAGGAGATGCAGCAGAGTCTCTAGATCATTCTAGGAACTGCAGTTGTTCTCCTGAGGACTCCAGGAGAAGGGATTTCCTAGTAATGACACAAAACAGACAGCACTGAAGTAAAAAATCAATCCCCACCTCTCCTTGTAAGTTTTCTGGAAGAATTGTACTTTTTCCCACCAAATGACTGAGTCTGTGGGGGAAAGGAAGGGAAAGGTCATTTACTAAGCATCTACTATGTTCTGGGCATTGTGCTAAGAACGATTTTTTTTTTTTTACAAATATTATCTCATTTGATCCTTACAGGTGCTTTTATTATCCCCATTTTACAGCTGAAGAAACTGAGGCAGATGAAGGTTAAGTGACTTGCCCAGGATGACACAACCAGTAAATGTCTGAGTCTGGATTTAAACTCAAGACTTCCTGATTCCAGGCCCTATCTATTACATTCCCTACAGGAAATTATATCAATTTTTGTACGAGAGTGACAGTGTACGAGAATAATTTTATTAGATTTGTTGCTATCAATTTTGCTGTTTTGTTCTAGTTAAATACTTTGCTATTTGATGAAGAGCCTCTGCCTAGTCTGTTGGTAGAGAATACATGGGATGAAGTATGTACTGATAATTAACCCAGTATTATGTGATTCCAGAGTTAAATAGGTTAATTACTACAATTATATTTAATCTCTGTTATAAGGTTTTCATAATATGTAAATGTGTAGTCATATATGTGTGTGTATATATACCTATATGCACAATTTTAATCGTTAAATTAGTTTTCACTTGTCAATGTATTTACTGAATCTTTATTGTGTATAGGACTCAGAGGTCTAAAAGATTTCTCACAAGTGAACTATGTAGTATGATAGAAAGAACCTCGAAGTCTGAAGACCTGGCTTTGAATTATGGATCTGATACTTACTAGTTGCATGACCTTGAGCAGGTCCCTTCTCAACATCTCATAGTACTTCATAAGTGCTTAATAAATGTTTGTTGACTAATTAATAGCCTCAGTTTCCTTACCTCTAAAATGAGGGAACATACTACATACCTCATGTTATGAGGAAAATACTGAATAAATCTTATATGTGAGAAAATTTTGTTCCACATGCTTCTACTTAATAGTTAATGGTCAGTAAGATTTATTGAATGCCTACTATGTTACTTCAGGAATGATGCTAAGTACTTGGGACAAAAAGGAAGGCAAAAGACCATCCTCTTCTCAAGGAGCTCACAGTCTAATGGGGGAAGACATGAATAACTATATAGGAACAGGTTGTAAATAGGATAACTTGGAAATAATATGGAGACAGAAGGCCTTGGAATTTAAATGAATCAGGAAACATTTCTTGTAGAAGGTAAAATTTTAGCTAGAACTTGAAGGAAATCAATACATTATAAAATGGGATAAAAATAGGATATTAAAATAACTAAAATCATGAAGGATAAGAAGATTGGAAGGGTGGCAGAAGGTAGATTATGAAGGTCTTTGAATACCAACCAGAGGGTTTTATATTTGGTTCTGGAGATGATAAAGTCACTGGAATTTATTCAGTAGGGAGACCTACTCTTTGGGAAGACCATTTTGACAACTGAGTGGAGGATAGAATGGAGTGAGGAGAGGTCTGTGGCTGGGAGACCAATCAGCAGAGTAATTCAATGGTCCAGGTGTGAGGTAATGAGGGTCTGCACCACGGTGGTGGTAGTTCTAGAGGAGAGAAGGAGGCATATACATGAGAAGTTATAACTGTAATGTCAATTTGAAGCCTTGACAACAAATTGTAGAGAGTGAGGATGACATCTGGGTTGCTGGCTGGGAGGATGGTGGTACCCTCAACAGGAATAGGGAAGTTAAGAGGACAGGAAGGTTTACGTTTATATGCTTGGGGAAAAAAAGAGCACTAGACTTGAATTCAGAGAATAATTGTTGAAATTCAGGTTAGATCTGAACTTACTGGTTGGACAATCTTGGACAATTTACTTAACCTTTATGGGTCTCAGTTTTCTGATTTGCAGAATGGGGATGCTCCTGCCCTGCCTGTCTCACAGGACTGTTGTGAGTGTTAGATGAACTAAGGTATGGGAACCCCTTTGTAAACCACTATGAATACTATAAGTATATGAGTCGTTGTTGATACAGTCATTAACTCCAGACTTTCTACAGACAACAGTGGTTTCATTCAGTACCTACTATTTGCAAAGTATTATTCTAAGAGAGTGAGAATTACAAAGACAAAATGAAACAGCTCCTAGTTCTCAAGGAATGTGTATATGTATATATACACATATACATGTGCACATATATACACATACATACATACATATGTTCCATTGGCAATATCTAGCTATAAACATTGAATGTTGCTGTCAAATTTTTGTTTTCCCACAATGTGTTATACATTTGGTCAGTGCTTAGTCAACACTGGCCAGATGGATGTATGGCTAAACTGTATACAAAGGGGATATGCACATTTGAAACATGGCCATCTTCAAAAGATCTATGGTATGGATCCTTGACTGGTGCTGGTTGCAACTCTTTCAAGTAGAAGTAGAAGGTTCTGTAGAATCTCCCCTCACCTGGTGGCAGACCCAGTGGTGAAGGGTCTCTCTGAGGTTAGCTATATTGGTTTCTGCAGAAGAGTTTCTCTGACAATCCATCATCTAATCCTTCCTGACTTGATGGGACAAGCAGAGCTTGTGATTAGCTGGTATAATTCGAGAACCCAAAGTCAACTCCAGCTACAATCAATAATGTGGTGGAGAAAGGCATTAGTGGAGGCTATATACATAGTGAGTACATTCTCATTTGAGGATGAAGAAAATGGTGACACTTTCTCTAGATATTTGGAGACCTCTAGGTGGTGCAATGGATAGAGTACTGGGCTTGGAGTCAGGAAGGCCTGAGTTCAAATCTAGTCTCAGATGCTTACTAGCTATGTGGCCTTAGCTTTTATATGCCCCCATTTCCTTAAATGCAAAATGAGGATCACAATAGCATTTACTTCAGAGTTGTTGTGAAGATCAGATGAAATAATATTTGTAAAGCACTTAGCACGATGCCTGACATTTAATAGGTGCTTAGGAAATGCTAAGTTCTTTCCTTTTTTTCTCCTTCCTTCCTTCCTTGCTTCCTTCCTTCCTTTTTTCCTTCCTGTCTTTGTGGGTGTAGATAAAACATCTGATGAAATAGCCAATGTACCTCCTTCATGCTGCATTAGATGGTTTTAACCAGATCTATTAAATTCAATTCTTCCTATTATAATGTAGTCAGAAGTTACTCTTGCCTAGTTTATCAGTTCATCAAAAAGACTGAACAAAACCACTCTAGTCCGGAACTGCCTCTGATCAACCCCTCCTACTACAGTTCGCTCACTTATACAATGAGAGTTTTAGATGAAGTGATCTTTCAGGTCCCATAAGAAATGTACTGTAAAGAACTCTGGAGTAAGAGGACTTGGCTTTAAATCCTGGTTCTGATCTTGGATAAGTTGCTCAAACTTTCTGGGCCTCAGTTTCCTTATTTGTAAAAATAAGGCAGTTTCAGCAGAATACTTTTAAATCTCCTCTAGCTCTAAATCTATGATCCCACATTTGGGAATGAAAGAAAATTCTAAACTCCATATTCACCCTCTTTTTCTTTCCCTAAATGCACTAGAGGCTCTTAATTTGGGGCCCAGGAACTTCTCATTAAAAAATCTGTTATAACTGTTTTTTGACATAAATGACTTCTTTTATAAGCCTATGGATTTTATATTACACATTTATATTCTTCTGATGAGTTCATTGGCTCTACCAAACCGCCAAAGGAGTTGTAAAAACCACAAACAACCAAAAACAAGGAGCTTTGCTCTGGACTCTGCCTTTGAAAGCAAAGATTTATTTGCAAAGTTCAAGGGAGACATTAATGAAGGATCTGGAATATATGGGACTAGGGTGCTGTGGATGGATCAAGTTCTTCTCCAGCCAGATGGCATCTGAGTAGTCCAGTGGATAGTGTTGACACTGAAGTCAGGAAGACTAATCTCAGATGTTTACTGTGTGACTCTGGGCAAGTCACTTAACCACTGTCCACCTCAACTGTAAAATGGGGACCATAATATCATCTGCTGCCCAGGATTGTTGTGGGAATCAAATAAAATAATATACGTAAAGCACAGTGCTTGACACATAGTGGGAACTTAATAAATTCTTATTCTTCTCCCTGCCCCTATCCCCATGTAAATAGATAGGATTTACATGGAAATAATAGTTCCTGGAATAGAGCAATTTGGATCTCTCCAAAGGTGTGCATCACTGGCCATCCATGAACACCTAGATTAATAATGAACTCTGGCTTCCTTTAAGGGATGCCCCCATTCCCATGGTCAGTGAAGAGCAGGAGGTAGATGTATATACAGAAACTTTCTTCTGGGTTTCATCTCAGGTTTTGTGCAAGGCGAATCTCGGTGCATCACTACAAGCCAGTTTGAAACATGACCTGGCTGCAGACATGACTTCCTTCTGCTACCACCTCCTTTTCTTTGAAGAGAAGAAGGAACTGGATTGATTTCCAAAGCAAATATGTCTTCCCTCAAAATGTGGTGCAGTAGGATCTTTCTGCATTTTCCAGTTGTAGCATGTCCAGTGGTGGGTGGTTTGGGGGTGGGGGCCCATCCTTTGGACTTCACGAAATACCCTGGTCTCCAATTTGTGTAAGTGGGAGAGTCATGCCAATATAGTGACTTTTTGTATCCTCCAGTGTTGCACCTTTTTCCAGGAGCACCTTTTCTGAAAGATGGAAAAGTGGTTACCTTTCTCTTCTCCCATGTCTAGATTTCCTCTAGTTTAGGTGCTTAACTAGCAGTAGATAGAAAGTCCCCCATCCCCAAACTTAGGTACCTGTGGTCTTCAGGTAAATTGGTTAACACACTGAGTAAGACATTACGCATTCTCTTAGGAACCTTCTCTTTCATTCACTGGTGTTTCTCTCCCTCCCAACCTTACCCCAAAGGCTTTCAAAACATTAAAACCTTTTTTTCCTCTCTTTTTTTTTCTCCCTACCCAAGCCAGTGAGGGCTATGCTACTGTGGATGGATTAAGAATACAGAATTAACCCATCACTTCTCAGGTTGCTTAAGCACAAATTCATGACGTTAGTATTGGGGGCAAGGAAAAGGGATGAGAATCCAAGGGTTAATACTGTTATAGTGGGAAAGTTATCTGCTTTGTTGTAAAACAGAGCCTCCTAGCACTACAGAAGGGAGCTATTAGCATGTAAATGTACTTTGCCCCCATGCTTTTTAATGTTTTACTTCTCTTAATTGCCAAAACCGGTTGTAATTTTCTGAGCACTGCTGGGCTTCAGAAAAGCAGTTTCCTCCAAAAGAAGCTGTCACAGCACCTGGGCTGTTTTTTGAATTCCAGTTTTATTAACCAGTTGGGTACAGGTTCTCTTCCCACCCTTTTCCTGCCCCTTAGAGAAAAAAGTTGCCAGGGTGAAATTTCTGGTAAAGGAATCCCCTGAACTTTCTCCCAGAATTTAACCAGTTAAATCTAACATCTTTTTTGGTGGGAGGAGGGTGTAGAGGGAGGGAAGAATATCCAATAAGGAACAGCAAATCAGTTGCCTCATTTGGTGCAGAAGAGAGTGTGGGAATGAATCCTGGGTAGATGTCTCTGGTTGAAAGAAAATGCTTCTTAAAGCATTTGTTAACTTCAGTTGGATTGGGCCAGAGCAGAATATCTCAGTTATATGTATGGAGGAATGACAAAAAACTGAGAAATAGAATCCTTCTGAAGACAAGGTTAATGCTCCCTGGAGCACCTATGCAAGCTAGAGCTTTAATATATTTTCAGTCAAAAAACACATACATATGTATGACGTCCATTGACAGCATTTCTATCCCCTAAAAACTTAGTGAAATTCATTTCCCTCTGGGAGATTGTAGGTGAGAATTTAAATACATCTTGGATTTCTTGCAATACTAATGCTTGGGCCTAGAAAAATCAAACCTCTTTTGAGATTAGTATATTAACCAGGAGTTCATGGATAGATTTCAAGCGGTCTGAAAATTTGGATTAATATCTGTCTATCTCTATATATCTTCATTTTCACTAATCTCTAACTGAAATTTTCATTAACTATTTAAAAGCATGTAATGGGTAATAAACATTCTGAGAAAGGGGTCATAGACTTCCTCAGACTGTCAGAAGGGTCCATGACATAGAAAAGTTAATTTGGAGAAGAAAATTCTGGTCAATTTAATTCAATAAACGTTTATTAAACACCCGTTATGGGCTAACACCGTGAATATATTAGGGTTACAGAGATAAAAGTGAAACAAAACCCTATCCACCAGGAATTTAGTCATTTTTTTTTTTTTACAAAATCTTGGAGGTGGGAGGGACATAAACATCTTGGAAGCACCTAATCTATTCTGGCATTTGTTTTGGACTTTAAAAAATATATGAGCTTTGCATATATTTCAGATGTCAGGGATTTTGCTATATAAATGTTTTTTGAACCAATTTGAAGTAAAAAAAAAATCACTTTTTGTAGAAGCATCCAACAATCACCCTGATTGGTACATTTACCATATTCTAACATAGGTATACAGAGTGGGCAAGAAACCTCTAGCATGATGCCTTGATCCTTTAAGAGAGGTTTGTCATTAGACACTGGGCAAAACCCACACAAGATAAGTCATGGAAGGATTACAATCTGTATTGGGAAGGTGTTCCCATCAAGAGCATAACAGATCCATTGAAATAAATAACACAATACTTCCTCCATTAGCACAAATGTGCTAAAAAGGAATCAGAGAATGATTGAGGTGTCTGAAAATGGTTGACTTCACTCTTAGAAGGCTTCCTGGGGGAAACAAGGATCACAAGACATTTTACTGAAACAGGAAAAGATTTTTGGTGGAGAGCTAGAGGATAGTGAGTGGACAGAGAAAAAAAGAAACAAACTCAGAGCTTCACTAGCCTGTTGTCCCAGACCACAACTCTCAAACCAAATAGTCTGATTTTTGAAACCTCAAAACTATTGCTTTTTCACTGCTGAAGGTACTTCTCTGTCAGAGATCACAACTTGTCCTCTAAAGATGTTCTTGAGGAGGTGCTGATGGTCCATCTTGGAACTACGGCTGACTGGCAGAAGTCAGACACAGACTATTGACTGTCTATTCCAGGGAGTGCTGGAGTGAGCAGCTCCTACTGGTTTAGAAGAGCTGATTGTTAAATTTTCTGTATGAACATTTACTTTTCAAAAACAGGCAAATGCTGCAAATCAGGACTTGATTTACTGTTTGATTAATGCTATAGACTTAAGAAATGGATGAAGAAACCATTAATAAGGCAAATTAAACTTAAAAGCATGTCCTGCCTATATACTCCCCACCTTTCTCCCTCTCTACAGAGAGTGGATTGTTAAACTTTTGCCAGCACACAGCTGCATAATGAAAGATAAATGACTTTGCAATCCTTAAATGTACTATATATAGTAAATGTAGCTTTTACTATCATTAGTTGAAGTAGCCTAACTTTCTAGACCAAATTTATATGTATATACATATATGTCTATATCCATCCATCATCTATCAATCGATCTAATCTGTCTTTTTTCTCTTTCTTCCTATTTCTATTCTGTCTCTCTATCTTTCTCTCTCTGTCTCTCTTAGTCTCTCTGTCTCTGTCTCCTATGTACATAGTTGTGTTCCTCATTGTAATATAAACTTTCTGAAGCTAAGGACTGGACTTTTTTTTTTTTCAGGGAAAGTGCTTTCTAAATATCCTGGTGCTTAGCACAGTGCTTTAGTAATTGTTTAATAAATGCTTGTTGATTTGACTTCTACAGACAATGACTTGTCAAACATCCTTTCTTTCAGCTGGTCCAAGACTCAAAGAGGAATTCCTGGAGAGATAGTAAGTTTTAAGGGAAAGAGAAGGGGATTTGAAATAGGTGCATTCTGAATCCCCCTCCAGTTCTGACATTCTCTCCAAGTCTGTGAATTCCTTGTAATTTCTCGGTCCTCCAGTTACCCCACAGAAAAAGCCTAGCTCAGATGGTCTAAGTCTTTCTGCTGTCCCTAGGCCCTTTCCTTGTCCACATCCAAACCATCCAGTCCTTCCCCTCCCTGACAATTTTAACTTGTTTCCTTCAGAGGCAACACGACTTCTCTCATTGATGGAATTCACTGGCCCACAATGCTCTCATGGCAGAGTTTCCCCACATACACCTCTCGCCCCCCTCCCTGCCCTCACCCCCGCCTACTTATACTGTTTGTCCTAGGTCCAGGGGCTGAGCCTGAACCGCCCCCTCTGCTCTCCCCCTTCCCCTCCCCCCCAACTTTGGGGGAAGCATTTTGCATAACAATGTCTGGTCCATGCTGCCTGGAGATGCCCTCTTGCTATTAGGACCTAATGAAAATGTAACCATATTTAACCCCCCACAGTCCTTGATTAGGGAGAAAGAGTCTAAGTCGATTTAATTCCTTTGTATGATAAGCATCATACCCTCCATTTGGATTGCTCCGTCCCCTTTATCTCTTGAGAGAGTCAGCAAAGCTTGCTCGGCTAACTCTAACCTCTCAGCTGTCCAGGGCACAATGGGGAAAGTATCTTTTGTGGCATTAATGGCTTTGGGGGGGTGGGGAAGGGGGGAGTGTATGTGGCGTTTTGTCGGGGGGGCAGTTGAAGAGGAGGAGAACAATGTGTGAGAAGCTGAGGCTGTGGGTTTCCCACACGGACCGATATGTCCCCCCACACCCCCCTCTGGGAGAGACAGCTCTGCAGCAGGCAGCGCACAGCTGATCCTTCCTTGATTGGCTTTTTTTTTTTCATTGTGCTCTCAAGGGATGAAAATCCTTTTGTGGCGTGAAAGGAGAGGCGTTCCTGTCGTCCCCTGCCACGGACTGATTGGCCGTGTCACAAGATGGCCAAATCCACCCGGATTTAATGTGTGGGTCGAGGTGTGTGTGTGTGTGTGTGTGTATGTGTGTGTGTGTGTGTGTACTTCTGCCCCCTCGGTTCATGGGTGTCTGCTTCCCCAATGGGATGGGGAAAGCACAGTGGACAATAAGAATTTTCTTCATATTTATTTTTCAACACCCTCCCCCCGAATCCCCTTCCCTGATACTGATTCCTGTACCCCAGCATCTGCTAACTGGCTACCAGAAGCATCTCTCCTACTAGAAAACGTTTCCCTAGTCTCCAGGTCTATAGGAAAGGGTGATGAGATATACCTCCTCAATCTTCTTGGCTCAGAGAAGCAGAGATCGCTGCAAATGATAGCTGACCCTTGATAGCCCGGTCTAAAGTGAAACAGTCCAGGAAAGCAAAATGAGACTTGGATTCTAATCCCAGCTCAGCCAGCAAGAATGTGATCCTCTCAAATCTAATAAGCGTTCAGTACCTCATTTTCTCCATCTCTAAAGTGGGGATAAGGTCTGCACCTGTCTAATCACCAGCCACTTTTTCATGTTCGAGATTTCTGAAGGGGGGCTTGTTCCAAATTAATTAGCAGGAAGAGGAGAAGAGGAAATCTTAAATAAACCATCAGACCTAGAGCAGTTGCTCCTCCATCAACAATCCGTTCTCTTGCATTCTAAGCAGCCAATCATTTTGAATTCCTTGTGCGATATCAGCAACCCGAGCCAGCAAGCATTTATTATTTCCTATGTTCCTATGCTAAGCGCAGGCGAAAATAGAGAAACGGAAGGCACCAGTGAGCATGCCCACGCTCGGTAGGGGAGGTGCCCCTCGGATGCCTACAAACAAAGACATGTAACACAATGTCATACGATGTCAGACAAGTTCCAAGGGGAACAGGAGAGTTCACGGAATTATTCAAAGGGGGGTTGTCAGGATTAGATGTCATGGGTGACGTTCATCTACATGTAGATAATATGGTAGGAATGCTAGTTATTAATTTATCTAGGATGGTACCTGGGGAACAGTCTTTGTTGTAATGCAAATCCCAGGAAGAAGACAATTTGTCATCCGTTTTAGAAATAGAACCATATATGTTTCTCTGAGGGTATATATGTGAGAGGAGGGGGAGGTATGGTGGTGATCAGAGGAGTCCCTCTTCCATGTAATGTGTTCCTCAATCAACCTTATGAGATTACATATCTAGTTAGTCCTGGTCATAATCTGGACAGTGACTTAGGAAAATTTAGCTCGGACTAGGTGTAAAGCCCTTAGGAAATATTGCTTCTACAACATTCCACCTTCTGGTGGCAAAGTCCTAAAAGTATTCTAGATGACCACTTCAGTGATTTTAGGGCATTCCTGGACAGCCCTGATCTTTGGCATTTGAGAAATATTGGCAGAGAAAGAGAAAAACTAAAATAAGATTTTTAAAAAATGTAATAGCCACCTAAAGGAACGAAGGACTATGGGGGAGAATGAACATAAGAAATCCCAAGCTTTGTCTTCACCCTCCTCCCCCATTCTCCACCTTGAAAGAACTCAGTCCTAAATATTAACAGTTTGGTCCATGTGATGGGATTGGTTAATAGTGGGTTCTCTCCTTCATTCTTCTCCCAGCTGGACTTCTCTTTCTGGACTTCAACACCATGCCTCATCTTCAGCCTCATGGAATTCAATTGCCCTGGAATCTGTCACTCCCTATGACCTCCTCATCTTCGAACATCCCTCTGCTCTGCCAGTCCCTTTCTCTCATTGGCACATTCCTTCAGGGGCTTCCATCTGGTAGAAGAACTCAAGCCCGCCAACCTTCATTTCCCTTCTAGCTACTTTTCTGACTTTCTAGAATTCGAAACCATGAACCCTTCCTTGAGTACTTGGCCATCCCTCCCAACTCTCCAGCATTAAATAAATACTTGTTGCCTTGGCTGCCCTAATGTAAAGCAATGACAATAAGTAGGAGCTATATGGGGTACATCGGTGTTGTAGGTGAGATGACATTTCTGCACCATCATCAGTCTTCATCGTGTCATTTATATTAAGGTAGCTTAGAGGTCATTACTCTTTTGCATGCAACCTCTGTAGGTGCTGGGGTCAACACCAAGAACCTATAGTTTGTAATCATTGTTCCCCCACTTGCCAGCCAGAATCTATCTCTCATTGGAATTCTCATGAGAAATATGCGAGTTCTTTGCCCATTTGGCAACCTTTGCCTCGCTTATCTTTTTCTTTCTTTCTTTCCCTCTCTTCTCCCTAATCCCTAGCACCAGAAAAAAGCAAACTACCCATAACAATTCGCTTTTTGGTCCTCTAAGCATTCCCTGTCTAGAATATTAGGTACTATTCTGTCACAAATGTGGGGGGTCCCCATCATTTTCAGAATATAGTAAACAAAGGACTCTGCTGGGCCTTCCATAGCCACCACTCATGACAGTGGGTCATTTTTCTGTGGCTCACAGTGTTACCCACTTTGCTACTGGTTTTACCAGTTAGCTGTCTTTCAATCCAAGATTTTTTTTCATTATGTTTAACATTTTCTATTTACTCATATCTCTAAACTTAGTTTATGGATTGGGTGCTTGTACTTCATATTCTGGATAGGGCTGGCAGGCCCTGATTCTGAGTGTCATACCTAAGACGAGGCCCTATCTTCCACAGGAATTGCTTGTCCTTGTGTCCTGTCATGGAATAGGCCCTGGGGGTTGGGTTAGATCAGGGCAGACTGGATATTTGGTTGGGCATGGGCTAGCTAGATGTTAAGCCCAGCACTCTGGGTCAGTCTCCTTATACTTGGTCATGCTCAGGGCTTGTCTACTGTGAGGGTCTGAGGTTTCCCATGGCTATGAGAATGCGTTGTTTCACCCTATGACTCCTATGCATCTTAGTTTGTCGCCTCTATCCAGGTTTCTGTAATACACTGGATATCTTTTTGTGTCATCCAGGAATTATATTAAGAACTTTACAGATATTACAAATATTATCTCATTTGATACTCACAACCCTTTCCACTGAATCCAGTAAATTCAACAAATATTTATTGAGTACTTACTATATGTTCCTGACACCGTGCTCAAAGCACTGGGAATAAAAAAAGAAAAAAAGAAAGATAGTCTTTGCCCTCAATGAGTTTATGATCTATTCTAATAACACACAAAGGACTGAAAGGAGGTGGGAAGATCTTACTTAGAGACATGGTTGGAGAAGTCAGAGAAATCCTAGAGTAGTGTAGCCAGGTGAGAAATGAAATGTTGGAACTGAGCTCCCACCTTAAATAGAAGTTTGGAGCTCATGGCTCCATCCCCTAGTCAAAGGGACAGAGAGTAGTGATAAAGTGAAGTACTAAGACTGATGGGATATTGCAGGATGACTAGGTTTTCCCTAAATCATCTTTCTGGGGCATTATCCACCTTTATTATCTCCACTTTACAGGTGAGGAAACTGAGGCAGATAGTGGTTAAGTGACTTGCCCAGGGTCATATAGCTAGTAAGTGTCTGAAATTCAAAATTTGAATTCAATATCTTCCTGATTTCATTGTTTAGCTAGGAATTTATAGCTGGTTCTGTTTGGGTTTCTTTATGATTGTTTACTCTGCTATGTTTTTAAGATCTTATTAGGGTATTTTAGGAGAGGAGATCCAGACTCACCTAGATTCTAACAAATCACCACATTCCCACAATATTCTTGTCCACTCCGCAGCTGCCGGGGCTCCTGCCACTGCAGACTATATTTTCTACTGCTACTGGAGTAAACTCCATTAGCCACTCTGCCACCAAAATGACCAGAAACACCGTCCAGAGTTGAGGCCTAAAACTTATCCTGTTCTGGGGCCAAGTATTGACTCCTTATGTCAAATCTTCCTGAATACTGCCGTAGGCATGGTTGTGCCCCTCTTTGTCTGAGCCCTGCCATGTTGGGGCCTGTGGATACTGTTACTACCCTTCTTGTGCCAGTGTATCTCTCTGACTCCACTTGCGTGCTGCTATAGATACTCCCCTCCTTTCCCCACTTACCTGCTATGCTTCTACAGGCACCACCACTGCTGAAACCTTGGTGCTATCCCCTTTATGTGGGGTCATCAAAATACCCTTATTTCCAGGGCTTGTGCACTGCTCCCATATGCTGGGTTTGACTGCTATTGCCCTGACTCTCTCTGCTTTAAGACTTTTTAAACTGATGTAATCTTCTGACCTTCCATAGCAAATCATCTCTCTGCACTTGGTACAATTGTCCATCTCCTTAGATCCAGAAAAGACTCTGGACTACAGGACAGCGTCAAATATTATCCTTTCAAGTTCCAACTCAGTATATAGACAGCTCCCTCCCAATCCACCATTCAGGCAGTTACGGACTGCATCAGAGCAGGAAACAAGGACAGATAATTCTCACAGATGTTGGTGCTTAGTATATTAAGTACCTGGCTCAGGACAGAGAAGTTCCTTCCCACACCATCAAGGAGAATAGGAGTGAAATTTGACCCAAGGACAAGTTCAAGCCTACCCTTTTACCTTGTACTTAAGAGTCCCAAAAAAGTCTTCATGGCACAGTTCCCAATAGCTTCCCAAATGCTATATAAAAAACCCCAAGTAATTCCCCTCCAGCACAGTTCTTAGACTATACTCCAATTCTAGGCCTTAAGGAGGGCTCAGATCCACCACAGTTGGTGGGCTGGGAGATTACTATTATCTACAAAGACAAAAATTATGTAAATTCAACAAACGACAGTTTACAGCATTTATCATCACCAAGGCATGGTTTTTAAAGACACAGAACATGTTCATATCTGTCCCTAGTTGCTAAACACATATAGAGAGCTTATTCTGTAATCTCCTCCAGTCAATGGGGGAATGCCTCGCTGTATGTGGCCAGCACCCCCCAGAAGCACTGCTAGAAGCACAGAGGTCACCTAGAGTTCACCTTACTTGGCATTGCCCTAGCCCCACTTCAACAAGGCCTTTGTGACAAAATCCTACTGATCACTGCCACATGTTGTGGGCTGGGCCTGATCAAACTGGTTTGATGCTTCAGGTCCTGCCTGAACCTTCCTTTTTCGTCTTTTTTGCTGGATCTTCATCCGGGTCATACCCAATTGCCATGATATCGTGCCGGTCTCTGTCCTGGACCCTCTTTTCTTCCTCTTCTATACTATTTCACTTGGTGATCCAATTAGTTTCCTCAGATTCAAATTATCAGCCCTATGCAGATGATTCTCACACATATTTGTGTGTTCCTACCCTCTCTTCTGACCTCCAGTCTCACATCTCCAACTGCCTTTTAGATATCTCCAACTGGATATCTCACAGACATCTCAAACTCAAAATGTCCCAGACTGAGCTCATTACCTTTCCTCCTTTCCTCCTCTTTTTGACTTCCTTCTACTGTCAAGGATACCACCACCATCCTCCTAGTCACCCAGGCTGACAACCTGGGCATCATTATTAACTCCTTATTCTCTTTCACCTTTTACTCCTCTACCCAATCTGTTACTAAGACCTGTTGGATTTGCCTTTACAACTCTTGTGTATATCTCTGTTCTCCTTTGACACCATCACCACCCTTGAAAGATCCCGTATCACCTCACACCAGGATTATGGAAATACCCAGTTAATTTGTCTACCTATCTCAAGTCTGTCCTTCTTACAATCCACCCTCCCCTCAGCTTTTAAATTGATTTTCCTAAAGCACAGATCTGGACATGTTATCTCCCATTCAATAGCTCTAGGGACTTCCTATTACCTCCAGGATCAAATACAAAGTCCTCTATTTGCTTTTAGATCCATTCATAACCTGGCCCCTCTTTATTTTGTCAGTCCTCTTACATTTGACTCCCCTCCATTTACTCTGTGATCTAATGACACTGGCCTTTTTGCTGCTCCTCAGACAATGACATTCCATTTCCCAACTTCAAAGATTTTTTGCTCTTTGTCCCCCAAGGCTGGAACTGTGAGAGACTGTGTTTTAGACTCTCCCCTACTGACCTAAAGAGTCTAAACCACAGTATCACTATCCTCATCCTCTTGGCTTGCTTGTCTTCCAGGCTCAGATCAAGTGACACCTTCTGAAAGAAGGCTTTTCTAATCCTCCTTAATCTCAGTAGAGATTCTTTCCCTCTGAGACTTTCCTCACTTTGTCTTGTATTTATCTTATTCATGCATCATTTTTTTTGTGTGCTATCTTCCCCATTAGACTGTGAGTTCCTTGAGAGCAGGGTTTGTTTTTTGCCTTTCTCTGTATCCCAAATAGTTAGGACGGTGCCCAGCATGTAGTAGGTAGATAATAAATGCTCGTTGACTGATTGAGGGAGGTTTGGATTTGGAGCAATATTACGTTCTGGTAGACTACCTAATATTTAACCAAAGGAGTCTTACTTAGCCATAGTATGAAAAGGACATTCAACAAGGGTACAGTGTTAATTCAGCTGCATGCATGTGCCCTGATTCTTTGTTGGCCATCCTGGGTCAACTTTTTTCTTTCAATTTTTTTTCCAACTACATATAAGAAATCTTGAACATTCTTTAAAAAAAATTAAGTTCTAAATTCTCTCCCTCTCTCCACTCTCCCTCTCCCCTGCATTGAGAAGGCAAGCAATTTAATGTAGGTTTTACGTGTGCAGTCAAACAAAATATATTTCCATATTAGTCAAGTTGTGAAAGAAAGCAGAGACCAAAAAAAGAAAATTAAAAAGAGTTAAAAAAAAGTATGCTTCCATCTGCATTCAGACCTCATCGGTTATTTCTTTGGAGATAGACAGAATTTTTCACCGTGAGTCTCTTGGAGTTGTCTTGGATCACTCTGTTACTGACAATAGCAAAGATCATTATACAATATTGCTGTTACTGTGTACAGTGTTCTCCAGATTCTACTCACTTCACTTTACATGTGTTCATGTAAGTCTTTCTAGGTTTTTCTGAAAGTATCCTGCTCATCATTTCTCATAGCACATTAGTATTCCATCATAATCAGCTACCATAACTTTTCAGCCATTCTCTGATTGATGGGTAATTTCCCCTCAATTTACAATTCTTTGTCACCATAAAAACAGTTGCTGTCAATTTTTTTGTACATATAGATCCTTTTCCGTTTTTAAAACATCTTTTTGGGCTAAAGATCTAGTAGTGCTATTGCTGGGTCAAAGGGTGGGCACTGTTTTATAGTCTTTTGGGCATCATTCCAAATTGCTTTCCAGAATGGTTGGATCAGATCACAACAAAGCATATGTCTCAGGTTTCTCAATCTTCTCCAACATTTGTTAATTTTCTTTTCTGTTATATTAACCAGTCTGACAGGTGTGAAGTGGTACCTCAGAGTTGTTTTAATTTGAATTTCTTCAATCAATAGTGATTTAGAGCATTTTTGTATGACTATAGATAGCCTTGATTTCTTTATCTGAAAACTGCCTGTTCATATACTTTGACTATCAATTGGGGAATGACCAGTGAAGTTTTTTTTGAGCAGGAAACTGTACTTTAGGAATATTAAGTTTTTTATTTGACCATTTATCAATAAGTATCAATATGTATTCCTATAAATTTGACTTAGTTTTCTATCTTTATCAAAGGCACTTATTGTAAATTTCCTCCCCCCCCCCCCCACCGTTTTCTGTTTTCCTACTAATCTCAGCTGTGTTGGTTTTGTTTGTGCAAACCCTTTCTTAATTTAATGCAATGACATTGTCCATTTTATATCTCATACTGCTCCCTATCTTGTTTGATCATAAATTCTTTACTTACCCATAGATCTGACAGGTAAACTATTCCGTACTCCCCTAACTTGATTACCCTTATGCATACATCTTATGCCCATTTTGACCTTATCTTGGTATGTGGTGTGAGATGTTAATTTATATCTAATTTCTGCCAAATTGCTTTTCAGTTCTTCTAGCAGTTTTTGTCAAATACTGAATTCTTGTTTCAAAAGCTTGAATCTTTGGGTTTATTGAACATTGGATTACTATGGTCACTTACTACTGCGTGTGGTATACCTAATCTATTCCACCGATCCACTGCTCTATTTCTTAGCCAGTACCAGATTGTTTGGATGATAATTGCTTTGTAATACAGTTTGAGATCTGGTATGGCTAAGGTACCTTCTTTCACATTTTTTCTAATTGATTCCCTTGATATTGATAAATTTCAGAAAAACCTCAGACAGCATCCACTGGTTTTTTGCATCAGCTAAAGGCACATATTACGCAATACACGTTACATAAAAAGTCACGTTAGACAGAGAGAACAAAGTGGATGATTGTGAGGGATTGTCTGTCATTATAGTTTCGTTACAAAATCCCTTGACCTGTGGAATCCCAGGGTTTTCCAGATCACATTTTAGGAAACTTTAGCTTAATGAATGAATGAATGATGGTGGTGGTGATGGTGATTTACTGCTTTAGCATTTACTTTCAACGTCTTCATTTTGTTATTTCACAGATAATTAATAATATTCTTTAGCATTCACAGAGGGCCTATTACATGCCAGACACTGTGCTAAGTGCTTTACAGACATTATCTCATTTTATCCTCATAATAACCCTGGGGTCAGATTTGTGCTCTAGACGCAATGTTCTATCCGCTGTGCCTCCTAGCTGTCACTGGTGATGACATTCCTCTGCTTGTCCTAGAAGACCATCATGCCCCATACATCCCATACATGAAGCACTGCAGCCAGCTTCAGACAGACTTTAAGGATCTCCAAATGGGTGCTTGGCTAGCTATATCTCTTCCCTTAGGAAATCCCAAGTAAGGGTGATGAAATATAGTATTTCATTCGTTCAATGCAACTTTTTAAAGTGTTGCAATGTGCTAAGATTAATGCTAGGTTCTGACAAGACAAGACAAAAATCACACAGTTCCTGGTTCAAGGGGTCTACATTTTATTAAGAGGTAACATGTAATGAGAAAAGAAATGACAAAATATTATCCAAGTAAAGACAAAGTAATTTACAGAGTAGAGGACACTAGTAACTGATGAACCAGGGTACTTGAGCATAACATGTGACTATCTTGAGAGAGTAAACCACTATTATGAGACTCAATTATATATGAATATGTATTTCTCCACCCACCTGTCCCGTTTCTACAATTTTTTAAAAAGTAGATGTAACTTGGAGGCAGGATGGAATTTTTCATATCTGTAAGTTTGATGAGCATGACATATATGTCTTTATCAAATAAAATATTCAAAAGCATGGGTCAAAGCATAGACCCATAAAATAACTCACTACAGATCTTCTTCCAAGTTAATTGACTTTTCTTCAAGCCCATTCATCTGACCAGTTCCTAGTCCATGTAATTATATCATCATCCAGTCTGCATCATTCCATCTTTTCCACAGGAGACTTTATCCAAGGCTCTGTTAAAATTTAGACACATCAACATTTTCCTGATTGGCCAATATGGTGACCTTGTCAACAAAGAAATCAATCTAGCCTGGAATGGTCTGCTTTTCATGAAGTCAACTCAGATTTTTTATTATTTTTTTGATCACAGATTTCTTTTCCAGATTTTATCTAACCATTCACTTAAGAATACAATCCAGAATTTTGATTAGGATTTTAAATCAAGCTAATTGACTTTTATTTTACAGTCTTCAGTCTCTTTTCTTTAAACCATGACATTTGTCTTTCTTCCGTACTGCAGTAACTCTTCACATTTCCACGATCATTCAGATATTACTAATGATGCCTCAGCAATCACATTCACTAATTCTATCAGTAACCCAAGAATACAGTTCATATGAACCAAATGCCTTGCACTCATTAAGGGAGGCTAGAGGTTACCTTGCTATCACCTTAATTATCTTGAATGCCAACTCTCCATTATACATCTGATCTATCCCGTCCAATGCAAAGATAATTTTCTTTGGCAGATAAAATGGAAGCAAAATAATTGCTGGGTGACCCTGCCTTCTCTTCTTTGTCAATTCACATAGTACCATCCATCCTGAAGAGTTGACTTATTCTAATTTTCCCTCTCTTTCCTCCCGCCCCCAATATAACAGAAAGGCAAACTTTACTTTTTCCTATGAAACTTGTTCAGCAAATCCTGAACTTTTGACACTATCCTTAGAAGATGATGCCATGATTCTTGTTTGTCTTCTACCAGTCTTTGCATTCATTGTCTATCCTAATCTTTAAAAAACTAAGTTCATTAGTCTCTTTTGAGATAGTTCCAGTGCTTTATTCCTCTTGGACTTCCACCAAGGGAAGAGAGGGGATTTTTTTCTTTTCTTCTCCTATTCCCCATGGCAATGGTGGCTGCAAGCACATGGCAGTGAGAACACATCCTTGTCCACTTTTTGCTTTCTGATTTCTTCATTGTATCGATCTCTCTATATGAACTCCTCATTTCCCATCTCATCAGAATTGTTTCTCTTGTAATGTTTGAATGAATTCTTTCAGAATTTCAATATTGTGAGCTTCCCATCCCTCTTGGCCTACTTTTCCTGTTGAATTTGAGGACAAGAAATCCTTTCTCTAAATGTAAGATTCACGGTAAGGAATTTTTACTTATTTTCTCCTTTTCCATCAGATATTCTAAGATGGAGTGGCCACTTCTCCCTAATAGTCCTTTTACTTCTGACCCAACAATCAGTTCATGCTATTTGGTGAAAATCAGGCCTAGAATAGCAGTTTCTTTTGTTACTTTCTCCATCCTTTGAAAGATGAAATTATCATCAAAGCAAATCAAGAAATGATTAGCTCCTACACTTTTTGGAGGTGGGTGAGAGGAAGAGAGAGAGAAGAAGAGAGGGAGAAAGAGAGAGAAAAAGGGAGAGAAAGAAGGAAGAGGAGAGAGGGGAGAGAGGAGAGGAGAGAAGGAGGGGGAAGGAGAGAGAGAACGTCACCAGAAGTCTAGATAAATGTTGTCCCCATCTATATTGTGTCCCTAAGACCAGGGATGTAAGTTTTTCCCCAAATTCCTCTTCTATTTCCTTTTTCAGACAATCAGTCCACAAGCATTTATTAAGCGCTACGCAGCAGACACTGTGGTATATTTTCCATTGTGTGTGTGTGTATGTGTATACACACACTGTAAAGGTAGTATTGATTCTCTTTCTGCCTCCATTGATATTCCAAATGTTTTCCCTATCCAGCTACTAGATTTTCTCACATAGATATATCTTCTTAATAGAAAATGCTACTCTAACTCACTCCTTTTTACCAATCTTTAAATATATATTTATATTTAATAGATATTTTTAAATCTCTCTCTCTCCCTCCCTCCCTCCCTCCCCCCTCTCTGTTTCTTTCCCCTGAAAATATATTCCAGCCTTGGGTTTTTCTCTCACTAATTCCTAATGATAACTAAAGAGGTTATATTTGCCTTCTGGCATGAATATTTTTAGTTCCTCTTGCTTGTTACTCATACTTTGTACATTTATGCATTGTGAAAAAAATGCAGGCTATAGAGAATGATATATACATTTACATATGTAAATGTACTATATGTCATGCACTAAGTGCTTTACAAACATTAACTTTTTATCCTCATAATAACCCTGGAAAATAGATGTTATTATATTATTCCCATTTTACAGTTGAGGAAACTGAGGCAAATAGAAATTTAGTATCATGTCCTGGATCATGTCACTAGGGACAGAGGTTGGTTTTCAATTTGTTTTCCAGCCTCCAGGTCCAGTGTTCTATTCACTGTACCACTGAGCTGCCTCTGTGGGTCCATGGTCAACTACTGGATCCTCTCCAGGCTTTTATCTCCTAAGAATTTCTAGTTTTCTTTTTTCTATTTGGAATACTGTTTATATTATCTATTTTATTATTATTTTACAAAATATTACTTAGCACCACCCCCATCTTCCTTTTGGCTATTTAAGATTTCTTTTTCTGTTGTAAGAATAAATTTTGTTGATACATTGGTTTTTTATATTTTATATGTTTCACAATGTATCTATCTCTCTTTTTACTCCTGGTGAGTCATCCTTTGTTACAAAAAACAAAGGGAAACAAATCTTTCAATAAAACTGGCTAACACATTTTAAAAACCCACAAAATAAACCCAACCAATTATTATATGTATTGTTTCACACTCAGAATTGCCTTCCTATGGAAAGGAATAAAGAATTACCTTCCTTTACCTAAATTTTCCTTTTTTGGGGGAAGGTGGTGGTAAATGTGGTAATTATAATTCCACAGAATTAAATTTCAATTGTTTCATGTTTATTCTTTCCTCTAAGTTTTTTTTAATGTTTTTTGTTCATTAAATTTACAGAACTTTGTGATTGATAGCCACCTGCAGTTTGGGACAGTAAAAGATCTTACCATGCGAATTTTTATGAAACTTTTAAATCTGAATACTAGCCAATGAGGATCTAGTCCTTAGAACATTCTTTGATTTACATTTGCTGGTGAATTTTACATAGCATGCCCAAATATTCCCTGATTGGTTCCAATCCACCATGTGGAACTTTGGAAGCCTGTCTCCAGCTATGGATGGATGACTGATAGGATTATACAGTGTGATGATGAAAAATCTTTTATTTGGCTGTAGAGCAGGAAAAACTAATGATGTAGGAAATGTTGACACTATATGCACATATAGAAAGGGTGACTCACCAATCTCTCAATCTCTATTTCATCTTGGTGGTTAGTAAGGTAATAATTGATTTAAGCTGCTTGATTGTGGAGGAACAGAGGACAAAACATCTCTACCTGACCTGAATATGTTCATGAGCATACAGGGTCTCTTTCATCTGGATTTATTCTGTCTTAATCTTAAGTGATTTAATATTATAAGAGGAGAATGTCCCCGAAATCATATGGATTCAGAAGCTCCAGAGGTTCCATTAGAAGTCCCATCAGTGATTAAAATAGTAGTAGTAGCCATCAAAACAGTAGTTGCTGATGACAGAAGAAGCAAGACTGTATACTCTTGTGAAAGACTGAAGTATGTCTCTAGGAAGGTATCAATCTTTGGAGATCAGTAAAGACTTATACCTAAGATGAACTTCATGACTCCAAGAAGAGTGAAAAAGGACTCCAAGCCCTAGGACATGTGACGTAAACCTTGCCACATGTCTTCTTTATACATGTACCTTGCTACCAATGCACCTTAAATTTTAGCCTACTTTTCCCAAAGTCCAAAGTGTCTGCAGTGGGAGAGTATGCCTCTAAATCAAGGGTCTTATTGTTGCCACATCTTTTCAGTAAATCCTTCTTTAAAAAGTTAGTGACATTTAACTGATTCTGATTGATAGTGGGAAACACAACAGTGGGGGCTCAGAAGCTACAGTGTTAGAAACTATGGTGCCTCAGGGTTACCTCTAAAAACTTGAGAGAAGTATTAGCCTCTGGGGCTCTACCAGTCAGTTTGACTGATAGTTTGGGGTAACAGTGCTTGATGGACTGTTACACATTGTTGTAATCAACATGTATATTATTTTCTCGGTTCTGCTTACATCACTTTCTGTAAATCTTCCTATGATTCTCTGTATTCATTATAATAATGGTTTCTTGCCATTCAGTAATATTCCACTGTGGCTGTTCAGTAATTCAATCATGTCCAACTCTTTGTGACTCCATGGAATGGTGTACGCGAAGTTCTTCCATCCTCCACTCTCCCCAAATCTGTCCAAGTTCATGTTTGTTATTTCCATGACACTATATATCCATCTCATCCTCTGCTGTCCCCTTTTCCTTTTGCCTTCAATCTTCCACAATGAATCCCATCTTCTTATCATGTGGCCAAAGTATTCAAGCTTCCACTTCGGTATTCGAATAGCCTCCATCACTGATTCGACCTCTTTGCTGTCCAAGGGACTCTCAAAAGTCTTCTCCAGCACCACAATTTGAAAGTATCACTTCCGTGATACTCAGCTTCCTTATAGTCCAACTCATATACTCATATGTTGCTGTTAGAAAAACCACAGTTTTGATTACGTGTACTTTTGTTGGCAAGGTGGTATCTCTGGTTTTTGATATGCTGACCAGATTTGGCATAGCTTTCCATTACATTCATTACATCTTGTTTAACCATTCTCCAATTGATGGTCATCTACTTTATTTTCACTTCACTATTATCACAAAAAGATGACCATGATATTTTGGTGCACATGGGATCTTTTGTTTCTATCTCATTTCCTTCGAGTATTTGACTAACAGCAGGATCATGTGTGTTAATAATTTTCTTAGCATAATACCAAGTTGTTTTCCATAGTGGTTGGACCTGTTCAGGCTCCACCAATAGGATATTAATTTGCCTATCTTTCCCCAACTTACCCAGCATTGACTATTTCCATAATTTTTCATCTTTGTCAATTTGTTGATGTGAAGTAAAACCTAAAGTTAGTTTTGATCTGTATTTCTCTTATTATTGTGATTTGGAGATATATTTTACATGGTTATTAATAGTATGGCATTTAAAAAGTTTGAGAAACAAAATTTGTGGGTAGTCATTTTATTAAGAATGATTGCATTTTAATAAATGGTCAATGGCATTTTCAAATACTAAAGACCATCACAGTGGTGGGCTCAGAGCTTATACGCCCTTAGAAGGGTGAATGTTCCAGAGGGCAGCAATCAACTCTAATTGGTTAACAAATAATGAGAAAATGAATATTACAAAGAACAGTTGGACATATTCTAATGAACTTTGATTATGTAATTTATTTCTGAGTTACCCTCAGCCTTGGGCAATATAGTCAAAAAATTCATCTCCACCCAAACCTGACTAGAGCATAATGACTTCTGGGTGTGTTAAGAAAATTGTTATTGAGAAAATTAATCCATTCTCATTATCTGTAATGTCCTTCTAGAGACTGAACTTTAAAATGAGAACTATAGAAAAAGGGGGAGCTTTGGATCTCTGCAGATCATTGACTTTTGATAATAATTTCTCTCAATAGTTAGCCATTCTTTTTCTAAGATCTGTTTTCTCAAATACTTTAAACAAATCATTTAGGGAGTGGCTTTTGATCTACATTTCCATGAATGAACTACAATATATCTATCCTTGGACCTTTATTAGGAATGTTTAATGCAAAGATATTTTCCCAATTTGCTATCTTTTTCATCATCTAGTTGTGTTAATTTTGCTCATGTAAAACCTTTTGTTTCATATAATTGATATTCTCTATTACGTCTTTTGTGACATTCTTTACCCCTTATTTGGGTGGGAGTTCACCGTTAATTATAGATATGAAAAGTTTCTGATTTATTTCTCTTCTAGTTTTTTAATAACATCTGACTTCTAATATTTAGGTCATGTGCCATTTTGATTTTCTTATGGCACATGGTGTAAGCTGTTTGGTCTAAGTCAAAGACTGCATTCTAGTTTTCCTCTCAAATCTTGTTAAGTAGGGAATTTTCCTCCAGGTAACTTGTATTTCAAATTTCTTGAACATTTGGTTATTAAGATGAACTAAGTTTGCTCCATTCAGTTATTGAGGTGAATGGTTTCTGATTCTTCTTTGTATAGTTTGCTGCCCTGATCTCTTTCTACTTCTTAAAGAGTACCAAACAGTTTTAATGACTGCTGATTTATAATATAATTTGAGGTTAGGAAGTACTATTTCTCTTAACTCTTACATCTTTTTTATTGCTTTCCCCTGTTATTAAAGACCTTTTGCTCCTCCAAATGAATTTTATAATTATTTTATGTACCTTTTAAAAGTATCATCTTGGTGGTTTGAATGATATAGAACTGAAATTTAAATTAATTTTAGTAGTATTTTAGTTTTAGGTATAATGGCACATCTGAACCACAGTTAATAAACAGCTTTTCAATAATTAAATCGTTTTGCATTTTCTTTATGGAGAATTTTATAATTGTATCTATTCAGGTCTTAAGTTTGTTTTAGTAGACTAACTCCCAAATACCTTATGTATTTTGCAATTATTTTAAATGGAACTTTCTTCTCTATGATTTCCAACTGGATTTTTCTATTGCTATAGAGAAAAATGGATGAGGGATGGTATTACGTTTCCCCATACATGCACAAAACTAAAAAATTAGCTCAATGAATTTTCTACTGATTCTCCATGAGTTCATTATTAATCTGCCATGCCATCAGACAAAAGGAAGTTTTGTTGCCTCTTTTCTTATGATTTTATTTTATTTTTCTTGTATCATTTTATTGTTAGTATTTTTGAAAATAATGTCAAACAACCAAAGGAAGTGGATCTCTTCCATGTTTTTGTCTTATATTTGTTAGGAAGATTTTTCCCTATTATTTCCCCATTGTATAAAATACTAACCTTTGGTATTAGATATGTTCTTTTTATTTTATTTAAAAAGATTCTTTTATATCTATGCTTTGAAGAGTTTTTAGTATTTATATAGTCTTTTGTTGTTTATTTTTGCCCATATGGAAATAATTGTGTGGCATCTTTAAAAATTAGATTAGTTCTATTGTTTTCCTAATATACTATATCCTAATATACTATATACTAATATACTAATCCCTAGTGTAAATTCAATTTGATGAGAGTGAATAGTTTTCTTGATATATTGCTACAAACTATTTTCAGTATTTAAACTTCTTGCTTTCATATTTGTTAATATCAGACTCTAGTTGTTTTTAAAATTTGATAGATTATTTATAAAAATGTACTTAAAAGCATACTATCTAAGTACGTTGAAGTAAAGGCAATAGAATTATAACAGAATTATGAGAGCTGGGAAGCTCAATGTGCCCTTTTGGGGCAGCCCTGTGGCCTCAAGGCCACCCCTGAAGTTAAATCTCTAAATAGAATTTTAGAACAATTAGATATGATAAATCTGTGGAAATGTCAATGGTAAATGGAATATACATAATATACATGTACTCCATTACAAGTTAACTTTTGTAAAAAACCGAACAAATACGAAGGGGGAAAAAAGCCAACCCTCTCAAAAACAAATACAAAACAGAAATATTAAGCAATTCTGTACTGACTATTATATCATAAAATTGTAATGAATAAAGTAGATTGTAGTGGGATAGTAATTAGACAGGTCCTAAATATTCTAGTAAAGCTGCTATGAAGGAGCAAGGATAATGAACAAAAAATAAACTCCTCTCTCCAGTGCAGGACTGCACATGACTGATAGAAGCCTGTAGAAATTTTGCAAAGACAAGTCAAGGGAGGGCAGAAGACATAACAGTCAAAGAACAGTCTTGTGTCATGGCAAGAGATGGGACCAGACTAGAATCCAGCTCAGTGCTCAAAAAAGCCTGAATATGAACCACATCAGGAGACAGGTAATGGAATAACACCTAGGACCCTTAATGCCTGAAGCAGAGCTAAATTCTAAATCCTACCTAAAGCAGGATAAAGGACCAGGGCAGTACCTGGATAGCATCGCACCTGGGTTCAGGAAGGGGGCCTGCTGCCAGATAAACAACAACATCTGTTGGGGGTGCTGTCAGGACCAAGAAGACAATTTTGCTTTAGAATTGTGTGAGGAAGGGACTGTTGTCAAAATATAAGTTGTCAGCAGGAGACCAAGACAAAACTCAGGGATTCCTGAAAAGGGCCAAGTCCCATCTTATCTATTAGGTCCAGACCAAGCAGAGTCTGGCCATCTTAGTGAAGACTATAGAAATGGGAAGAAACAGCAGCGTTTGACCTAAGCACAAACTTCCAATCCAAAACTAGAGGTTTGAGAGATGAACAGACAAAAGAAAATTCTAAACACAACGAAGTACTGTGGATGGTAAGAGACCAAAGAGGAAAACTGAGAAGATAGTGACTCCCCAGTAAGTCCAAGCAAGAATCTCAGTGAAAATAAAGCATTGATAACAAGGGCTGCAAGAGTACCTGAAATAAATTAAACAAGAGATACTAGATGTAGTGTTAAATGAAATGAGATGTAGGAAAGAATGGAAAGGACAGTTCATAGCTTAGAAAATAAGGAGCTATGGGCTCCCTAAAAATTAGAATGAGCCAAACAGAAACCAATGCCTTCATGAGATAAAAAAAAAAAATCAATAAAATTAAAAGAGTGAAAAAAAAACCCAGAAGAAAATGAAATGTATATACTAGTGTAGGTAAAATCCAGAGCTTCTGGGTATAAGAAAAAAACATACTGCAAATAGTCAAAAAGAAAGAGAATCTTAGAACCAAAATCAAGATAAGACTTGGCTGATGCTTATATAAGTAGAAGAGATTTTCAAAAACAAAAGATAAAAGGTTCACAACCAAGGCTTGAAAACTGAGTATCTGGGGGGGGAAATGGATCTTTAATGAAATAGAAGACTTCTAAAGGGTTTTGCTGAAAAAATGAGAGCTGAATAAACTCTTTGAACAGAAGAGTCAAGAGAAAACTAGAAAGGTAAATACCTTTAAACAATTGGAAGTGGATATGTAGTGATGAAATGTTTATTATCAAATGGGGGGAAAACCCAAGTATCCTTTAAGAACCTAATGTCATTGAGGATCATAGAGAGAGTTAAATGAAAGGGAAAGGAAAAATGGAAAAAATGAGAAGAGAACATACAATTTTACATAATTGTAGTATACAAGAGGAAAGTATATAAAATGAGGAAGAAATGTGAGGAATCAGAATTACCTGAACGTCATTCTCATACGAATTGGCCAAAGGAAGACTGAAAACACATATAAGTTTATATACAAAGAGTTTGGCATAAAATTACATTAAATTCAACAGGGAAGTAGATGACAACAAGGGATAAAGGAGATGTTATTTGGTTGGGGGAGTGGTAGTGGTGTAAGGGTCAATTAAGAATTACTGGCAAGCAAAACAAACTCCATCATTGAAGTGCATAATATGAAGGCAAGATTACAAGGAAGGGAAGTCAGAGTAAGAAAATATGATTGAAGTCTATAGTGGAGAGGGGAAAATGAGCAGGTAGGTTCAATTATAGAACACTGGTGTTAAGTACACTCCTCTCACCTTTTTATTATTTATAAAAAGAGGTACAGGGAACAAAGAGAAGAAAAATATGAGTATATGATAAATAGGAATACACAATTGACACCCATAACTATGAAGATAAAAGGGATGAACTTAATCACAAAATAGAAAGAGAGAGGAATTAGAAAACAAAATCCAACCACATGTTCCTCACAAGAAACATACTTAAAACATAAAGATTAACATGAAGGGATAGAACAAAATCTATTATACTCAGGTGAGAAGGGATGTCATTCATAATCTAAAACATGGTACCATTAAAAAGAAAGACATGAATAAAACAAATAAACAAGGAAATTATGCTTAAGTGCACCATAATTAATAAATAAGCATGAAAAATTACACCATATTCACCAAATGGTATAGCATCTAAATACTTAAAGCAAAGTTAATTGTAGATAGACATATACAATAATACTTGAATAATACAGAATGTTAACATAAATGAAAAATAAATGTATGTAGTAAATAAAATGAATGCAATGTAATGTAAATGTAATGCAAATGAAAAATTAAAACCTAAACAAATCAAACAAAAATAAAAACAAGAAAGAAATTAAGAAGCTAAAAATAATTTTTGAAAAATTAGAGATGGTAGATCTCTGGCTGCTACTGAATAGGAATAAAAAATAAACATACATACTTCAAAGTTGCATCTAGTATTTTTAAAAAGTTGAACATATATTAGGGTATAGAATCCTCATGAACAAACACACAAAATCAAAAATAGTGGGTTACTTTTAACTATTATAAAATTACATTTTATAATAGCCCCTTAAAGAAAGAATTAAAATTACCTGGAGACTAAATAAATCAATACTAAAGAATTAGTGAATCAAAGAATAAAACATAGAAATAATAGCAAAATTCTTCACAGAAAATAATAACACTTGAATAACATATTACAACGTGATATGAATCCAAAACAGTGCTTAGAAGAAAATTCATATCTCTAAATCCTTTCATCAGTGAAACAAAGAACAGATGACACAACTTAAAAAAAAAATAAAAGACAGCAACTCAAAAAAAAATTAACTAACACTGAAGTAGAAAATTTGAAAACAAAAGAATAGGTTTACATTATTGAAAGCTTAAAAGAAATTACTTGATAAATAAAATTATGAATGGACAGGAAGTTAATCTGAATTTTTTAAAGAGGAATATCAAGTTGTCACCATCAGGAATTAAAAAGAATGTGTAAAAAATGGAAGTTAGTTGAAATGAAGAAAATTCTGAGAAGTCATTTTGCTCAATTATATGTGAGCAAGTCTGATAGCTTAGATGGATAATTATAAAAATGAAAGTATCTGGAGGAACATAATAAGAAATAAAGATTTGAAATAATACAACTTTAGAAAAATAAATTGAGGAAGAAATTGAAGACTTGAAATAAACATCCCTAGGACTAGATAAGTGAATTCTACTCAAAGAACAAAGTGTAATGTTACATAAAATGTTTGTGAAAATTTGAAAAGAAGAAATTTGACCAAATTCTAGTTATAATAAAAACATGATTTTATACATAAACCATGGAAACACAAAGAACAGTACTGTTAACAAATATAAGAAGAAACACAGTAAAGACTTATTTTAGTTCTATTGTATGTATTGTATTTATGTTATGAGAAGAGAACAAGAAATTGAGAGAATAAGTAAAGAGGCAACCAAACGTTTTAGTTTTGCGGATTATATTATCATTTATTTAGAGAACCCTAAAGAGTGAACTAAAAATTATTTAAAAAATAACTTCAGAAAAATAACTTCTGCATTATATAAAATAAAAGCACACAAACTGTCAGAATTTCTGTATATCAAGAATGAAACCCAGCAGGTAAAATAGAGAAATTCCAATGAAAACAAATTTAGAATGTATAAAATATCTGAGAATCTACTTATAAAGACATATTCAGGAAATACGTGGACATGTAAACACACACACACACACACACACCTTTTTATAGAAGAAAAACCTAAATCAATGGAGAACTATTAATTGCTCATGATTATGTCATACCAATATAAAATGGCATTATTGACAACATTAACGTATTTATTTAGTGTCACATCAATAACAGTGCAA